>OX451740.1:1186564608-1187044608 GCA_948472305.1 Vicia faba
TTGATGGACTCAATACATAAGATTTTCACAACTCTGAAGCATTGACGTACAACGTGAGCTAGGGTTGACACGAACTAGAATATGCGGGGTCGATTATGGACCCTCCCCACTTGCCTCCTTTTGAGGATGTATTATCTGTAATATAATGTAGGTACAAATGTAAACACATGTGCAGAATACCTACTTCAAAGGTAGGATTTTAAAAATCACAAATAGCACACAATACACACAATGTGGAATTTCCCTAAACGGGTCTTTACACAAACCAGATGGGCTCTTGACATAATCAGCAACGGAGACCCCCGTCATACATCTCTAGCCTTACTTCTCATGATCTCTAGAAAGCAATAAAATGCAAAGATAAAATAGAAGAGAAGTCACGATGATACCTAATGGAGTAAGTTCGTTGCCTCTTCAAAGTCACGCAAGCAAAGCAGGGAAACCCAAAAAACATCAACTAAGCTTCACCAATCAATAGAGAAGAGTCAGAAATCAAATGTTCGAATAAGCGTCGAAGCCTCATCAATGTGAAAATAAATCACAATCAAAATATCAAGCATGTCCACATATCACAAAATAAACCTGTATAAGACTCAAATCTCAACAAGAAAAGGAATTACAAAATCTCAAGTAATCGGATCATCGCAATTTAATTCCTAAAATCAAATAAAAAAATCTAACAAATTTTTATTGATATTATCATTTTTATCATGTGAAGAAAAAGTTCAAACAAATCTAAACAATTATCAAAGTTATTCAAAAGAAAATTACAAAATAAAAAAAACAAGCCCAGGGGATACAAGCTGGAATCCATAGTGTTGCAGGCAAATAAATTAGTGTTGAGCCCAATCTGAATGTATTCATAAGCAATTTTTTGTCACAAACTAAACAAGTTCCAAAAAATTTCATCAATGGGCCCAAGGAACAGTGTTTCGGTCCACTCACCATATCCATATCCATTTTTCCTTCAGAACATTCACCAACTAGTTGTTTCAATTATTTAACAAAACTAATAAAAAATAATGAAAGAAACAAAATATGATGCAAAAGTTGAAGATATGGTTTCTTAAATTGGGACGATAGAACTTCTTCTTCATCCCAACACTCAGCGGTGCGATACTCTTCCAATTAATTCCGCTCTTCTGTCAGCGCTTCATCCAATCCGATTCGTCTCACGTTCTTTCCGCGATTTGCGTCTTGCTCTCCCCATGTCCATCACTTAGAAAATAAGTATTTATCACTTTCACTCAGTGGAAACGGGTTACAGGGCTTCGCAGAAATAAAAATAAATTATTGGTTCAATGGTAACCGATTACAGCTTTTGGGTAACTGGTTACAACCATGTATATTTGAAAAATATATACATTTTCGCGTCTGTGTAACCGGTTATAGCCCTACAGTAACCGGTTACCGCTAAAGAAAAATTTCAAATATTTTCTATTTTACTTGGTTGTTGGGTGATACCTCTTGGGGTCCAACCATTGTATCTTTTTACTCATTTGAGGTGTAATGAAAGGGTGCATTTCACATATGAAATTAATTTGCATTCTGATCATAACACATGACACATTATTCAAACTTTAAAAATTCTTAAGAGTTATAAAACTTTGAGAATTTACATATTGCATGAAACACTGTTTAGAAATTTCATACTCGTCATTGTTTCAACATATATTGAGCAATAGATCTGAATATAAACTTCTTATTAAATCTTGTCTTAGTGTCTTTATAACCATAGTGTTATTCAATAATTTATCATACTTTGTAAAAATCAGATTTTGTATAAGATTAACCTTGCATTCCAGGATTGTTGGAGAAAGTGTGTGCATTGAAGAGGATTGTTCTTCTTGAACTTAGTGTTCAAGATCTTTAAGGATTTAAGAGCCTTCGATCTCCATATATATTAGATAGTAAGGCATCACCTTTGGTGTGATTAGGCTTGTACAATCATTCTAAACTATAGTGAAATATCTTCCGTGTTGGCAAGAGGACTAGAGTACTCTCGATCTGTGAGGGGAACCAGTATATATCTGGTGTTCATTTACTTTTTGCATTTTATTACTTTCATCACCATAGTCAAAAAAATAAGAACTTTAAAAGAGAATGCAAAAATTGACCATCACCTAATTCACCCCCCTCCTCTTAGGCGCATTATTAACTTGCATTTTTCATCAGAGTAAGTTAAGGTAACTTGTTGCTATTTGATCCAGAATGGCTTCCGCACAACCAACTTTAAAATATGGTGGTATTAACAACAAGCCTCAATTGTTTTGTGGTGAATACTTTGACTTTTGGAAAATTCGCATGAAGGATCATTTAGAAGCACAAGGATAAGAAATATGGGATGCTATCCAAAATGCTCCGTTTACTCGACATGTGTTGTCAATGGTGTTGGAACATCAAAGCCTAAAACATCATGGGATGATGATGATAAGAAAAAGGTCCTTTATGATAAGAAATTAATCAATCTTCTTCAAGGTGAAATTTACATTGATGAATTATTTTGTGTTTCGGCATGCACAACGACAAAGGAAATTTGGGATAGTTTGGTTGAAACATACGAAGGAACAGGCGAAGTCAAAAGATCAATATTGAATACCTTGAGTCAAGAGTTCGAGATGTTTAAAATGAAACCCAGAGAATCTATTCTCAATATGCAGAAAAGATTTTTTTCATTTGACGGATCATTTAAATTCTCTTGGTAAAACTCTTACCAATGACGAACTCAACCTAAAAGTGCTTCGATCTTTAACTAGAGAATGGAAACCGAAAGTAACAGTTATTTAAGAAAAGAAAAATTTATCCAATATGTCATCTGCAACTCTATTTGGTAAACTTCAAGAGTACAAGACGAAACTTGGAAGACTTGCTAAGCATGAAAATCAAGAAAAAAATCAAAAGGCATTGCTTTGAAGGTGGAATCTAAGGAAGTCGCTATTGAAGAAAATCCAGAAGAAGATGAGAATTCCATGCTTCTTGTAAAAAGGTTAGGAAAATTCTTTGGTCATAAAAATAATTTTGGTCATTCTAACTTTGTTAAAAGGAAGAAATTCTCAAAGAGAAAAGATAAAGAAGCCTCCACATCAAATGTTACATGCTATGAATATGGAAAGCAAGGCCATATCAAACTTGATTGTCCAAACCTCTCCAAGAAGGATAGAAACAAAGGAAAGAAAGACTTCAAATACAAGAAAGCCTGCATTGCTTGGGATGACAATGAATTTAGTATATTATCTGAATCGGAGCATGATGAATGTGAAAATTTAGCATTGATGGTTGTTGTACCCCAAATTTGTCTCACCTCAATGATTTTATTTTTCGAGATTTAAGTTAAAGAAATATTCAATTAAAGATGGTATATCAATATCTGATAGTCTGTCTTTATCCGACTAGGGGGGGTGCCTTAAACTCAGGAAAGCGGGGCTTTCTAAATCAGAAAGACTCGTATATCCGTAAACCCATACACAAAGCATGTTAGCCAATGGCCCATGCAATTCGAAAATAAAAAATTATTTTTAAGAAAAAGGATATAATAATTACTAGGTCATTAAATTATTAAGTCCACTTATGTTTAATTTGCTAGTAATTAATAATTAAGTTTTAATTAATAAAACTCATTTTTAGTGTTAATAATAAGGAAAAAGGGAGTCGAAGTCCAATATGCTAGCCCATTATTTTTCAGCTAGTCCATTTCCGTTTGCGTTGTCCAAATAGAAAAAGGTGAGGTAGGGTTATAGATTACTGGCCCATTAAACAGTTTCTAACAACCCATTTAAAACTATTGTTTTTATAAAAAGAATATATCACCAGTAGGTTTTTATTTATAATATTTCACTATTATTATTAACCATTAGGATAATGGTATTTATGAAAAGCTTGTTTTAAATAATGTTGGGTTATGGAAAGACCATTTGGGGCCTAGTAATATCAAATATGTTTTACTGACATTTGGTTTGTTTTAGGAAGGCCATTTAGGTCCAATTGAAAAAAGAGACTTTATTGCTGTAATTAAAAGATTGATTTTTTTGCTATAAAAAGAAAAGCGATGGGCTGCAAATATAATGTAGCGCAAGGCCCAAAAAATGCAATAACAACAATTGTGTCAATCAACCAAAAATCATGCGTGTTTTTAGAACAAATACTGTAAAGATTACAATAAAAAATGCGCAAGTTACACGTACTTTAGGAATTGAGAAAAACATATCAAATCTAAAAGCTAAATCAAATCCAGAATTCATGTATTTACAAAATCAAATCTAAAAAAAACTAAAAAAAATATGGAAATCAAGTTTAGAGAATAAAATCTATTTCACAACAAAGATATTGAATCAATTACAACGAAATTCAACCCTAATTGATCTCTAATTCCTAAATTTCTAACGGCAAAACCCTAAGAAAGTAAAGGATATAAATGTTAGAACATAGTTTGATTCTACATACCTCAGTTAGAGTTTTGATGATAACAAAATACAAGATTAAATGAATTATGATATTTATATAAGAGATATATGCTACTCAAAATTATGTTGTGTATTTACAGAAACTCTGATGGAATCAACATCAGAATATCAGTATCAACATCAGCATCAGAAGATATGTCAGCATCAGAAGATCAAACATGTGCTATACGCGAAAGCCTGATGAACAGAATATATGCAAAACATACTCTGACTCTGAGCAAGATACTTACCATGTCACCAGTACTCTGAAGGGTCAGAATAAGCTAAAGCCAAGAACACTCTGATTTTCATTAAGCAGAACATTCTGAAGTGTCAATGTTACTATGAATTCAAGACAGATTAATTACCAACAGCTTTATTACAAGACAAATATCTTCTCAAAAAGGAAAGAACGTTATGAGCATTGAAATGGAATTATGGACAACAACGTATTCCTAGGCTACTTAAACAAGTCAGTGAGAAAATAAATGGCTAATACTCTTTACGCACGCACGCATACGAAAAACTCTCTCACTCAAATTGCTAAAGCTTTCAACCACGCCTACTCAATAGCATTAGCAGTCTAGTTTCATCTAAGCTTCATATTGTATATTATCACAGTTGTGATATATAGTTTTTCTAGAAAACATCAAACACACATTTGTTCATTTATCTGTAAAAGAATTTCCTTGAGATAAATCAGTCTGTGGTTAGACTCAAGAAGGCTTTAACAGTTGTTAAAGCAGTTGTGTATTCAGTTGAATATAGTGGATTAAGACCTCGTTGGAGAGAGGCGAAATCACCTTGACGGATGGACTGGAGTAGTTTGAGATCAAACGAACCAAGATAAAAATATCGTGTTGTCTGCATTTGATTTCAAGTTTTACAATTCAACCCCCCTTCTTGTGTTTTTCACATCTTCAATTGGCATCAGAGCGCCTGGTTCTGAGCTTATAACACTTAACTGTGTCAGTACAAGATCCAGCGTTAGAAAAATATGGCAGGACCACATCAAAACATCAGCAATGACAATAATGAAGAAAGAGACAGATTCAGTGGCAAACCTCCAGTCTTTGATGGAGAGAACTTTGATTATTGGAAAGACAGAATTGAAAGCTTCTTTCTGGCCCACGATGCTGATCTGTGGGATATGGTGACTGATGGATAAAAGCACCCAGTGAATGCAAGTGGTCACAAGATTGACAGGAAAGCAATGTCTGATCAACAAAAGCGTGACTTCAGAAGTCATCACAAAGCCAAAACAATTCTTCTTAGCGCCATCTCTTACTCTGAATATGAAAAGATATCAAACAGAGACACTGCAAAGAATATGTTTGACTCTCTGAGAATGACGCATGAAGGCAACATTCAAGTTAAAGAAACTAAAGCTCTTGCGCTCATTCAGAAGTATGAGGCATTCAAGATGGAAGAAAGTGAATCAATTGAAACGATGTTCTCAAGATTTCAAATTCTGGTTGCTGGTCTCAAAGTTCTGGACAAAGGGTATTCTATTGTTGATCATGTTAAGAAGGTCATCAGAAGCTTGCCAAAACAGTGGAGGCCAATGGTCACAGCGCTGAAGCTAGCTAAGGATCTCAACAAAATCTCTCTGGAGGAACTTGGCAGCTCCCTCAGAAGTCACGAGATAGAGCTAGAAGCTGATGAACCTCAAAAGCAAGGTAAGCCATTAGCTTTAAAATCTAACAGAAAATCAGACTCCAAATTGCAGGCTGTAGAAGAAACCTCTGATGGGTCCTCATCAGAAGAAGATGAACTGTCTCTCCTCTCCAGAAGGGTGAACCAACTGTGGAAGCAGAGGCAAAGAAAGTTCAAGAATCCAAGAAGATCAGAGAATCAGAATGAATCCTCCTCCAGATACAGAAGGTCAGAACCCTCCTCTGGATATAGAAGATCTGAAGGCTCTTCAGGAAGCAGAAAGCCAAACAACAAAGACATCATCTGCTATGAATGTAATGAGTAAGGACACTACAAGAGTGATTTCCCAAAGCTTCAGAGGGAAAAGCCCAAAAATAAGTTTGGCAAGGAAAAGAAGAAAAGTCTCATGGCTACATGGGATGACTCTGACACATCTGAAGCTGACTCAGAATCAGATGATGAGAGAGAAAACATAACTCTCCTGGCAAACATAACAGAAGACAGTGAAGCTTCTGAATCAGACACAGAAGAGGTATTTCCTGACTTTGCTATTAACTTTACTAAGGCTGAACTAGCTGAAAGCCTTAATGAAATTCTGGAAAGATATCAGCAGATCAGAGTCAAATTCAGAAACCTGAAAAGGAATCTAGCTTCTGACTCTGATAAAACTGAGAGTCTCAAATTGGAGAATTCTGAGTTAAAAGATAATGTTTCAAAATTAGAAAATCTATTACAAAACTCTCAGAAGGAAACAATTCTTGAAACTCCCAGTAGTGCTGATGAGATCATCAAGGATTATGATCACAACTTTCAGAAGTTTCTAGCTAAAAACATAGATAGAAGCAAAATGGCTTCAATGATCTATGGAGTTAGAAGAAATGGCAGAAAAGGAATAGGATACCAAGGTAAGGTACCTACACCAAAGAATGCCATGGATTTAGTGATAAAACGCACTTCTCTTGATTCTCACTTTGTATATGGGCACACACACGACATCAAATATACTAGTAGTAATTATTCTGTCAAACCAAAATTCAACCAGAGTTTTGGTAAAACTAACAAATCAGGACCTAAGAAAATATGGGTACCTAAGGATATAATAATACATGTTGCAGATATCTTTAGCAGCAAAGCAGAAACACCAGTAATGGTACCTGGACTCTGGCTGCTCACGACACATGACGGGAAGAAAGCATATGTTCCAAAGCCTGGAACTTAAGCCAGGAGGCCACATAGGCTTTGGAGGCAATCAGAGGGGAAAAATCATTGGCTCTGGAACAGTAGGTAATGGAAACCTTCCCTCTATAAGTAATGTTTTATTAGTAGATGGATTAATGCATAACCTGTTATCCATAAGTCAATTAAGTGATAACGGTTAGGATATAATCTTTAATCAAAATTCATGCAAAGTTGTTAGTCAGAAAGATGGGACTATCCTATTTAATGGAAAGAGGAGAAACAACATTTATAAAATAAAACTTTTTGAACTGAAAAGTCAGAATGTAAAGTGTCTTCTGTCTGTTAACAACGAGCAATGGATCTGGCACAGAAGATTGGGGCATGTTAGTATGAGAAGAATATCTCAGATTAACAAACTCAATCTGGTCAGAGGACTTCCTAACCTGAAGTTCAATTCAGATGCTCTGTGTGAAGCATGTCAAAAAGGCAAGTTTGCAAAACCAGCTTTCAAATCTAAAAACGTTGTTTCCACCTCTAAGCCATTATAACTTCTGCACATTGACTTATTTGGACCAGTTAAAACTGCCTCAGTCAGTGGTAAGAAGTATGGGTTAGTAATCGTAGATGACTATAGCAGATGGACATGGGTAAAGTTCTTAAGACACAAGGACGAGTCACACTCTGTGTTTGTCACCTTCTGCAACCAAGTTCAGAATGAAAAGGATCTTAGAACCGTCAAAGTCAGAAGTGATCATGGTGGAGAGTTTGAAAACAAATATTTTGAATCATTTTTTAATGACAAAGGCATTCTGTATGATTTCTCTTGTCCTAGAACTCCCCAGCAAAATGGAGTTGTAGAACGAAAGAACAGAACATTGCAAGAAATGGGCAGAACCATGATCAATGAGACTAACATTGCTAAGATCTTCTGGGCAGAAGCAATAAACACAGCGTGCTACATTCAGAATAGAATCTCCATAAGACCTATTCTGGAAAAGACTCCATATGAATTGTGGAAGAACAAAAAGCCCAACATTTCATATTTTCATCCATTTGGATGTACATGCTTTATTTTGAATACTAAAAATTATTTGAACAAGTTTGACTCTAAAGCACAGAAGTGTATTATGTTAGGATACTCCGAACGCTCAAGAGGGTACAGAGTATACAATACAGAAACACAAATTGTGGAAGAATCAATCAATGTTCGTTTTGATGATAAGCTTGACTCTCAAAATTCAAAGCAGAATGAATTACTTGCAGGTATGGAAGTTGAATTCATAGGTACTGAAGACAAGTCATCAGAAGCTCTTAATAGAGACACTCCCTCAACATCAGAAAGAGGCACTGCAAGCAATCCAATATCTTCTGTTGATCAACCTCAGAAAAGACCATCTAGAAGCAGCATGGATCACCCAGAAGAAACAATCTTAGGAAGAAAGGAAGATCCAATCAGAACAAGAGCCAGCTTCAGAAACTCTGAAGAATCCCTCATGGGACTTGTTTCTCTAATTGAACCATCAACAATTGATGAAGCACTTCTGGACAATGACTGGATTCTAGCAATGCAAGAGGAGCTGAATCAATTCACAAGAAATGACGTATGGGATCTAGTTCCTAAACCAAAAGGATTCAACGTTATTGGAACAAAATGGGTGTTCAGAAAAAAACTGAATGAACAGGATGAAGTCATCAGAAACAAAGCACGATTGGTAGCACAAGGTTATAGTCAGCAAGAGGGGATAGACTATACAGAAACCTTTGCTCCAATCGCCAGGTTAGAATCTATCAGACTTTTAATTTCATTTGTTGTTAATAAAGGCATCACTTTGTATCAGATGGATGCTAAGAGTGCATTTTTAAATGGCTATATAGAAGAAGAGGTATATGTGCACCGACCCCCTAGTTTTGAAAGTTCAAAAAATACAGAATATGTTTTCAAACTAAAGAAGTCACTGTATGGTCTGAAACAAGCTCCCAGAGCTTTGTATGAAAGACTGAGTAACTTCCTGTTAGAAAAGGAATTCACCAGAGGGAAAGTGGACACAACCTTATTCTGTAAGATAGTTAAGAATGACATCTTGGTATGTCAGATTTATATTGATGATATCATTTTTGGATCTACTAAACCCTCTATGGGAAGAAATTTTGCTAAGTGTATGCAGGCAGAATTTGAGATGAGCCTAATGGGGGAACTGAAATTCTTTCTGGGCATTCAGATCAATCAAACCCCAGAAGGAACTTACATTCATCAGAGCAAATATGTCAGAGAACTTCTGAAGAAATTTGATCTCTCAGAATGTAACCCATCAAAGATTCCAATGCATCCCACGTGCATTCTGGAAAAAGAAGAGGTAAGCAAAAAGGTAGAACAGAAGGTCTATAGAGGTATGATTGGTTCTCTTCTTAATCTGACATCCTCAAGGCCTGATATTTTATTCAGTGTATGCATTTGTGCCAGATTCCAATCAGATCCTAGAGAATCTCACTTAACAGCTGTTAAGCGAATTTTCAAGTATCTGAAAGGTACTACTAATCTGGGTTTGTTTTATAGAAAATCAAGTGATTACAGCTTAGTAGGATACTGTGATGCTGACTTTGCTGGAGACAGAGTAGAGCGTAAAAGCACTTCTGGAAGCTTCCAGTTTCTGGAAGAAAATCTGATCTCATGGTCCAGCAAAAGACAATCCACAACTGCTCTATCAACAGCAGAAGCTGAATACATAGCAGCAGCTGGATGCAGCACACAAATGCTCTGGATGAAAAGTCAACTTGAGGACTTCCAGATTTTTGAGAGTAACATTCCTATCCTCTGTGACAACACTTCAGCTATTTGCTTAAGTAAAAATCCAATTTTGCATTCTAGGGCTAAGCATATAGAAATAAAACATCATTTTATTAGGGACTATATTCCGAAAGGAATCTTAAACTTAAAATTTATTGATACAAACCATCAATGGGCTGATATTTTCACAAAACCACTTTCTGAAGATAGGTTCAACTTCATTCTGAAACATCTCAGCATGAAGCTCTATCCAGAATAAAACTGTTTTAAATTTATATATTAACCTTTAGAATTGTGTTTATTTCTCTGTGAACTTCTGATCAATCCTCTTTCAGAATTTTAGAAATGCAGATTGTATCAGAATCTATCCATGAAGATCTGAGCGCTTCAGTTCAAGGATAGATGTGTTGTTCACTCAAGCAAACAAGTGTCATCCAATCATCAGATGTTTCCTGAGGCTGAACACGCGTTCACGCTTCTGAAAAGGCAAAGCGCTGATTGGATGCATTGAGACACATGTCATGGGTAACCGTTTAAGTATCTTTCTGAATCCCCTAAAATCAGCTATCATTAAATGCTAATAATCATGATTTATTTCTCTCTCTTAAAACGTTTATGTTTTCAAAAACTTTTTAGAAATCTATTTAAACACTTCACACCATTCACACCTTTTACCCTTACTTTCGTTTTCTCTAAATATTTCTGTTTTCTGTGTTCTTATTTTCTCAAGTAAACCTTTCAATTTTTTTTTTCAAAAAACCTCGTGTGAACATGGATTCTTCCAGCAATCCTTCTCCAGGTTCCCAGAAAACTGCTTCTTCTGAACAATATGAAGTACCTCTCAGAACGCTTCTCACTCCAGTCAAGAATCTTGAAGTTCTGTCAGAGATAATAGTGGATTTCAACAGTCTCAAGGAGAATGATTTTGATTTATCAGAAGAGATTCAAGCTCAAGGATGGGAAAATTACTTTGACAGGCTGGTGGGTCCAACATTTCCTATTCTGGTAAAGGAATTTTGGATTCACGCTTCTTCTTCAAACCATCAGGTCACTTCTTACATCATGGGGAAGAAGATTGTGATTACTGAAGACCTGATTGCAAGACTGATAGGCTACAATGGTGGTGGTATTCGCTGTATTGATATGGCAGAAAGGTGTCAAGATGTTGCCCTAATTGCAAGGGAAATTTTCACGCTGGGGCTTCCCTCCAACAAGATAAGGGACTTGAAAGACAAGCACATAATTTGGGCAAAGATCATTCTGGGCTGTTTCAACCACAGGAAGCCTACCAGCTCTCCTGATTACATAAACATAGATCAGCAGTTTCTGATCTATTTTATCTCTCAGAAGGTCAAGATTAATCTAGCTCATCTTTTGTTCAACCATCTCAGAACAAGTGTCAAGGAAATAAGAGAAGATGAAAGTACTAAAAGGGATTGGATACCCTTGGGAAGACTGATATCAGATATTCTGACAGAGAATAGGCTGATTGAACATTTGACAGAGGCACAAGAAATCAGCACCCTGGAACCTTCTGTTGGCAAGCAGCTGAATGCCAAAAATCTGAAGAAAATGAAGCTGATAGAGAACATTAAGAAGGAGCCCAGCGTCACTCCTTTTGCTGAAATCTCCAGCAGAAGAGTCCCTCTGGACGACTTCCCTATGTTCTCAGAAATTGACTCTAAGCCTCAAATCATTCTGAGATATTTGGATGCTTGTAAAGCTGATGGTACATCACCAAATCTAAATATTCAAGATCTTTAGCAGAAGGCACCAGAGGTTGTTCTGAAGAAGTCGAAGAAAAGAAAAGCTGCTACAGAAGGATCATCTCAACAGATTCCAAAGAAAAGAGGTAATCCTGTTTCTGTAATTGTTTTAGATTCAACTGTTGTTTCCACATCTATTCCTACCCCAATTCCAACTCTATCTAAAATCCCAACACCTCAAACCTTTGATGATTTTGACGTTGACTTTGACCCTTCTGAGTCATTAACCCTCAGAAGATCCCGCTCCAAACCACAAAATCCAAATACTGCAACCATACCAGAACCAGAACTTGCACAAGTTCTTTCTGATATAGACCAACACTCTTCCGCTCCTAAAACAGAAAATCCAAATCCAAACACAGAAATTCCCATCTCGCCACAACCTGACATTCCACTCTCACCAATACCAGAAACTCCACTCTCTCCAGAACCAGAAAACCCACAACCTTCATCCTCTCAACCAGATATTAATCCACCCTCTCCTCAACATGAATAATCTCCACAACCTGAGACTCAAACCTCTGAGGCTCAAACCTCTGAATCTCCTGAACCACAACCTTTGGCCATTAAATTGCCCTGTGGTACCATTGTCAATATTCCTCAACTTCCCTCTTCACCAGAAATAACTCCACCAAATACCCCATCAAGTCCAATCGTAATTTCTGACTCTCCCACTCCCTCACCTAAGAAAAATTCAGATGACCACAACAAGACTGTCATTGATCTAAACGTCTTTGAACGCCTTGCTACAATAAACCAAAAAACTGCTATACCTAAACCAAAACAACCAGATGTCGGTTCCAGCATATTGAACTTTGAAACAGATATACAGAAGTGGATCACTTCTTTGAAACAAGCAAGTCTGGAACTAGTTGATCCTGCTGTATCAGACCTTCTCTGGACACAATTCAGAAGATGGGTATGCGCTGAAACCTTTAAGTTGCAAGACCAGAGCTATGGACAGGCTCAACAGAACTTCAGCAATCTGTTGAAGGAAATGGAAGGTCCAGTTCTGAGCAAGCTGCTGAAGGAAGAAGTTCTCCATCTGGACATTGCACCTTGGTCTGAAAAGCGTTCAGCATCTAAAGTTCAACCTGCAGAAGAACAGATAATTCAAGCTGAAGACTTGGGTCAAGTAGAAGAAACTACAGAAAGCTCTAAGAAGCAGCCTGTATCTGAAGATCCTCAAGCTTCCTCTCTTGACAGGAAGACTCTGGAGGATTTGAAGAGATCTGATATGCTGATGAATGAAAGGATGGATAAGCAGGATATCAAGATTGATTCTATAGCAAACATGGTATCTAAGCAACAGGAAACCAGCAATCAAATCAAGAGCATGTTGGAAGCTCTGTTCACACGACTTCCTCCTTCTTCTTAGAATTTTACTGTGTTTTCCTTGTTTTCTTTACATGTTTATCTGTAATATTTTTACTTGTTCTAAACTATCATTGCTTTTGTTTTTAATACAAACGTATTTTTTGCTCTGATCATTTTAACTCTGATTATTCGTGCTTTTTGATAACTGACAAAAAGGGTGAGAAAGAATGATATTTTTCAATAACGGATTACTGAGATAAAAGTCTCAAACATTCTAACATTCTGATATATTTGAATTTCCTTCTTCTGAAAAGCTTACAGGTACAAGAATCTGATGAACTCTGATAAAGTAATGTTCTGATGCTCAAAGAAAGTTCAGTAAAGTTCTGATGCTCAAGGTCTCAAGGAATCAAAGGGAAGTAATCAACTCAGGGGGAGTTTTTCTCTTCATTACTCTGATACTTTTTATTCCCTATCTTCTTATCTCCGATTCCTTTGACTCGTTATTTGATTATCTCTGATACTGTTTCCTCTCTATCCTTAAACTCTGATACCTTTCATCATTTTATTTTAATTGAAAAAATCTGGTTTTTGTCATCATCAAAAAGGGGGAGATTGTTAGAACATAGTTTGATTCTACAATCCTCAGTTAGAGTTTTGATGATACCAAAATACAAGATTAAATGAATTATGAGATTTTTATAAGACATATATGCTACTCAAAATTATGTTGTGTATTTATAGAAACTCTGATGGAATCAGCATCAAAATATCAGTATCAAAATCAGCATCAGAAGATATGTCAGCATCAGAAGATCAAACATGTGCTATACGCGAAAGCCTGATGAACAGAATCTACGCAAAACATACTATGACTCTGAGCAAGATACTTACCATGTCACCAGTACTCTGAAGCGTCAGAATAAGATAAAGACAAGAACATTCTAATTTTCATTAATAAGAACATTCTGAAGTGTTAACGTTACTATGCATTCAAGACAGATTAATTACCAACAGCTTTATTACAATACAAAGATCTTCTCAAAAAGGAAAGAACGTTATGAGCATTGAAATGGAATTATGGACATCAACGTATCTATTCCTAGGCTACTTAAACAAGTCAGTGAGAAAAGAAATGGCTAATACTCTTTACGCACGCACGCATACGAAAAACTCTCTCACTCAAATTGCTAAAGCTTTCAACCACGCCTACTCAATAGCATTAGCAGTCTAGTTTCATCTAAGCTTCATATTGTGTATTATCACAGTTGTGATATATAGTTTTTCTAGAAAACATCAAACACACATTTGTTCATTTATCTGTAAAAGAATTTCCTTGAGATAAACCGGTATGTGGTTAGACTCAAGAAGGCTTTAACAATTGTTAAAGAAGTTGTGTATTCAGTTGAATATAGTGGATTAAGACCTTGTTGGAGAGAGGCGAAATCACCTTGACGGGTGGACTGGAGTAGTTTGAGATAAAACGGACTAGGATAAAAATATCGTGTTGTCTGCATTTGATTTCATGTTTTACAATTCAACCCCCCTTCTTGTGTTTTTCACATCTTCAATAAATACAGGAAAGAACAACAGCAGGGGGGGTGATTACTTTGAAGAAGAATCTGGGAAGAAATCAATACGAATACAGAGGGGGGACAAATTAGAAGAAACATAATAATTGAGGGTAGATTCACGCTGAAGAGCCCATAACCTGTCGAATACGAAGAGGAGACGGTTAGGGTTTCAATATCTAAAACCCTAACCGCCGCTGACGATCTCCTTGCTCGACCGTGACTTTAATATCTCATCACCACCATTTTCAACCATCACCGTAGCCCTGCAAATCAAGAGGAAGAGAGGGAGATTAGTAACAAATTAGACCAGAAGCACAAAGTCGGAATCAGAAATCGCGAAAGGGGGGAAAGGTAACGAATGTAGATTTGTTGTTTTATTGAGGTTTTGTGGGTAGAGTTATGGTGGGGTGGGGAAGGTTGTTTGAGCCTCCGCGCTAAAGGGTGAGAGTCAAATTTAGGGTTTGGGGAGCGAAGGGGATGAACTGCGAGAGGGAGAAGGGGTTAACTAAAAATGAAATGAATAAAGAGTTAAAACAAAAATGTGTTTTCCGTTTAAATCATATACATCGCCCCCACAATAACGATCATGTTCCCTTAACGTCATCCGCGAGATACACATCAGGCGGCCGTAAGTCCAAGCCGCATGATAACTCCGTGAATCATCGCCGCAGGCAATTAAACCAGCCCCTTCTAATTTATGTTGGGCCCAAGCCCAGTTACTTTTAGCACCCCCGCTTGCCCTAATTGCTAAAACAACGAACAAAAGACACCCCACTTCCTAGACTCACACTGGGCCTAATTCCCATTATTAATCACACTGTTGTACCCCAAAATTTTCCCTCTCATTTCATCAATATTTTCTCACCACAAGACCCTTGGAGCTCAAGATCAAGTTAAGGTTTGCTCTGCTCAAGACTCCTCCTTGCACTGTTGACCCAAATTAGGGTTTGAGTTTGCACAAAGATGTTTTGACCTAAAATGCCCAAAGTGACTTTCATGCTTCATATTGTACTCACAAGTTTATCCATACCAAGTTTCAAGCCTTGATTCCATTCTTTGCCCAGTCAATTAGACAGTTGACCTAGAAATCAGCTGTATTGGGGAAAAAGTCAACTGTGGCCAATTAACAGTCAAACCTCATAATTTTTGACCCACATCATCATTATGAACTCATATGAACCATTTGGTCAAGTTTGGATCACAATTCCATAAGAAATTTGATCAGATCACCAAAAGGGCAAAATGGTCATTTTTAGGGTTTTGACTGCACAAAGGCAATTTTTTACTGTTTGACCTAACCAATGGCAAATCAAGCTCACATATGGACTCAAGGACTCAATGGGATGGTCTTGACACATTCAACAAGTTCAAAAGGTTCAAAATGCACAAGATTGACAGATGAATTTTCCAGTCAACTGATCAAAATTTGACTGTATATTGAAAAGTCAAACTTTCACTTTTTGGTCAAAATCAAGTGAGAAGATTCATTTTTCATCAAGACATGTCAAATTATGAAACTTGTTCATCAAGAAATCCAAATTTGCAAGTTAGGGTTTAGAATGAGAAAATTTCATAACTTAGAATTTTTCTAAGTTATGAAACTTCCTTATTTTTTCCTAACTTTGTCCCATTTTTTAATCAAGATACATTTGGATTCAAACAAAACTCAAAACATGAAAGTTGTAGTACATTGAAAAATATACAACTTTGAATCACAAAGTTTCCTCAAAATAAGCTTGTAGCTCAAGTTATGATTTTTGGAACAAGGGTGCAAAACATTCTTAACTTAGAAATTTTTTGACCTATTTTAGGCAGGATTTTTGCCCAACTTCATGGCCACTTTTCACATGCTTCCACTTGGAATTTCAACTTGCATTACAAATATGGATTGTAGTACACATTCCAAGCTTTCCAAATTGTCCAAGAACTTCTCAAACACCCTTGTGGTTAGGGAGAATCGAATTTACAAAGTTGGGCAAAATCCACTTTTGTTCATGACCAAGGCATGTTCATACACTTTGCATTTTCAAACTCAGCATGGTTCAAGCTAGATTACAGGCCTCTAATCCCATTCACACTCAATAATTAAATGCCAATCCATTGTGTTCTAGCATTATTTTGTTCATATAGTCATTACACAAAGAATTAACCTTTAAATGGAAAAAGCAAGTTTGCTATTTTGAAAAAGCAATGCTTTATGTCAAAGTCCATATCTTGGAAGTACAAGCAGATCTTTGAGGCACAAGTTTGTGGACAAATCCCACTAATCAAGAAGAGAAAATGCAGCATGTTTGAGGGGCTTGTATTAGCCTATAACCCAACTTGACAATCTTTGCTTAGATAAGAAGAAAACTTGCAAACAGAACCATAACTCTCATGCCTGCAAAGACCAACTAAAACAAACTTTGTAAACACATTTCATACTCCCTAACTGACCTAAAGCACGACCAAACCACCTTCAATACCTCCTCATTCATCAAAACACCATTTTTCTGCAAGAAACAGGGCATGCCTGCAGTTTGACTTGGCCAGCATCATTCACTCGTGCATTTTTTCCCAAACAAGTTCCAATACATTCCCTACCATCCATTGAAGCTATTTCAAGCCTTAGATACAAGCTGTAACATCCATAGCCAAGTGTGCCATTTTCACTTTTCTCTTTTGCGGGTTGACTTCCATAGCTTGATTCAGAGAGATTCAAAGCAAGTTAAGCATAGGGGAGGCATCCTTGGACTTCAGGCAAGTTGTACCAAAGTTCAAACTCCATTGAAAGTACCTCCATTGTTGTACACGACTCAAGCTGAACAGGTAAAAATTTGAACTTCTATCTCTCTATCCAGGCATAGTTAGGCTTAACTTTGTGAAGAAAGCATGTTCTATTCATAGTCCTGAAGCCATCCATGTAGTTACTTGTCATTTATATTGTGTGTGCTGTGAGAATTTTGGACCTGAACATGAAAAAAAAGCTAGGTCAGAAATTGGGGGAGAATAAATTCTCTCTCGTTTCTGAGAGTTAGAACAACTTTTTTATATATTGGAAATCGTGACATGATGCTCTACATTATTGATGTTATAAGTTTTTCTTAAAACTCAAAGAATCAGGAAGTTTGAATCAAGCATGGAGGGCGCGCGTTTTTGAGACAGAAATGGCTGGAGGTTGAAGACAAGCCATTTGGGCTTGGCCTGAGTTGTTTTTACTTTTTGCACCCTTTTTCTCATTTTGCACCCCCCTGGCCCATTGTGTGAAATATCCATTATTTTTGACTTTTTATTTTTTCTTCTGACTTGATATTTTTTGTTGAAACATAAAAAATATTAAAAATAATTTTTCACATTATTTTACATTTTTTTGGCATTTATTTGCTTTATTAAACATATACATGTAAATAAATATATATACTTTTTTATTTAAAACCCTAGAAAATAATACAAAAATATATTTTTTTTAGTTATTATTTTTTATTTACATTTTGGAAATATTTTCTAAAAATATACTTTTTTTAAATAGTTAATATTTCATTTTGTATATATTTAGTATATTTAATATGTAATATAAATACTTGTACATATTTTATTAAATATTTAGGACAAAAACATGAAAATAATACTCTTTTATTTTTATTAATATTTGACATCAAAAATACTTTTTTATAATATACTTTTTATTTTTTGTATATAATTAATACATATTATACATAATTAATAAGTAAATACCATTTATTCAAAAATTAGGGTTTTACCCTAAAACCATAAAAATATCAAAAAATTAACCTTTTCATTTTTGTTTATATTTTACATTGAAAAACACTTTTACATACATAAAAAATCATTTTTGTGCATAATACATTTTGCATTTTATATTTGTTTAAATATTGTACAATTTTAATATTTGTATATTCAATATGGATGTAATAGTTCTAGATTTAATTTCTTGCTAAATATCCCCCATTTGAACATTTGTACCCCCATCCCCATAATTATGTTGTAATAATTTAAGACTTTAAATTTCCGCATTCAAAAGCTTTCAAATTATGCCATGATAGACCTAGGGTTTGTATGCAAAATCAACCAACAAATAGCTTGACTAAACAAAAGACAAAAAAGCATGAAAATGGACAACACCAATCACACTTGCACCCTTAGGGTTACTCCACTTGTTGCCTTCAATAATGGGCCATGTTGCATGTTGAGTGTCTTTGGCAAAACAAAACAAATCAAAATGATCATAGTCCCTCGATGACGCTTTCTCAAGTTGCCTAAAAAATGATCAAGTCCCTTGAAGGAAAAATTGCCAAAGACATTTGGCACTATTGCATTCATGGTCTAAACGATGACCCGCGCCCGTCCCGTTAACATCCTAACACAAGATTGTCTACCAAATGCAATGGTGGAACAATACTGTTAAAAGGGTTAAAACATATGAAAGATCTTTGAGAAATTTAGGGTAGATAGCTCTTGGTTACTTGACCAACTTGCAAAACAAATCCTTGCCATTTTTCAAAACACACTTCACAAACACAACTTTCAAAACAACTTTCAAAACCTTGAAACATCTTTTCAAAAAGAGAAACACCTTTTGTAAAACATTCGAGTAAAGAATTGTTACAAGGGTTGCCTAGACAAGGCATCTTTTTCAAAACATTTTCAAACCCACACACAAAGCACCATTTCAAACAATTGAAAGCACCATTTCAAACAATTGAAAATCAAAGGCAAGTGATCTAAGCAAGTAACTAAGAGCCCATGGATAGAAAGGGTGCTAATACCTTCCCTTTCTTAAATCTACTCCCCGAACCCAAGAAAACATCTCAAAGGTTTTTGTTGTGCTTTTTAACCTTTCCTTAGGATAAAATAAAAAGTCGGTGGCGACTCTTGCTAAACCGAAATATTTGCGAAAACAAACACAAAACCCAAGTCAGTTCTCCCATCGTATCACAGAACTGGCGACTCTGCTGGGGATAGATTTAAAAGTGGAGTAAACCTTAGGGCTTAGATATCCCTTTTGCATGACTAATTGTTTGCTTTGATTGCTTTACATCTTGGTTCTCTTGTTTGGGTTTGAAATCCTACACCCGGATTTGGGGAAATATTCATAGATAGCAATACATTATGGAAACTATGCGGGGTATACTGAAACGGTTGAAGCAATAGCTATATGAGTGCGACATATTTGTGAGTAGCGGTAACCCTTGAGTTCAATCAAGGAGAGTACGGGGCCGCTGAGTGATGTCACTAAGCACTAATGACCTAGAACCTTACTTGACCATCTTGGCCTTTCATTAGGGGTAGTGAGATGACCGGCTTTGGTGCAGTCCGAAGTTGGTAGATACTCGATACTACACTCATTGAGGGTTGTTTTCTTGGAATATTTTGGTCGCTAGTTAAGTGGCTAAACCAAAACAATGAACATGGAAAACAATCCAATGATATTGAGCTCCTTAGAACCCGGTTACTATTTATAGGACAGGTTTTTAAGCCAACTTCACTCAAGAGGGTACTTACCTATGAAACCTCATGCAAGCCTGAAACTAGGGTTTTGTGTGAATTGCTTGTACATATGTTTGTGCATACATCATGAACATCATAAAGCATCATATGCATCCATTAACTATTTCATGGGTTTGGATCTTCATCTTTGTTCTTGTTTTGTAGGTCATGGAAATTCTTCGCAGGAAAACTATCCAAGTCAACCTTGTGAGAATCCCTCCACAACTCAAGGAGCTCACATCCAGAATTCCGGAAAGCTCTCTCTTCAGTGAAAGACATGGTAGACTGCTCAACCTAGTCAACACCTACATTGAAGAGGACATGGTGAAAGTGTTGTTCCAGTTCTTTGACCCCCTTCACCACTGTTTCACATTCCCCGACTACCAATTGGTGCCTACTTTGGAGGAATTTTCTCAACTCCTGAGAATTCCTATTCTTAATCAACTACCTTACAACGGTACAGAAAAAGAACCAAAGCCTGAAGATGTTGCTCAAGCACTACACTTGCAACCATCTGACATCAAGGGGCATTGGGAAACTAGAAGTGGTGTCAAAGGATTCTTGGCAAAATTCTTGTTTGAGAAGGCACAAGAGTGTTGGAATTCCTTGGATCTACAAGCCTTTGAAGAAATTGTGGCACTCCTCATTTATGGGTTTGTCTTGTTCCCAAATCCTGACCAAATTATAGATATCAATGCTGTCAAGATCTTCCTATCCAGGAATCCCATACCTACATTGCTTGGGGACATCCTCCACTCATTTTACACACGAACAATGAGGAAGAGAGGTGTTCTCATGTGCTGTACTCCTCTCCTTGCAAGGTGGTTTATTTCGCACCTTCCACAATCTGTTTTGAAGAATGACCTCACAGTTCCACAAAACTCACAGTTTCAACATCTCCTAATGACCTTGGCAAAGGGTCAGGAGGATCTAAAGGCACTGCTTGGGAACAAAGAGCAAGAAAAAGTGAAAAAGAAGAAGAAAAGAGTCGGGGTGGCTACCCTGGGAAGAAGGTTTGAGAATGAAGCTAGAAGAGTTCTTGAATTTCCCTCCGCATCTGAAGAGGGAACCAGTAAAGGAAAAGGGGCTGCGTTACCTTCTGAATCCGAAGCTGAGGAGGAAGAGGCTGAAGAAGATGAAGACTACTCAGAGCAAAAATACCCGCCAGCGGATGACAAATACAAAAACTTGGAGGATAGGCTGGCAGCTATGGAGCTACAAAGGGTTCCCGGGTTAGATTTCGAAGATTTGGGATTAATTGCTGGAATTGTAATCCCTCCAAAGTTTAAGGTGCCAATTTTTGCAAGGTATGACGGGCTGTCTTGCCCAAAGATGCACTTAAGGTCATACGTCCGAAGAATTCAACCTCATACATCCGACAGGAATCTTTGGGTACACTTCTTTCATGACAGCTTGTCCGGTACACAGCTAGATTGGTTTTACAAGCTTGAGAGGTCAGAGGTACACAGTTGGGAAGACTTGGCAGCTGCCTTTTATCGCCAGTATCAATATAACTCTGACTTGGCGCCAACCCGTACTCAGCTACAGAGTATGGGAATGGCCTCAAATGAAGGATTCAAGGAATACGCCCAGAAATGGCGCGATTTGGCCGGGAGAGTGCAGCCACCTCTTTTTGATAGAGAACTAATTGATATGTTCTTAGGGACCCTAACTGGCCCGTTCTTCAACCATTTGATCGGGAGCTCTTCCGCAGGGTTTACTGAATTGATTTTGACTGGCGAACGGGTGGAAGCCGGTATTAAGAATGGGAAGATTCAAAAGGATGCATCTGCATCTGCAACTGTTAAGAAATCATTTCCGGCTAAGAAAGAAGCAGCTGTTATATACTCTCAGAAAAGATCGGGAAGAACTGAGCGCCGGCCGACTGTGGGGGCCGTGATGATCCAAAATCCATCAAATGATCAGCCTCGTTACAATCAATCTAGACCAAATCAGCAACGGGGGGAACGGCCACAACGGAAGTTCACCCGCATCAATATGACGCCCGCACAAGTTCTTCCCCATTTGTTGAAGTTAAATCTCGCCACTATCAAAGAGGCACCAAAAAATGTGAACACATCTTCCCCATATTATCATCCCAATGCTAAATGCGCCTATCATTCTGACAGTGTCGGGCACGACACCAACGATTGCTGGGAACTTAAACATAAAATTCAATACTTGATAGAGGTGAAAGCGGTTGAGTTCGATGCTCCAGAGAAGCCAAATGTAATATCCGCTCCAATGCCGAAGCATGGTCGCAATGTCCATGCTATTGAAGAATATCTGTATGTTTTTTATGTCAATGACCTGATGACTCCACTATTGACGATCAAGTTAAATCTGTTAAAGGCTGGGATTTTCCCAGGATGTAAAGGAGATTGCTACTGTTGTTCCTCTCTACCAATCGACTGTCCATTGCTGAAAATAGGCATCCAAGGCCTAATGGACAGTCAACAAATTCTTTTCAAAAAGATTCCTACTATTCCAACCCCTATCGAAGATGTTTCAATAATCACCATTTCCACCAATCTTTCCAAGGCCGTCAAAAAGCCTGTTAAGATTACATCCTCTACAAAGATTGTTCCCTTGAAAATAACCATGCCATGGCCTGTCCCCTACATTTCTGACAAATCAATACCATGGAATTACGGTGGAGAAATCTACTACCATGGTGTTAAACAAGTTGAGATAACCGAGGAAAGCTCTGATGAAGAAGATGCCGGTATTGGAAACATTGCTGGTACAAGCAAGATCACATGAAGTGGGAGAATATTTTCTCCAGAGATTTCCCCTCCAAAGGCAATCTTTGGACCCTCAGCTGCTGCCAAAGTTACTCCCGCACCGATAAAACTTTCTGAAAGAACTCCGTTGATTGAAGAAGTTGTTATTCCTGTTGTTGTCCCTCCTACTTCTGCTGATAAGGGGAAAGGGATCCAAGATGAGCTCGTCAGGACGAGGGCTCAACCATTGGTCATCCCCGAAACCTCTAAGGAAGAGATGGAGGAGATTCTTAAAATAATTAAGAAGAGTGATTATGACGTGGTAAAGCAACTGGGGCAAACCCCCTCAAAGATCTCCATGTTAGCATTACTGCTTTGTTCAGAGGCGCACGCCAAAGCATTGATAAAATTTCTGAAGACAACCCATGTGCCCCAGGAAACCTCAGCCGATCAATTCCAAGATTGCGTGGCCAGCCTTACCGCAGACAATGGCCTAGGTTTCTCTGATGCTGACCTGACTACGAAAGGAAGAAAGCACAATGACGCATTACATGTGTCAGTAGAATGCCAAGGAACTACTCTGGCCCATGTTTTGGTCGACACTGGTTCTTCTCTGAACGTGCTGCCTAAGAAGGCTCTCGACCGATTGGATTGTGAAGGCTTGGAGCTAAGGCCAAGTAATATCATTGTAAGGGAATTTGACGTGTCAAAGAGAATGGTACATGGGGAGGTCGACATTCCCATTAAGGTAGGCACAGAGGTGTTCCCCTCAAATTTATATGTGATGGACATCCGTCCGTCATACTCTTGCTTGCTAGGGAGGCCATGGATACATAATGCTGGGGCAGTCACCTCCTCTCTACATCAAATGCTGAAATACCCTGTCAAAGGAAAAATCATAACCGTGCACGGTGAGGAGGAATATATGATCAGCCACCTAAACTCCTTTCGGTATGTAGAGGTGGAGGGTGAATTCATTGAAACCCCATTCCAGCACTTTGAAGAAGTCTCTTCTGAGGTGGCAGTAGCAAAAGTGGTAGCTGAAGTACCCAAGCAGGTGGCTAGGATGGCATCTCTAAAAGACGCGAAGGCTGCGATGAAGGAAGGGAAGAGCTCAACATGGGGGCAGTTGCCTGATATTCCTCACAAAACAGACAAGTTTGGTTTAGGATTCACTACTGCAGGGCAGAAAGCTATGCGCCGCTCAAAAGTTGAAAGAACACCCATCAAGATCTCTCCTTATGGAATCAATGCTTTGGAAGGTGAAGACGAATAGGCCAACATTGAAGATTGGATCTTCCCAACCATCGAAGGGGGACTACGCAACTGGGAGGCGAAAGACTTCGTCCCCATTACTTTTATTAATCAGTAATTATCTGTCAAACATTTCCTATTGGTCTGTAATAATTACTTTTGAACAATCTGCACACTACTTTTTCACCTCATGCCTTGCCCGGGGCATGTAGGTCCATTTGTAAGGGTTTTGATTATCTTCATATTCATATGCCATGTTTAATGATTCATTGGACGTTTTTCATTGATAAACTGATGTGTTCATTTTCTTTCCTTTTGCATTTTTGTTCGTTTAAGGATGGCTATCCCTTACACACACCCACGCTCACAAATGCAGGTACCCATCCACTCTGGACTCTATGGGTGACTATTCTGCTATGTCCTTCAATAACTCTGAAGATCTGGTCAATCAGGCTGAGTATGAAGATGATGAAGGTTGTGAAGTACCAGGAGAGCTAGCCAGACTTCTACGACAAGAAGAAAGGGCCATCTTGCCTCACGAAGAGTTGTTGGAAACTGTCAACTTAGGAACAGAGGAAGACCGGAAAAAAGTACAAGTGGGTGCCAATCTGGAGCCAAGTGTCAAGGAACGCTTGATACAGATGTTAAATGAATACGTTGAAATCTTCGCCTGGTCTTATGAAGACATGTCGGGTTTAGACATAGATATAGTGGTTCACCGTCTCCCTACAAGAGAGGATTGTCCATCGATCAAGCAAAAAGTCCGCCGAATGAGGCCCGACATGTCTGAGAAGATTAAAGCAGAAGTAATGAAGCAATTCAACACCGGCTTTCTGGCTGTTACCTCCTATCCACAATGGGTTGCTAACATTGTGCCAGTACCTAAAAAAGACGGCAAGGTCAGAATGTGTGTGGATTACCTGGATTTGAATAGGGCTAGTCCTAAAGATGATTTTCCGCTACCGCACATCGACATTTTGATTGACAACACAGCTCAGCACAAGGTGTTTTCCTTCATGGATGGATTCTCGGGCTACAATCAGATTAAAATGGCCCCCGAGGATATGGAGAAAACAACCTTTGTTACACAATGGGGTACCTTCTGCTACAAGGTGATGCCGTTCGGACTGAAGAACGCAGGGGAAACTTATCAGCGCGCCATGGTGGCTTTGTTTCATGATATGATACATCATGAGATCGAAGTTTACATAGACGATATGATAGCTCGATCACAAACAAAGGAGGAACACCTTGAGCATTTGCAGAAGCTGTTTGCCAGGTTGAAAGAGTACAAGCTCAGGCTGAATCCAAGTAAGTGTACTTTTGGAGTTAGGTCTGGTAAACTTCTAGGATATATTATCAGCAACAAAGGCATTGAGGTCGATCCAGCAAAAGTGAAAGCTATACGAGAAATGCCTGCTCCCCGTACTGAAAAGGAGGTTAGAGGGTTCTTGGGGCGCTTGAACTATATTGCCAGATTCATCTCTCATCTGACGTCTACCTGTGAGCCAATTTTCAAACTATAAAAGAAAGATCAGGTAGTCGAATGGAACGATGATTACCAAGCTGTTTTTGATAAGATCAAGGAGTATTTGCTAGAACCTCCTATTCTGATGCCACCCGTCGAAGGAAGACCGTTGATCATGTATCTGACCGTTTTGGATAACTCAATGGGGTGTGTTTTGGGCCAGCATGACGAGTCTGGTCGAAAAGAGCATGCTATTTATTACCTTAGCAAAAAGTTTACCGACTGTGAGACTCGCTACTCACTGCTCGAGAAAACTTGCTGCGCTTTGGTATGGGCTGCTCGCCGAATAAGGCAGTATATGCTGACTCATACCACCTTGTTGATTTCCAAAATGGATCCTATCAAGTATATCTTCGAGAAGCCTGCTTTATCTGGAAGAATAGCTAGATGGAAAATGATCCTAACTGAGTATGACATCCAGTATACTACCCAAAAAGCTATAAAAGGGAGTGTACTAGCTGATCATCTAGCTCATCAAGCTATCGAAGATTATCAACCCAAGAGATTTGACTTCCCGGACGAGGACATCATGAATTTGGACAACGTTGAAGGTAACGGACCGTATGACGGACCTGAAAAAGGATCCCGATGGACCATGTACTTTGATGGTGCTTCAAATGCACTTGGAAACGGTATCGGTGCGGTACTCATTTCCCCGGAAGGTTGTCACATGCCTTTCACGGCCCGACTTTGCTTCAGCTGCACTAATAACATGGTTGAATATGAAGCTTGCATTTTTGGTCTCAAAGCTGCTATAGACTTGGGGATCAAATCTTTGATCGTATTTGGGGACTCGGCTTTGGTTATCAGTCAAATCAAAGGAGAGTGGGATACCAAGCATCCTAATCTTATCCTATACAAAGAACATGTCCTGACATTGTTGCCTCATTTCGAGCAAATCACCTTCGAGCATTTCCCGCGAGAAGAGAATCAGCTAGAAGATGCTCTGCCTACAATGTCTTCCATGTTTAAACTCAACTGGGATAACGAGGCTCCCCAAATCACCATCGAGCGAATGGATGAACCTGCGCATTGTCATGAGATTAATACCGAAGAAGTAGTGGAACAACCCTGGTTTCACGAAATCAAAAGGTATCTCCAGACTAGAGAATATCCCGAAGGAGCTTCCGTAAATGACAAAAAGTTCCTAAGGAAATTTGCTGCCAAGTTCTTCCTGAGCAACGACATCCTCTATAAACGCAACCATGATTGTGTCTTACTCCGATGCATAGACAGAGCTGAAGCAGAGTTAATCATGACTGAGATACACAGTGGTACGTTTGGCACCCACTTGAGCGGGCATACAATGGCTAAGAAGATCCTAAGGGCGGGCTACTACTGGTCTACTATGGAAGCTGACTGCCATCAACATTCCCGTACTTGCCACAAATGTCAAGTCTATGATGACAAGATTCATATTCCTCCGGTTCCTCTCAACGTGCTGACAGCTCCTTGGCCATTTGCAATGTGGGGCATTGACATGATTGGAGAGATCAAGCCCACGGCATCCAATGGACATCGCTTCATCCTGGTTGCTATTGACTATTTCACCAAATGGGTCAAAGCGGCTTCCTTCGCCTCTGTTACTAAAAATGTGGTTGCCTGCTTCATCAAGAAGAACCTTATATGCCGGTATGGTGTCCCCTACATGATCATCATAGACAACGGTACAAATCTGAACAATACTATAATCACCGCTTTGTGCGAACAGTTCAAGATTTATCATCATAATTCATCTCCCTATCGACCGAAGATGAACGGTGCCGTTGAAGCTGCGAACAAAAACATTAAGAAGATCATTCAGAAAATGACAGTCACCTACAAAGACTGGCATGAAATGCTACCGTTTGCTCTGCATGGATACCGTACCACGGCACGTACTTCGACAGGGGCAACCCCATTTTCTTTGGTATATGGCATGGAAGTTGTCCTGCCCATGGAGGTTCAGATTTCTTCTTTAAGGATTATGAAGGACTCTGGTTTGAGTGAAGACGATTGGATTCAGACTCGACTTGATCAACTCAATTTGATCGACGAGAAGCGACTCACTGCTGTTTGCCATGGTCAGACGTATCAAAAACGGATGATCAAGGCTTTCAACAAGAATGTCAGACGTCAAGTGTATCAAGTCGGAGATCTCGTAATCAAGCGGATTATCTTGCTGCAAAGTGATCCCAGGGGAAAATGGACTCCTACATACGAAGGACCATTTGTGATCAGGAGCATATTTTCTGGTGGTGCAATGATTCTGACCACCATGGACGGCGACGATTTACCGCACTCTGTGAACGCAGACATAGTCAAAATATACTACGCATAAAATAACCCGACAAGTCGAAAACCCGAAAGGGCGGCTTGGGCAAAAATGGGTATCCCGGTGAATCGAAAACCCGAAAGGGCGGTTCAGGCAAAAATTAGGGATAAAACAAAAAACATCTGTACACCCGGCAAGTTGAAAACCCGAAAGGGCGGCTTGGGTAAAAAAGGGTTTCCCGGTGGATCGAAAACCCGAAAGGGCGGTTCAGGCAAAAGTTAGGGAATTAAAGCGTATGACTATGTCTCATCGGATCACTTTAAGGACAATCTCTTCATCAACCAGCTCCAAGCTTCTGATCAATCCAGTCACCGGCAGACGAAGCATTGAATGGACAGATATTCAGAGTTGTGAAGGCTATAGCAGAATGGGGATCCCATGGAATTGTTTCACATAGCCATCTTTCTTTTGTATAAATTTTTCAATTTTTACGACGACGTCCTCTTACTAGGATGCCTGTTTCCTTTGTACAAAGATATTCATAGAAAGTTAATACAAATACTTTTCCAAATATAGAAATTTGCTTTGACTTCCTTTTTCTCTTTTGCACTTATGTTTATTTGAGAAACGTCCAATGTTTTGTTAAATAGGCATATGCATTTGAACATAATCATTTTCTTACAAATCAGGAAAAGATGATTACTGATAGGTTGAACGAATAGGTAGATACCTTGATGCCCTTTCAAAAAGAATCCCCAGCAGATTTAAACTCTAAATTCCTCAATCCAGAACTTAATTCCCCAAACAAAGTTAAACTTCAGGATCTCCAGCAGAGCAAAAGCTTTCTCAAAACTGATTTCCCCAGCCGGAGAGCCTTCCAGAACTCAATTCCCCTTAGAGTCAAAACCCCCAGTGGAACCTTAAAAATCTAAAAAAATCCAATCCCCAGCGGAGCCAAAATTCCAACCATCAATCCCCAGTGGAACTAGACTAGTGAACCTTCTCCCCACAAGAGATACTTCCCACCAGACTGACGATTCTCAGTCATACCTCTCCAGCATGAGTCTATCAGGTTCTGAACTCCCTAGTAGAGATCATCAGAAATTCTCATTCCCTACAAGTCACCAAGGAATTCCAATCCCCAGCAGTGGTCCTAGTATCCCTAAACAATTGAAGATCTTGTATTTCCCAAGCAGAATGAAGACTCTCATTCTCGGTTCCTCACAAGATAATCAGATGTTCCCCAGTGAAGATCTCCTCAGGACAGGAATCCCCAGTAGATTGGCATACAACCCAAGCTCCTGATTCTCCAAGCAGTAGTCAACAAGGATGTCTCATCTTCAGCAATCAAAAATTCTTGCAATCCCCTGCAACAGTCAAGGACTCACTTTCTCTGGAAGCAGTCAAAATTCGTTTATCTCCAGCCATCCAGGATTCATCTATCCTCAGCAAGACAGCTCATCAGCTTACATGCGCATTCATCACATTCATATCATGAACATTGATATAACATATATTGCATCATACATTTCATGCAACATAATTTTGTGTTTAGCTAATATTTTGTCCTTTTCAGGATAAGAATAATAGGCTATCATTAACAATCCAGATGCAGTTTTATAGACTCATCATCAGGCAACCCTACACCGGTTCCTTCTTCAACTTCAAGACTTTTGAAAACAGTTCACGGGTTCTCCAGTGACGAATGTTAACCTATCGCTTGTTCATATTCTTCAACTTCTGAAAACAGTTTACGGATTCTTCCCAACAACGGATGTTAATTTATCGCTTGTTCAGACTCAACTTCTGAAAACAGTTCACGGGTTCTCCAGTAACGGATGTTAACCTATCGCTTGTTCAGATTCTTCTCACCTTTTGAAAACAGTTTACAGACGCTTCCCAGCAAAGGATGCTGCTCTATTGCTTATTCAACTTCAAGACTTCTGAAAACAGTTCACGGGTTCTCCAGTAACGGTTCTCCAAAGCATGGACACCTTTCTGATATTCATTCCAGATGGCATCTTTAAGCCTATCCCCGACAAAATTCTGTCACCCCTCCAAATGGCATCTTTAAGCCCATCTCCAAATGGCATCTCTAAGCCCATTCCCGCATCCATGTCTTGACGAGTGCAAATTTAAGGGCACTCTAGTGTCCAATCTCCTTTTACCTTCGAGACGCGAAAGGCAAACCTGCCAATCTAACTCTTAAGGTGCAAGAAGATTGAACAGGGGAAACTGTTGTACCCCAAAATTTTCCCTCTCATTTCATCAATATTTTCTCACCACAAGACCCTTGGAGCTCAAGATCAAGTTAGGGTTTGCTCTGCTCAAGACTCCTCCTTGCACTGTTGACCCAAATTAGGGTTTGAGTTTGCACAAAGATGTTTTGACCTAAAATGCCCAAAGTGACTTTCATGCTTCATATTGGACTCACAAGTTTATCCATACCAAGTTTCAAGCCTTGATTCCATTCTTTGCCCAGTCAATTGGACAGTTGACCTAGAAATCAGTTGTATTGGGGAAAAAGTCAATTGTGGCCAATTAACAGTCAAACCTCATTATTTTTTACCCACATCATCATTATGAACTCATATGAACCATTTGGTCAAGTTTGGATCACAATTCCATAAGAAATTTGATCAGATCACCATAAGGGCAAAATGGTCATTTTTAAGGTTTTGACTGCACAAAGGCAATTTTTGACTGTTTGACCTAACCAATGGCAAATCAAGCTCACATATGGACTCAAGGACTCAATGGCATGGTCTTGACACATTCAAAAAGTTCAAAAGGTTCCAAATGCACAAGATTGACAGATGAATTTTCCAGTCAACTGATCAAAATTTGACTATATACTGAAAAGTCAAACTTTGACTTTTTGGTCAAAATCAAGTGCGAAGATTCATTTTTCATCAAGACATGTCAAATTATGAAACTTATTCATCAAGAAATCCAAATTTGCAAATTAGGGTTTAGAATGAGAAAATTTCATAACTTAGAATTTTTCTAAGTTATAAAACTTCCTTATTTTTTCCTAACTTTGTCCCATTTTTTCATCAAGATACATTTGGATTCAAACAAAACTCAAAACATGAAAGTTGTAGTACATTGAAAAATCTACAACTTTGATTCATAAAGTTTCCTCAAAAGAAGCTTGTATCTCAGGTTATGATTTTTGGAACAAGGGTGTAAAACATTCTTAACTTAGAAAATTTTTGACCTATTTTAGGCAGGATTTTTGCCCAACTTCATGGCCACTTTTCACATGCTTCCACTTGGAATTTCAACTTGAATTACAAAGATGGATTGTAGTAAACATTCCAAGCTTTCCAAATTGTCCTAGAACTTCTCAAACACCCTTGTGGTTAGGGAGAATCGAATTTGCAAAGTTGGGCAAAATCCACTTTTGTTCTTGACCAAGGCATGTTCATACACTTTGCATTTTCAAACTCAGCATGGTTCAAGCTAGATTACAGGCCTCTAATCCCATTCACACTCAATAATTAAATGCCAATCCATTGTGTTCTAGCATTATTTTGTTCATATAGTCATTACACAAAGAATTAACCTTTAAATGGAAAAAGCAAGTTTGCCATTTTGAAAAAGCAATGCTTTATGTCAAAGTCCATATCTTGGAAGTACAAGCAGATCTTTGAGGCACAAGTTTGTGGACAAATCCCACTGATCAAGAAGAGAAAATGCAGCATGCTTGAGGGGCCTGTATTAGCCTATAACCTAACTTGACAATCTTTGCTTAGATAAGAAGAAAACTTGCAAACAGAACCATAACTCTCATGCCTGCAAAGACCAACTAAAACAAACTTTGTAAACACATTTCATACTCCCTAACTGACCTAAAGCACGACCAAACCACCTTCAATACTTCCTCATTCATCAAAACACCATTTTTCTGCAAGAAACAGGGCATGCCTGCAGTTTGACTTGGCCAGCATCATTCACTCGTGCATTTTTGCCCAAACAAGTTCCAATACATTCCCTACCATCCATTGAAGCTATTCCAAGCCTTAGATACAATTTGTAACATACATAGCCAAGTGTGCCATTTTCACTTTTCTCTTTTGCAGGTTGACTTCCATAGCTTGATTCAGAGAGATTCAAAGCAAGTTAAGCATATGGGAGGCATCCTTGGACTTCAGGCAAGTTGTACCAAAGTTCAAACTCTATTGAAAGTACCTCCATTGCTGTACACGACTCAAGCTGAACAGGTAAAAATTTGAACTTCTATCTCTCTATCCATGCATAGTTAGGCTTAAGTTTGTGAAGAAAGCATGTTCTATTCATAGCCCTGAAGCCATCCATGTAGTTACTTGTCATTTATATTGTGTGTGCTGTGAGAATTTTGGACCTGAACATGAAAAAAAAGCTAGGTCAGAAATTGGGGGAGAAGAAATTCTCTCTCGTTTATGAGAGTTAGAACAACTTTTTTATATATTGGAAATCGTGACATGATGCTCTACATTATTGATGTTATAAGTTTTTGCTAAAAGTCAAAGAATCAGGAAGTTTGAATCAAGCATGGAGGGCGCGCGTTTTTGAGACAGAAATGGCTGGAGGTTGAAGACAAGCCATTTGGGTTGGGCCTGAGTTATTTTTACTTTTTGCACCCTTTTTCTCATTTTGCACCCCCCTGGCCCATTGTGTGAAATATCCATTATTTTTGACTTTTTATTTTTTCTTCTGACTTGATATTTTTTGTTGAAACATAAAAAATATTAAAAATATTTTTTCACATTATTTTACATTTTTTGGCAATTATTTGCTTTATTAAACATATACATGTAAATAAATATATATACTTTTTTATTTAAAACCCTAGAAAATAATACAAAAATATATATTTTTTAGTTATTATTTTTTATTTACATTTTGGAAATATTTTCTAAAAATATACTTTTTTTAAATAGTTAATATTTCATTTTGTATATATTTAGTATATTTAATATGTAATATAAATACTTGTACATATTTTATTAAATATTTAGGACAAAAACATGAAAATAATACTCTTTTATTTTTATTAATATTTGACATCAAAAAATACTTTTTTATAATATACTTTTTATTTTTTGTATATAATTAATACATATTATACATAATTAATAAGTAAATACCATTTATTCAAAAATTAGGGTTTTACCCTAAAACCATAAAAATATCAAAAAATTAACCTTTTCATTTTTGTTTATATTTTACATTGAAAAACACTTTTACATACATAAAAAACCATTTTTGTGCATAATACATTTTGCATTTTATATTTGTTTAAATATTGTACAATTTTAATATTTGTATATTCAATATGGATGTAATAGTTCTAGATTTAATTTCTTGCTAAATATCCCCCATTTGAACATTTGTACCCCCATCCCCATAATTATGTTGTAATAATTTAGGACTTTAAATTTCCGCATTTAAAAGCTTTCAAATTATGCCATGATAGACCTAGGGTTTGTATGCAAAATCAACCAACAAATAGCTTGACTAAACAAAAGACAAAAAAGCATGAAAATGGACAACACCAATCACACTTGCACCCTTAGGGTTACTCCACTTGTTGCCTTCAATAATGGACCATGTTGCATGTTGAGTGTCTTTGGCAAAACAAAACAAATCAAAATGATCATAGTCCCTCGATGACGCTTTCTCAAGTTGCCTAAAAAATGATCAAGTCCCTTGAAGGAAAAATTGCCAAAGGCATTTGGCACTATTGCATTCATGGTCTAAACGATGACCCGCGCCCGTCCCGTTAACATCCTAACACAAGATTGTCCACCAAATGCAATGGTGGAACAATACTGTTAAAAGGGTTAAAACATAGGAAAGATCTTTGAGAAATTTAGGGTAGATAGCTCTTGGTTACTTGACCAACTTGCAAAACAAATCCTTGCCATTTTTCAAAACACATTTCACAAACACAACTTTCAAAACAACTTTCAAAACCTTGAAACATCTTTTCAAAAAGACAAACACCTTTTGTAAAACATTCGAGTAAAGAATTGTTACAAGGGTTGCCTAGACAAGGCATCTTTTTCAAAATATTTTCAAACCCACACACAAAGCACCATTTCAAACAATTGAAAGCACCATTTCAAACAATTGAAAATCAAAGGCAAGTGATCTAAGCAAGTAACTAAGAGCCCATGGATAACCATGGAAAGAAAGGGTGCTAATACCTTCCCTTTTTATAATCTACTCCCCGAACCCAAGAAAACATCTCAAAGGTTTTTGTTGTGCTTTTTAACCTTTCCTTAGGATAAAATAAAAAGTCGGTGGCGACTCTTGCTAAACCGAAATATTTGCGAAAACAAACGCAAAACCCAAGTCAGTTCTCCCACCGTATCATACACACCCTCCTGTTTTACTTATCAATTAAAAAACACCCCCTGTAATTTAACTAAATTAATTTATTTTCTATTATTTAACAATCCATATATTTTTTCTATTTTCTTTTTGAAAACTCTCTCCACAATTATCCAAATGGAACAAAGTTTGAATCAAAGTTGAAGAGGGAAGTTCAAATTTCATTTCTTATGTTGATCACTTTTCAAAGTGATGCGTGATTCAACAAAAACAGTGGCAATGAACATGTGTGAAACAACCGGCGGAAAAAATCATCAAGATGAAATCAATGAAGTCTCCATCTAACGTTTTTTATCCAACAGGAAGGGAAGGGTAAACATCGAGTAAACCTGATAAGGGTGAAATCAAGGTCAAATAACTAAGAGATACGGGTAAGGGGGTCTGTTACGCGATGAGAAGGTATTAGCACCCCACTCGCCCGTAGTACTCTATGGTATCCACTTTTGTTGTTCTAATCAAAGGGTGTGTTTCAAGTCTAAAGCTTAATAGCTAAAAGAAAATGCGAAGAGGGAATGCATGCAAAAGGAAAGAGAAAAATAATGTAGGGAAAATAAATTTGTGCTTGTTCGAGCCCTACCCAAATGCCTACTGTGATCGGTGGAAATAGAACTGACTGTTTCTTAGCTGGTTCGCGAAATGTCGCGGTAAGCAAGAGTCACCACTGTCTTTTATGTTCTCCAACATGGAAAGGACAAAAGCACAGCAAAATTCCTTTTTTGAGATGTCTCTCGGTTCGGGAGGTAGATTATAGAAAGGGAAGGTGTTAGCACCCTTTCTATCTGTGGTTATCCACGGGCTCTTAGGTACTTGCTCACTATGTTTTCAAAAATGTTTTGCTTTTCTTGTGTTTGTGGGTTTTGAAAAACTTCTAGGTAACTCTTGTATCAGTCCTCAAGAGTGTATGAAGTATTTGTTTGAAAACTTTTTGAAAGTGTAGGTGCGAAAAGATGTTTTTGTGTTTTGAAAGAGCAAGTACCCAGGAGAAATCTACCTACTCTAAGGAATTAAGCTATGTAAGAGTCCTTTAGATAGTACTATCCCACTATTAAGAAGCAGGTAGCACCGTCGTTGGAGTTATTCAGGTCAATTCGATTATAAGGGACATGTGTGGTCACCAAAGCAATGGTAGGACGCCTTAGCGGTAACCCTAATGTCCTAGATCCTTTTTATCCGAGGCAACCGTTTCGAGGCGACTGGATCTTTGGACAGGAGGGCGACCTCTAAAACACCCTATACTTGACGACCACGTCGAGGCAACCAGTGAGGCGTACCCTAGGAGTGGCATGCGCATGTGTGTTGAATTCAGTTAAGATTATCTTGTACAGGTTATTTGTGAGCTACAGATTTATTTTATTTGTCATACAAGTCTTTCATGCATTTTTAGCAATTAATAATTATGCGGGAAATAAAGTGCAGAAAGGTAAATCTACGCTATTACAAGGCGCGGGTATATACATCGCCAAAAACAAACCCGTTTGGAAAATAAATACGAGAAAGTAAAAGAAAGCGATAAAAGCCTAATTAACTATTACATCCTCGGAAATAGTTACATCAATATAATCAAAAGGAATTAAAGCGCGAAGGAAATTAAATCGGGAACGTCTTGGGGTTTTGACCCTTTTTGAGAAAAGAATTGAATTTGGTCCTTTTTTGCAATTAAATTAACTATTAAACCTAATTTACTAATTATTTACAAGAAAAAGTATTTTTGGTTTTTTTATGTTTTTTTAATGAAATAAAATAAAAAAGGAAATTAAAAGTGTCAAAGGAAAAACCTAATTCTAGATTTGATTTTATTTAATGTAAAAAAATTAAACTTACACCTAATTAAACTAAATTAATTTAAATTAGTGTTTATTTACAAAATAATTAAACTAAAGTGAAATTAATAATAATAAATAAAATATTTACATTTTTTAGATTTTATTATGAAAATGTTAATTAATTTGTTGGTCAGTAATAAATTAAAAAAACAATAAGAATAAATAAAGCAATTGAAAGAAAGAAAATAAAAAATAAAAAATGCAAACCCAGGGGGGGGGGGGGGGGGGGGGGGTTGGGCCAGCAAGGAGGTGAGCAAGCAGATTCCAGGCCCATTAACAAATCAGTCCATTTGACTTTTGGAGATTGGCTGCACGTGCTTTGACCAAGGTGTATGGTGGTCATCATCTTTGGCCACAGGATCCACGCTTTAGGCCACATGGCGCTTTGATTTCTGGAGATACATGGTGGAATGCTTTTGGGACGCTGCATGAGAACACGTTAAACAAAATAATATCAAGTATTTGGGGGACCTGGGATTCGAACCCAGGTCCCAATGGTTATTGGACAGATCACCAACCACTCAGCCACTTGCCTGCGTTTGTTAATAAAATAGGCAATGAAAATAATATAAAAAAAACAATGCATATGCTGGAAACAAATGAAGCGCGCGCTTTTTGAATGCTCTAATCACAAACCAACACGTCTTGTCTTCTTCCTGTTTCCCTGTAAAACAAAAACAATTAGCGGGGGTTTTTAGCCCCCACAAAATAGGACGAGGAAAAATAACGATTAGGCCTATGGGTTATATAAATATGGCGCGATGATTGCTTTGTGTTCGTCTGAATGCCACGAGCTCAACCATGGGTCTCATGAAGGCTAATTTTTCCTGTACAGCAAAGCCATATTTTGAAAGCTTCGAAACCCTAAATTTCATCAATGGCAACTTCTGTTTCAAGACGTTTTAATGCAATTAACCTATGCCAAAAGCTTTGTATGATTGCTAGCAACACAAAACACACAGTAAATCATGTTAATGATGCATAATTTTGGAGTTACAATTCTGAAAAAGTTAAGCAAACCGTGAGTTCGTGTATGGTGATTTCTTGAGCTTTGGCGCTTGGTTTCGATTGCAAAAGGTTTCTCAATGTCCCAGCAATGTGTTTGAATCCACAAAAGCCCTTGAATTGGCCTGGAAGTGAGAAAACAGTTTTGACTTTGTTCTTGATTTTTTTCAATGTGCTTATGGTTTCTGCAGCAGTTTCTCACGTGAATGGAATTAGGTTTAGCTTATGCACTTATAGTAGAATGGTTTTAGGTCAAATCTTGCACAAGAAATCCCTTGCATTGATTTTCCAATATTTGATTGAAAATCAAATAATTTTCAATCTTTTTGATTGATAAAACTTGCCAAACATGGGTATTTTTGTCTCTTTGATTGATGCACGAATTTGCCAGCTTGCCCTGAGCTTATTTGCTTCACAAAAGATTGGAAAAAACATATCTTTATATTTTCCTACAATTAAATGAATTAATAATCAATTATAAATCCAAATAATTAATAAAAATAAGAAAATAATCTCAAATAGGCTTGATGGGTCGTGCATATGCTTTGGGTAAAGATTCAAGAAGGAATTTGAGGCCCATTAGCAAAAATGAGGTGTTTTGGGCAAAGTTGACTTTTGCAAATTCCCAAAAATTTCCCAACTTCTCCAATGCATATCTTGCTCAATTTTGATCACATGAACATGTTCTAGGACATTTTGGAAAGGTATTGAAGTCCTCTAACCAATTCCTTTAGTCCCATGTCATTTGGATTTACCAATCTCAAGTTATGGTCTTTGACTTAAAATGCCTTTTTGTTGACTTTTGAAATTGACCTATAATGTAGAAATTGATAACTTTTTGTGAGAGAATTTCTTGGAGTTGGAATGTGAAGATGAGTTGTAGTAAATGTCATCCCCTTGAAAATGAGCATTGGGTGGGATTTTTCTGATGAACCATGAAAAAGTTATGCCCTGGTCAAGTTACAGTTGACTTTTCTGCTGTCCAAAAATAGTAACTTTCACATCTTTGATGATTTTTGAGCCATGCTTGTGGATTCATGATCAAGACTTGATCAAATGATGTTTGTGAGCTCAAAATAAGATGTTGACCAAAAATCTTGACTTTTGACTATAAAATGACCATTTCCCCCTGCAGTTGATTGTGAAGCAAATGGACTTTTTGACTGTGCAATTTGACCCTGTGAGTCTTGAGACTTGACATGTGGATGCTTGAAAATATATATAGGCATATGGGACTTGATTGCACCACTGAAAACCTCAAATTCCTGGAGAGAACCAAAACCCTATTTTTGACTGGCTTAGAAGATGGTTTGACTGTGCAACCCCTTGAGAAATCTTAAGCCATTTGAATATGATCTTTGATAAACCTTGAAGAATATGGGAGGGAAAATTTTGGGGTACAACAGTTGCCCCTGTTCAATCTTCTTAGACCTGAGGATGTAGATTGGCTTGCGTGCCTTTCGTGATCCGAAGGTGGAAGATGATTGAACACTAAAGTGCCCAGAAATTTGCACTCGCATAGTAGAGTATCAGCAGTGTGATGTCGGGAATGGGCTTACAGACACCATTTGGAAAGATGGTGGATAGGAGGATGGGCTTATAGATGCCATCTGAAGATGTGACAGAACCTTGTCGGGAATGGGCTTATAGATGCCATTTGGAATTGTGTGTCGATCGCGTAAGAGATTCCTTAGCGAGAACTTGCGTACCTGAGAAAGAAAGATAATTTCCTGGCCTGTTACAGGGGTTGATCTTCAAACTCTTCATGCAGATAAGCCTTGTCTAGATACAGGTATCGAATCTGGAATTTTTCGTCTACAGATATGCCCTGGCTAGATACAAGTATCGAATCTGGAATTAGTCGTCTACAAATATGCCCTGGCTAGATACAGGTATCGAATATGGAACTTCAAAAGGTTGGTGGGTTGTCTATACTGACAGGTTATCTCAGAAAATCTTCAGGAATTGATTTAACTGAACCGGGGGAGGTGTTGTCTTCTTTGACGAGTTGTCTCTCTTAACGGGTTGTCTTCAATGACGGGTTGTCTTTAACGACAGGTGTCTATAACGACGGGTGTCTATAACGACGGGTGTCTATAACGACGGGTGTCTATAACGACGGGTGTCTATAACGACGAGTGTCTATACTGACGGGTGTCTATAATGACGGGTGTCTATAACGACGGGTGTCTATAACGACGGGTGTCTATAACGACGGGTGTCTATAACGACGGGTGTCTATAACGACGGGTGTCTATAATGACGGGTGTCTATAATGATGGGTGTCTATAATTACGGGTGTCTATAACGACGGGTGTCTATAATGACGGGTGTCTATAATGACGGGTTTGCATCATAAAACCTTTTAAGAATTGATTTAACTGGATTTGTCTTCTTTGACTGGATTTGTCTTATTCGACTGGATTTTTTCCTGAAAAGGCAAAACATTAGTTGCATGCAATGTCATGATGTATGAAATGCATGATGTCATGACGTTCTCACAACGAGATCGTGTCGTATGCACTTTATCGTGTATGTAAATAGGAGGTATGTAATGCGAAATGTCTATGAATGTATTTTCGTCTAGGAAAATAAATCCTTGACGGATGCCGAGAGCTTATTGAATCTTGGGCTGATGCTGAAGAGTAGAGTTCTTCGTTTCCGCTGGGGATGATGAATGCAAGAATAAACCGGTAGGAGAAGATGACTCCATTGGGGAATAAACTTGCTGGAGAGATTACTCTGCGGGGAATTACTCTGTGGGAAGTGATACTTCGCTGAGATTCTGATGATAACTCCACTGGGGATTACTGTGGATAAGCTCTTGTTGGAGGATTTGATGAACTCCACTGGGGATAGGAAGAACTTCGCCGAGGACGATCTTTCCGTTGTAATTAGATGAGGATAACCCAGTTATAAGCTCTGGTGGGGAATAACCTTTGAATATGGTCGGGGAGAGATATATACTCTGCAGGTGATAAGCTTCCAGAATCTACTGGGGATAGGTTTCCAGGATCTACTGGGGATAAGCTTCAACTCTCCTGGGGAAACTTTTTGGACTGCACTGGGGAATGGCTCCACTGAAGTGTCTGATATTCCGCCGAGGAACAATCTTATATTAAGACTGCCGGGGATGCTTGCTTAGGAACATCTGCATATTCCGCTGGGGAATGTTGAGATCTTCTGGGGATACCCAACTTCCTTAAGGCTGACAGTAGCCTAACTCTGCTCGGGGAGAGTGTTGCTGACTTGCTAGGGATATTGTCCCTTTTTCGGGATGATGGGAGACCAACTCTGCTTGGGGAGAGAGTATTGTTGATTTGTCTTACTCTGCGGGGAGTAAAGGTATCTTGGTTACATTCTTCAGCTGAACCTACCTTGGCACCTTGGCGGACAGAGCGACTCGTACAGTTCGAACAATTATTATTTCCCCAGTTCCCACGGGAGAAGGTACCTGTGGAGGTGCTTGATGACTGCCGACTGACAAATCTTCTTCTGGTAGGCAAGTGCCGAGATGATGGGACATAGTCGTACGCTTTTAATCCCTAACTTTTTCCTGGACCGCCCTTTCGGGTTTTCAGTCCATCGGGATACCCTTTTTTGCCCAAGCCGCCTTTTCAGGTTTTCTACTTTCCGGGTGTACAAATATTTCATTTTCATCCCTTATTTTTGCCCGAACCCTTTTGGTTCGCCGGGAAGCCCTTATTTTTGCCTAGGTCCGTCAACCTAGCGGGTCTTTGATTATGCGTAGTATTTTTCCGACTATGTCCATGCTCTCAGGATTGTAGGGAGTTGCCACTGTCAGTAGTGTTACCATGTTACCAGAAGATCTTCGTTTGATCATGCGGGATTCGTAGCTGGAATTCATGTCCAATACCCCAAGTGACTCGAGCGGAGATTTGCCCCAGGCTATTTGGCATTTTGAGAGATTCCTTGAATCTTGACTGGACTGCCCCAGATGATGGATAATGATCATGCCATGCCCCTTGATTGGAGGTGCTTTTGTTCATTAGACATTCGTCGTGCGAAATTCTATGATGTTCAAACAAATAGTCATATGCAAGCAATACTATATTAAAAATGCAAAGCTTATGTCTGTCTTGAAGTTTTTGAAAATGCATTTTTTTTCATAAAAACAAGTGAATTTTTTGTAAACTATGATGTCAACTCTTTATTTTACCGCAAGCCTTAAGGAGTCAGGATACCTTTCGTAACAGTATGCTTTCGAACTAACCCATGCTTCAGCTAGGACTTTTAAGGGTTGTAGCGTGGCCCGGTTCATGGTTTAAGAAATAAAGGATAATGGCTCAAATTTTATTTGTACCCACCCGCTCTTCGTGACGTTCTTCAAACCTAAACTCAGCTGACCGTGCGTTAGACCTTGTTTGAGTCTTTGTCCTGATATTCCAATGATGGTTCGGATATTGACAGTTTATTTTGAATAGGCAGTCATTTCTTTTTTATTGAGGGTTTGTAGGACCTCTTTCTTTTTGATTTCATTATCCCTGTTTTTTCCTGAACTGTTTCCTCTTTTGGAATTACAGTCAGCGGGATGCCCCAGTTTTGTAAGTCTCCTTCATAGGTTTTGACTTATTGGGTTTTTATTTCGAAAGATAATGACTGCCTGTCTTTATGATTATTCGGAACCATCGTTGTCTTTTGATTTGGAAGGACTCCTTTGGTGCCATTCGTTGTGCACTTGGATCACTTGAGAGAACTACCCTGCCCCAGGTTATGAGTAAGGGTTTTAATTTTCGAAAAGAAAAACTCCAACTTCTTTGGCTCAGAGGGGTTGACGAGGGATTATCTTCCTTATAACTCCAGTGTTTAGGAATTGAAACAATGCCTGTACCTCCTCAGCGGGGTCTGTTCAAAAGCATACTATAAATTATGGTATCGTTTTCGTCATCCTCCCTCAAGAGGCTTAGAATTATCAATCGAGAGTTGAGCATCAAAAAATGAAAGAATTTTTAAGCATAGTGAACATAATTACTTCAAAACAGACACGTGAAATGCATTAATGAAATAACAACGTTTGACATGAATAAAATGTTTGAACAATAAAGGAAAAATACAACTTGAACATTCGAATGAACAAAAAAATTTCAATCCTAGCCATGTTTTGGCAAGGGAGCAGTGATCATATTGGGAGTCTCGGGCGCTTCGAACTCGACCTCCTTTGCATCGATTAGGTCCTGAACCTTGTTCCTAAAAGTCCAACAATCATCTGTAGCATGCCCCGGGCTGTTAGAATGATAAGCGCAGCGGGCGTTGGGGTTATACCTCAAAGGCGTCTTGCTGGGATTCTTAGGAGGGTCCCTTAGAGTTACCAAATTGGTCTCCAGCAACTGTGGCAATATCTGGGACAAGGTGATATTGAGTCGAGTGAACTGCCTCTTAAGTCTCTCTTCCCTTTGTTGGTTGCGATGTTGAGGAGCACTGGCCGGTTTTGAAATAACCACCGTGTTGACAGCTTGGCGGTGATCGGACCTATTCTGCCCTCTTGAACCATTGACAACACTAGATTCTTTCTTGGATGGTTTCTTCTCAGTGTTCGAGGAGTCACCTTTATGTATCTTCCCAGACTTGATACCAGCTTCAATTCTCTCCCCAGTCAAGATCAGATCTGTAAACTCAGTAGAGGAATTTCTAATAAGATGGTTGAAGAACGGACCGGACAGGGTCCCCAGGAACATATCAACAAGTTCACGGTCAGTTAAAGGTGGCTGCACCCTTCCAGCAAGGTCTCTCCACTTTTGCGCATACTCCTTGAATCCTTCATCCGTCCCTAGTGACATACCCTGGAGTTAGGTACGCGTAGGAGCGAGGTCGGAATTATACTGATACTGCTTATAGAACACAGTAGCCAAGTCCTCCCAGTTATGAATACTGGCTCCATCCAGCTGATAGAACCATTCAAGTTGAGTCCCTGAAAGACTTTCCTGGAAGAAATGGATCCATAGATTCTTGTCAACAGTGTAAGGTTGGATCTTCCTTACATATGATCTGAGATGCAGCTTAGGACAGGATGCCCCGTCGTACTTTGCAAAGGCAGGTGCCTTGAACTTGTGAGGAATCACCACCCCAGAGGATAGACCTAGATCTTCGAAGTCCAGGCCGGGCACTTTCTGTATCTCCATAGCACTTAATCGGTCCTCTAGCTGTTTGTACCTATCCTCAGCAGAAGGGTACTGCTCATCATTGTAATCTGTCTCGTTGTCGGAGACCACGGGGCTAGGAACCCTTCTCTCTTGGGGACTGTCTTTGCCCACAGATGAGGTAGCCAGCTCAGCCTCATTTTGTGATTCATTCCCAGATTTGCGTTTAGGGTTGAACAACATAGTCCTCTTCTTCTTCTTCTTCAAGAGCAGAGTCTTCAAATCCTGTTGACCCTGGGCTAGGCTCATAACCAACTCCTGGAACTGGGCATTCTGGGCCTGGAGGGCCTTGATAGCTTGTTCATTGGATGATTCAGGATTCATGATGATTGTTGAAATAAACAGCGAAGAAGATAAGCGACCTGTAAAAAGTGGTACCTGTAATGCAATGATATGTATGATATGCATGCAATGTTTTCAAGGATCTCGCGGGGTAAACAACAAAATTGTTAGAATTTTGAATTTGGTAGCTTGATTGAAGGAACTTCATGTTGTTGAGAGTCCTTCTTCAAGAGTCAAAGCTCACCATATCGAGTGGGTCATAGCCCCTGAATCAAGTTATCAACCTTGGCTAGAGGAAAATAAATCCCCTTTGCCCCTTGCTAGACATTTGATTCATCATGGCCTGCATCACAGACCCTTGATATCCTTGAAATGGGTTAGTCCTTATGCAAGATGTATGCAGGTTAGTCCTTATGTAGGATGCATGCAATGGTATGATGGTATGATGTTATGCTATGCGTGGAGTGATGTAAGTGAACTCTGTTATGAGTCCAGATTAAGGACTGTAAACAAAACCTGCAAGGAACCCGTGTGTCAGATAACAAGAACATGCAAGTAATCAGGTTTGAAGGCACACAAGTCACACAACAGAGCCCTTAGATTTCATGCCGGCATGAAGTTTAGGTACTACCCTCTTTCAGTTTCGTTGGTTAAGACCTGTCCTAGAAAATAGTAACCGGGTTCTAGAGGATCTCAATATCACTGACTACCCTCAATCAGTCATAACTCTAGAGTCGCAATCTTTTCTTGCGGCCAGAACCATCGCGAGAGTTTAGCCTCAATGAGTGTAGCATACTGCTACTGTTCTATGGCCAAGTTGGGTCAATTTAGGGTTCTAAGGTCGGTTGGTGCTTAATGACTCCTCAGAAGACCCATATTCTCCTCGTTGCAACACAAGGGATATCGGTACAGACCAAGGTGTCACACCAACGTAGCCATTGCTTCACCCGTGTCGGTCTACGCCGGACAGGTCCCTCACGGCTTATGCTACCTAAAGGGTATTCCCCAAATCCGGGTTAGGATCTATGAAACTCCGATGCAAGCCCACAAATATTAAAGCAAACAAGGCATACAATTGAAAACATAAGAGTGGTCTAATCCTAAGGTAAACCTCACTTACTATGTAATCCCCAGCAGAGTCGCCAGTTCTGTGATCGGTGGAAATAGAACTGACTGTTTTTTAGCTGGTTCGCGAAATGTCGCGGTAAGCAAGAGTCGCCACCGTCTTTTATGTTCTCCAACATGGAAAGGACAAAAGCACAGCAAAATTCCTTTTTTAAGATGTCTCTCGGTTCGGGAGGTAGATTATAGAAAGGGAAGGTGTTAGCACCCTTTCTATCCGTGGTTATCCACGGGCTCTTAGGTACTTGCTCAATATGTTTTCAAAAATGTTTTTATTTTCTTGTGTTTGTGGGTTTTGAAAAAGTTCTTTTGAAAAACTTCTAGGTAACTCTTGTATCAGTCCTCAAGAGTGTATGAAGTATTTGTTTGAAAACTTTTTGAAAGTGTAGGTGCGAAAAGATATTTTTGTTTTTTGAAAGAGCAAGTACCCAGGAGAAATCTACCTACTCTAAGGAATTAAGCTATGTAAGAGTCCTTTAGACAGTACTATCCCACTATTGAGAAGCAGGTAGCACCGTCGTTGGAGTTATTCGGGTCAATTCGATTATAAGGGACATGTGTGGTCACCAAAGCAATGATAGGATGCCTTAGCGGTAACCCTAATGTCCTAGGTCCTTTTTATCCGAGGCAACCGTTTCGAGGCGACTGGATCTTTGGACAGGAGGGCGACCTCTAAAACACCCTATACTTGACGACCACGTCGAGGAAACCAGTGAGGCATACCCTAGGAGTGGCATGCGCATGTGTGTTGAATTCAGTTAAGATTATCTTGTACAGGTTATTTGTGAGCTACGGATTGATTTTATTTGTCATACAAGTCTTTCATGCATTTTATCAATTAATAATTGTGCGGGAAATAAAGTGCAGAAAGGTAAATCTACGCTATTACAAGGCGCGGGTATATACATCGCCAAAAACAAAACCGTTTGGAAAATAAATACGAGAAAGTAAAAGAAAGTGATAAAAGCCTAATTAACTATTACTTCATCGGAAACAGTTACATCAATATAATCAAAAGGAATTAAAGTGCGAAGGAAATTAAATCGGGAACGTCTTGGGGTTTTGACCCTTTTTGAGAAAAGAATTGAATTTGGTCCTTTTTTGCAATTAAATTAACTATTAAACCTAATTTACTAATTATTTTCAAGAAAAAGTATTTTTAGTTTTTTTATGTTTTTTTAATAAAATAAAATAAAAAAGGAAATTAAAAGTGTCAAAGGAAAAACCTAATTCTAGATTTGATTTTATTTAATGTAAAAAAATTAAACTTACACCTAATTAAACTAAATTAATTTAAATTAGTGTTTATTTACAAAATAATTAAACTAAAGCGAAATTAATAATAATAAATAAAATATTTACATTTTTTAGATTTTATTATGAAAATGTTAATTAATTTGCTGGTGAGTAATTAATTAAAAAAACAATAAAAATAAATAAAGCAATTGAAAGAAAATAAAAAATAAAAAATACAAACCCAGGGGGGGGGGGGGGGTTGGGCCAGCAAGGAGGTGAGCAAGCAGATTCCAGGCCCATTAACAAATCAGTCCATTTGACTTTTGGAGATTGGCTGCGCGTGCTTTGACCAAGGTGTATGGTGGTCATCATCTTTGGCCACAGGATCCACGCTTGAGGCCACATGGCGCTTTGATTTCTGGAAATACATGGTGGAATGCTTTTGGGACGCTGCAGGAGAACACGTTAAACAAAATAATATCAAGTATTTGGGGGACCTGGGATTCGAACCCAGGTCCCAATGGTTATTGGACAGATCACCAACCACTCAGCCACTTGCCTACGTTTGTTAATAAAATAGGCAATGAAAATAATATAAAAAAACAATGCATATGCTGGAAACAAATGAAGCGCGCGCTTTTTAAATGCTCTAATCACAAACCAACACGTCTTGTCTTCTACCTCGTTTCCCTGTAAAACAAAAACAATTAGCGGGGGTTTTTAACCCCCACAAAATAGGACGAGGAAAAATAACGATTAGGCCTATGGGTTATATAAATATGGCGCGATGATTGCTTTGTGTTCGTCTGAATGCCACGAGCTCAACCATGGGTCTCATGAAGGCTAATTTTTCCTGTACAGCAAAGCCATATTTTGAAAGCTTCGAAACCCTAAATTTCATCAATGGCAACTTCTGTTTCAAGACGTTTTAATGCAATTAACCTATGCCAAAAGCTTTGTATGATTGCTAGCAACACAAAACACACAGTAAATCATGTTAATGATGCATAATTTTGGAGTTACGATTCTGAAAAAGTTAAGCAAACCGTGAGTTCGTGTATGGTGATTTCTTGAGCTTTGGCGCTTGGTTTCGATTGCAAAAGGTTTCTCAATGTCCCAGCAATGTGTTTGAATCCACAAAAGCCCTTGAATTGGCCTGGAAGTGAGAAAACAGTTTTGACTTTGTTCTTGATTTTTTTCAATGTGCTTATGGTTTCTGCAGCAGTTTCTCACGTGAATGGAATTAGGTTTAGCTTATGCACTTATAGTAGAATGGTTTTAGGTCAAATCTTGCACAAGAAATCCCTTGCATTGATTTTCCAATATTTGATTGAAAATCAAATAATTTTCAATCTTTTTGATTGATAAAACTTGCCAAACATGGGGATTTTTGTCTCTTTGATTGATGCACGAATTTTCCAGCTTGCCCTGAGCTTATTTGCTTCACAAAAGATTGGAAAAAACATATCTTTATATTTTCCTACAATTAAATGAATTAAATGAATTAATAATCAATTATAAATCCAAATAATTAATAAAAATAATAAAATAATCTCAAATAGGCTTGATGGGTCGTGCATATGCTTTGGCTAAAGATTCAAGAAGGAATTTGAGGCCCATTCGAAAAAATGAGGTGTTTTGGGAAAAGTTGACTTTTGCAAATTCCCAAAAATTTCCCAACTTCTCCAATGCATATCTTGCTCAATTTTGATCATATGAACATGTTCTTGGACATTTTGGAAAGGTCTTGAAGTCCTCTAACCAATGCCTTTAGTCCCATGTCATTTGGATTTAGCAATATCAAGTTATGGTCTTTGACTTAAAATGCCTTTTTGTTGACTTTTGAAATTGACCTATAATGTAGAAATTGATAACTTTTTGTGAGAGCATTTCTTGGACTTGGAATGTGAAGATGAGTTGTAGGAAATGTCATCCCCTTCAAAATGAGCATTGGGTGGGATTTTTCTGATGAACCATGAAAAAGTTATGCCCTGGTCAAGTTACAGTTGACTTTTCTACTGTCCAAAAATAGTAACTTTTGCATCTTTGATGATTTTTGAGCCATGCTTGTGGAATCATGATCAAGACTTGATCAAATGATGTTTGTGAGCTCAAAATAAGATGTTGACCAAAAATCTTGATTTTTGACTGTAAAATGACCATTTTCCCCCTGCAGTTGATTGTGAAGCAAATGGACTTTTTGACTGTGCAATTTGACCCTGTGAGTCTTGAGACTTGACATGTGGATGCTTGACAATATATATAGGCATATGGGACTTGATTGCACCACTGAAAACCTCAAATTCCTGGAGAGAACCAAAACCCTAATTTTGACTGGCTTAGAAGATGGTTTGACTGTGCAACCCCTTGAGAAATCTTGAGCCATTTGAATATGATCTTTGATAAACCTTGAAGAATCACTACAAGAAAATTAGTGTTTAACGACACAAAAATTGCGACAGTTATGTGATAACTGTCGTAATTGACATATAGAGACAGTTTTTACGACGGTTGACACCAACCGTCCCTAATATTTATTTTGCGACGGTATATTTAACCATCATAATATTATTATTACGACGGTAAAACAACCGTCGGCCCCCATTTAACACTTTTAACATTGATTTTTCACCAACAACTAGTCACGACGGTAAAATTAACCGTCCTAAAAGGCATATCACGACGGTAAAACACCCGTCGCAGTAAAAAAGTTAAAAATACCAAAAAAATACCAAAAAAAGTGAAGGGCCTTAGGAAAAGGTAGAACATCTCGGTCCACTAGAAGCAAGATCCATCTCCAACCTTTCTATTCCCAATCAACATTATCTTCTCATTTATACTTATGATAAGAGAATAACAGAAAAAATAAGATTTGGGATTTCATATGTCGTGTATGCCTTGGTTGCCAGAGGCACGGTGGTTCTGGCGGAGTTCAGTGCCGTCACCGGCAACACAGGCGCCGTCGCTCGTCGGTTACTCGAGAAGCTTCCTACCGAATCGGATTCCAGACTTTGCTTCTCTCAAGATAGATATATCTTCCACATACTCCGATCTGATGGCCTCGCGTACCTTTGTATGGCCAACGACACCTTCGGAAGTGAGTAGCTCGCCGTTCTTTTGTTTTCTTGATTTATTGTTTTTGACCTAATTGCTTTAATATCCAATTCTAATGTTTGTGCTGAAAAAATGATTATGGAAGGATCAGTATTCTTTCTAGAATGAAGATAGGGTTTACTTGGAGTGGTTTTGGTTAGTTTCTTTTGTTTAAACTTATAATGATTATATGATTGTTATATATTGAAAATGAACTGTGTTGGTGTGGTGAAATTGAAAAAAAAAGGTGTGATTGAAGTCTGCATCATTGTTTATGTGTTGTTAGTTAGTTCATCTATTAAGAGATTCAATTGTGTTGCGGAGAGGTGTTCTTCAGAGGTTTTTCTGGCTTCTGTTGAGTCTTTGGAACTGATCAGGCTTGATACTGCAAATTATGCAACCGCGTTAGAAGCAGAATCAAACAGAGGCTTCATTCAATTGGCATCTGAGGAACATGGTGTGGCACCGTGTCTGATGCTGTCATTGCTTTTGAATGACACTTTTCCGTAAGGTAAAAGGGAGAAGAACAAACCAGTGATGCTAACTGGATTAATGGACAATCATTGGAAGGCTTGCACTGATTGGGTTAACCCTAATGGAAAACCTAATCTCCAATTTTTCTCCACTCATTTTGGTTCCTCCAAAGTTCAGGTTGATAAATTGTTACTTCTAAGTTAATTTTTCTTAAAATCAATATTTAACATTGGTTGTTGGATATAATTTGTTGGTGATTATTGGTGATTGTAATTTGTAGTTACACTCAAACTTTGTAAGATTGAGATTCCTTTAACTCGTTTGAAAATTTGAAATGTTGATGCTATCAGCTAATTGAAATTTTGGTCATGGAAAGGTTGCAGACTGTGATACCAGAGATTTTACTGATCAAAAAAGGGAGGACATGTTGGTTTCCGATTTCGTTCGACTTTGCTTTAAATATGAAGGTTCTGCAGTTCAGTGCAGTAATCAAATTGGTGTAAGTAATGGTGACTCTGCATCTGTACCGTATTTGAAGGATTGGCATTTTGTGAAGGTATCATTTTTGGCTTTTCATCACTTTATCATTCATTGTTGTACATTTGTAGTGCCTTTTCATAATTTACTTTGAAGTCTGCCCCTGTCAACCTAGATAATCCTCTTGTTGCATTAGAGTTATCATATGTTATGTTATACTACAGATGATGATTTACTAAGTAATTTCTTTTTCTAACTATTGCAGGAGTATCCTGATTACGTACCATACATCACTCCGATGTTCTTTTGTGATGATTGGCTCAACTTGTATCTCGATAACTTTAGAATGAATACTTATTCCGACAGAGACCAGCAAAATAAGGAAATATGTTGCTCTGACTATCGTTTTGTTTACATGGGAGTAAAAGGTGTGATTTTAGTTGGGAAGAAATCTTGAAATGACCATGAATCTCAGATGATTCTGCACTTTTCTATGCGAAGAGATGAGCAATCCAACAGTAACTTCTTACTTTCACTTCTTCTGGCAGGATCTTGGACTCCTCTACATGTTTGAGGTGAAAGAAGGAGAAGATGAGCGCTTCTAGGTTCATCAAGTGTGTTACTGTTGGGGATGGAGCTGTGGGTAAAACTTGTGTGCTAATTTCCTACACTAGCAATACCTTCCCCACTGATTATGTGCCAACTGTCTTCGACAATTTCAGTGCAAATGTGGTTGTGAATGGAAGCACTGTTAATCTGGGTTTGTGGGATACTGCAGGACAAGAGGATTATAACAGATTAAGACCTTTGAGTTATCGTGGTGCCGATGTTTTCATTTTGGCTTTCTCCCTCATTAGCAAAGCCAGTTATGAAAATGTTTCCAAAAAGTGGATTCCAGAGTTGAAGCATTATGCACCTGGTGTTCCCATTATTCGGGATGACAAGCAGTTCTTTGTTGACCATCCTAATTTAGAACTATTTTTGACACGGGCAATGGAGAAACTTGACATTCAGAGATATACCAGGGAAGCTGGTTTGAGAAATTTGGTGAGGAACTTGGCCGGACAAAATTAGTTTTGAATTCATTGAATCAATGATTAATTACTAAAAAAAAATCTCATTTATCATTTTGAGGTTGTTCAGGTTTTAGTGTAAGTTTATCATTTAATATTTTGTTTAATGATTGAGAAATTTATATTGTAATAAATCAAATTATGTTTGTAATCTTTGTGAACAAGTCATGAGACTGTGTAACCTTAAGAAAGATGCAAAGACGAACATCCATGCTATTATTGACAAGTTAGCAGAGAGAGGTCTTCGTTCTCTTGCTGTTTCTAGACAAGTATTTTATATCTGGTATTCATGTTTGAAGTTTGTCTTGAAAATATTTCTTTTCACTGATCCTCCAGTTTTCTGTGTTATCGTGTAGGAGGTTCTTGAGAAAACTAAAGAAAACTAATGATTTTCAATTTGTGAAGTTGTTGTTCTTCTTCATCAACTATGGAAAAGGTATTGACTTTCATGAGATTTTCATTAGAATGTGAATGTTGGGTTAACTGAAGAGTTTGTTTGAAGTTTATTAAAGTGAAGCTATGGTTTATGTTGAGTTCAGTCAGTAGTGAGTTTATGAGATAGTTAGGGATTAATTATGTTAGTTAACAATTGAGTTTAAGATTTGGTTAGTAGGTTAGAGGTTTAGGATAAATTCTGTTAGTAATTTTGTCAGTGTAAGGGGTTTGTGGATGAGGTTTGGAAATTGAGAGTTAGAGCTGAAGTCAAGGTGAGGTTAAATGTTGTATTGAGTATTGTTCCACATGACCATGGCATGCTACCTTGAATTTATTTCCCTCTTGAGTTGAACTATCTTTTTCTAATGATGAATTGTGTTATGCCTTGTATGTCAAGTGGATGTATATTTTGTTCAATTTGGTCTATGTAGTATGAACTGCATTGCATGCTAAAACTCATATAGGGCTTTTTCTTCTTCTGATTGTTCTTATTTGGTGTTTAAACTGAACATGACTTGGTATTGATGATTGTAAGCTTGTGATGCATTACCTTGGAAATCCTGTTGTGCATGATATGTATATGTTGCCTAATTTGTATCACCCTGCATACTTCACGTCTGAATGCTTGGTTGAATGTATATAATGTAAGATGAATGCTTGACTGCTAAGCTTGGATATGAATTGAATAGGATTACATTTGTCTTGAACTAACTTGGACATTTGTGTTATTACATGATGCTTTTAAATGACCAATTCTTTGAATAATTGCATTGAGTTATATATCTTGCATAGAATGACCGTGAAGCTGTCTGTCGTTAATCACAAGTCATAACAGTTGGGAGGGTCAAACTTTTGCATTCTTCGGGATGACAAGCAGTTCTTTGTTGACCATCCTGGTGCTGTGCCCATTACCACTGCTCAGGGAGAAGAGCTTAGGAAGCTGATCAATGCACCTGCTTATATTGAATGCAGTTCTAAATCACAGCAGAATGTGAAAGCAGTCTTTGATGCAGCCATAAGAGTTGTCCTTCAACCACCAAAGCAAAAGAAAAAGAAGAGTAAAGCACAAAAGGCCTGTTCGATATTGTGATTTGCTAGGTCGGTCTAAAAATTTGACAACCATTTCTCCAATCTGTAATTCTCTCCTCTTCTTCGTTTTCTTCATTCCTACGCCATTGAAGAAGTTGAAGTCTATGTGGGTGTTCGTTCGTCTAACATACTCTAGATCTCCTTGAAGCATTAAGGTGGTTGATGCTTTGTTTTTCTTGGAATTATTGTGAATTCTAATTGTCAAATTTGCATTTCATGGTTCCCACCTTTTTCTTAACTTAAGTTTTATGTATTAATAGACTGGAATTATCCCAGTTAGGATGGTGACTACCTTGTTTGCTTGAAGATATATATAATATCTAAATTACATATATATAATATCTAAAGGTGTGATTTTAGTTGGGAAGAAATCTTGAAATGACCATGAATCTCAGATGATTCTGCACTTTTCTATGCGAAGAGATGAGCAATCCAACAGTAACTTCTTACTTTAACTTCTTACCATAATCAGTTTTGATGAAGTATGCGTGATGTTGATTATCGTTGTTGAGAAGCCGATTCGGACTTGTTGATGAAAATGATTTTGTGTAGAGAAGCAGTTAGAGAGTGAGTTTTGGAGAGATGAAGTTCTGAGAAGAGTTTCGGATGTGTGCAGAACGAATTGTTGAAGTTTTAGAAGTGAAATCGTTGAAGACTCATAGAAGATTTTTTGTAATTCTCTCAAGTTGTAGCAAACCAATGTAAATATTAAAATGAAATTTGGCCTTTGATGATATTTGAATTTTTCTTGTTTATTGGTAAAATTTGCACTTCTTTTTACCTTTGATCACATTTTTTTGATATTATTGATGATTATTTGATATTAAATGTTTTTATTGTAATTAACTTTATTATGTTGAAAAGTGATAGAAAATAAAATAAAAATACTATAAATAAAAAAATATTAAAGTAAATAATAATTTAAATATAATAGTAAAATATTATAGTAAAATAATATTATATTTAAAATTATTTTACTAAATAATAATTTAAATAAAAATATTATTTGAAATTTATAAATCAGATTACGACGGTTAAAACCGCCGCAATTTCTAACCTACGGCGGTAGAATAACCGTCGCAAACAACAACAAAAACAAAAAATAAAGTCAAATTCACGACGGTATATAACCGTCGCTATCTGTTGTGCGTGACAGTTTTTGCAACCGTCGCGAAATAGGCTGGGGACGCACGATTCTGCGACGGTACTTCTACCATCGTAGATTGTAAATTGCGACGGTTTTAACCGTCGTAATCAGCCAAAATAACCGTCCCAATCTATCATTTTTCTTGTAGTGAATATGGGAGGGAAAATTTTGGGGTACAACAGTTTCCCCTGTTCAATATTCTTAGACCTGAGGATGTAGATTGGCTTGCGTGCCTTTCATGATCCGAAGGTGGAAGATGATTGAACACTAAAGTGCCCAGAAATTTGCACTCGCATAGTAGAGTATCAGCAGTGTGATGTCGGGAATGGGCTTACAGATGCCATTTGGAAAGATGGTGGATAGGAGGATGGGCTTATAGATGCCATCTTAAAATGTGACAGAACCTTGTCGAGAATGGGCTTATAGATGCCATTTGGAATTGTGTGTCAATCGCATAAGAGATTCCTTAGCGAGAACTTGCGTACCTGAGAAAGAAAGATAATTTCCTGGCCTGTTACAGGGGTTGATCTTCAAACTCTTCATGCAGATAAGCCCTGGCTAGATACAGGTATCGAATTTGGAATTTTTCGTCTACAGATATGCCCTGGCTAGATACAAGTATCGAATTTGGAATTAGTCGTCTACAAATATGCCCTGGCTAGATACAGGTATCGAATCTGGAACTTCAAAAGGTTGGTGGGTTGTCTCTACTGACAGGTTATCTCAGAAAATATTGAGGAATTGATTTAACTGAACCGGGGGAGGTGTTGTCTTCTTTGACGAGTTGTCTCTCTTAACGGGTTGTCTTCAAGGACGGGTTGTCTTTAACGACGGGTGTCTATAACGACGAGTGTCTATAACGACGGGTGTCTATAACGACGGGTGTCTATAACGACGGGTGTCTATAACGACGGGTGTCTATACTGACGGGTGTCTATAACGACGAGTGTCTATAACGATGGGTGTCTATAACGACGGGTGTCTATAACGACGGGTGTCTATAACGACGGGTGTCTGTAATGACGGGTGTCTGTAATGACGGGTGTCTATAATGACGGGTGTCTATAACGACGGGGGTCTATAATGACAGGTGTCTATAATGACGGGTTTGCATCATAAAACCTTTTAAGAATTGATTTAACTGAATTTGTCTTCTTTGACTGGATTTGTCTTATTCGACTGGATTTTTTCCTGAAAAGGCAAAACATTAGTTGCACGCAATGTCATGATGTATGAAATGCAAGATGTCATGACGTTCTCACAACGAGATCGTGTCGTATGCACTTTATCGTGTATGTAAATAGGAGGTATGAAATGCGAAATGTCTATGAATGTATTTTCGTCTAGGAAAATAAATCCTTGACGGATGACGGGAGCTTGTTGAATCCTGGGATGATGCTGAAGAGTAGAGTTCTTCGTTTCTGCTGGGGATGATGATTGCAAAATAAACCGGTAGGAGAAGATGACTCCATTAGGGAATACACTTGCTGGAGAGATTACTCTGCGGGGAATTACTCTGTGGGAAGTGATACTTCGCTGAGATTCTGATGATAACTTCGCTGGGGATTACTGTGGATAAGCTCTTGTTGGAGGATTTGATGAACTCTGCTAGGGATAGGAAGAACTTCGCCGAGGATGATCTTTCCGTTGTAATTAGCTGAGGATAACCCAGTTATAAGCTCTGGTGGGGAATAACCTTTGAATATGGTCAGGGAGAGATATGTACTCTGTAGGTGATAAGCTTCCAGAATCTACTGGGGATAGGTTCCCAAGATCTACTAGGGATAAGCTTCAACTCTCCTGGGGAAACTTTTGGACTGCACTGGGGAATGGCTCCACTGAAGTGTCTGATATTCCGCCGGGGAACAATCTTATATTAAGACTTCTGGGGATGCTTGCTTAGGAACATCTGCATACTTCACTGGGGAATGTTGAGATCTTTTGGGGATACCCAACTTCCTTAAGGCTGACAGTAGCCTAACTCTGCTCGGGGAGAGTGTTGCTGACTTGCTAGGGATACTGTCCCTTTTTCGGGCTGATGGGAGACCAACTATGCTTAGGGAGAGAGTATTGTTGATTTGTCTTACTCTGCAGGGAGTAAAGGTATCTTGGTTACATTCTTCAGTTGAACCTACCTTGTCACCTTGGCGGACAGAGCGACTCGTACAGTTCGGACAATTCTTATTTCCCCAGTTCCTTAGGGAGAAGGTACCTGTGGAGGTGCTTGATGACTGCCGACTGACAAATCTTCTTCTGGTAGGAAAGTGCCGAGATGCCGGGCCATAGTCGTACGCTTTTAATCCCTAATTTTTGCCTGGACCGCCCTTTCGGGTTTTCGGTCCATCGGGATACCCTTTTTTTCCCAAGCCGCCTTTTCAGGTTTTCTACTTGCCGGGTGTACAATTTTTTTCATTTTCATCCCTTATTTTTGCCCGAACCCTTTTGGTTCGCCGGGAAGCCCTTATTTTTGCCTAGGTCCGTCAACCTAGCGGATCTTTAATTATGCGTAGTATTTTTCCGACTATGTCCATGCTCTCAGGATTATAAGGAGTTGTCACTGTCAGTAGTGTTGCCATGTTACCAGAAGATCTTCGTTTGATCATGCAGGATTCGTAGCTGGAATTCATGTCCAATGCCCCAAGTGACTCGAGCGGAGATTTGCCCCAGGCTATTTGGCATTTTGAGAGATTCCTTGAATCTTGACTGGACTGCCCCAGATGATGGACAATGATCATGCCATTCCCCTTGATTGGAGGTGCTTTTATTCATTAGACATTCGTCGTGCGAACTTCTATGCTATTCAAACAAATAGTCATATGCAAGCAATATTATATTAAAAATGAAAAGCTTATGTTTGTCTTGAAGTTTTTGAAAATGCAATTTTTTTCATAAAAACAAGTGAATTTTTTGTAAACTGTGATGTCAACTCGTTATTTTACCGCAAGCCTTAAGGAGTCAGGATACCTTTCGTAACAATATGCTTTCGAACTAACCCATGCTTCACCTAGGACTTTTAAGGGTTGTAGCGTGGCCCGGTTCACGGTTTAAGAAACAAAGGATAAAGGCTCAAATTTTATTTGTACCCACCCGCTCTTCGTGACGTTCTTCAAACCTAAACTCAGCTGACCGTGCGTTAGACCTTGTTTGAGTCTTTGTCTTGATATTCCAATGATGGTTCGAATATTGACAGTTTATTTTGAATAGGCAGTCATTTCTTTTTTGTTGAGGGTTTGTAGGACCTCTTTCTTTTTGATTTCATTATCCCTGGTTTTGCCTGAACTGTTTCCTCTTTTGGAATTACAATCAGCGGGATGCCCCAGTTTTGTAAGTCTCCTTCATAGGTTTTGACTTATTGGGTTTTTATTTCGAAAGACAATGATTGCCTGTCTTTATGATTATTCGGAACCATCACTGTCTTTTGCTTTGGAAGCACTCCTTTGGTGCTATTCGTTGTGCACTTGGATCAACTGAGAGAACTACCCTGCCCCAGGTTATGATTAAGGGTTTTAATTTTCAAAAATAAAAACTCCAACTTCTTTGGCTCAGAGGGGTTGACGAGGGATTATCTTCCTTATAACTCCAGTGTTTAGGAATTGAAACAATGCTTGTACCTCCTCAGCGGGGTCTGTTCAAAAGCATACTGTAAATTGTGGTATCATTTTCGTCATCCTCCCTCAAGAGGCTTAGAATTATCAATCGAGAGTTGAACATCAAAAAATGAAAGAAGTTTTAAGCATAGTGAACATAATTACTTCAAAACAGACACTTGAAATGCATTAATGAAATAACAACGTTTGACATGAATAAAATATTTGAACAATAAAGGAAAAATTCAACTTGAACATTCGAATGAACAAAAAAATTTCAATCCTAGCCATGTTTTGGCAAGGGAGCAGTGATCACATTGGGAGTCTCGGGCGCTTCGAACTCGACCTCCTTTGCATCGATTAGGTCCTGAACCTTGTTCCTCAAAGTCCAACAATCATCTGTAGCATGGCCCGGGCTGTTAGAATGATAAGCGCAGTGGGCGTTTGGGTTATACCTTCAAGGTGTCTTGCTGGGATTCTTAGGAGGGTCCCTTAGAGTTACCAAATTGGTTTCCAGCAACTGTGACAATATCTGGGACAAGGTCATATTGAGTCGAGTGAACTGCCTCTTAGGTCTCTCTTCCCTTTGTTGGTTGCGATGTTGAGGAGAACTGGCCGGTTTTGAAATAACCACCGCGTTGACAGCTTGGAGGTGTTCGGACCTATTCTGCCCTCTTGAACCATAGACAGCACTAGATTCTTTCTTGGATGGTTTCTTCTCAGTGTTCGAGGAGTCACCTTTATGTATCTTCCCAGACTTGATACCAGCTTCAATTCTCTCCCCAGTCAAGATCAGATCTGTAAACCCAGCAGAGGAATTTCCAATCAGATGGTTGAAGAACGGACCGGACAGGGTCCCCAGGAACATATCAACAAGTTCACGGTCAGTTAAAGGTGGCTGCACCCTTCCAGCAAGGTCTCTCCACTTTTGCGCATACTCCTTGAATCCTTCATCCGTCCCTAGTGACATACCCTGGAGTTGGGTACGCGTAGGAGAGAGGTCGGAATAGTACTGATACTTCTTATAGAACGCAGTAGCCAAGTCCTCCCAGTTACGAATACTGGCTCCATCCAGCTGATAGAACCATTCGAGTTGAGTCCCTGAAAGACTTTCCTGGAAGAAATGGATCCATAGATTCTTGTCAGCAGTGTAAGGTTGGATCTTCCTTACATATGATCTGAGATACAGCTTAGGACAGGATTCCCCGTCGTACTTTGCAAAGGCAGGCGCCTTGAACTTGTGAGGAATCACCACCCCAGAGGATAGACCTAGATCTTCGAAGTCCAGGCCGGGCACTTTCTGTATCTCCATAGCACTTAACCGGTCCTCTAGATGTTTGTACCTATCCTCAGCATAAGGGTACTGCTCATCATTGTAATCTGTCTCATTGTCGGAGACCACGGGGCTAGGAACCCTTCTCTCTTGGGGACTGTCTTTGCCCACAGATTAGGTAGCCAGCTCAGCCTCATTTTGTGATCCATTCCCAGATTTGCGTTTAGGGTTGAACAACACAGTCCTCTTCTTCTTCTTCTTCAAGAGCAGAGTCTTCAAATCCTGTTGACCCTGGGCTAGGCTCATAACCAACTCCTGGAACTGGGCATTCTGGGCCTGGAGGGCCTTGATATCTTGTTCATTGGATGATTCAGGATTCATGATGATTGCTGAAATAAATAGCGAAGAAGATAAGCGACCTGTAAAAAGTGGTACATGTAATGCAATAATATGTATGATATGCATGCAATGTTTTCAAGGATCTCGTGGGGTAAACAAGAAAATTGTTAGAATTTTGAATTTGGTACCTTGATTGAAGGAACTTCATGTTGTTGAGAGTCCTTCTTCAAGAGTCAAAGCTCACCATATCGAGTGGGTCATAGCCCTTGAATCAAGTTATCAACCTTGGCTAGAGGAAAATAAATCCCCTTTGCCCCTTGCTAGACATTTGATTCATCATGGCCTGCATCACAGACCCTTGAGATCCTTGAAATGGGTTAGTCCTTATGCAAGATGTATGCAGGTTAGTCCTTATGCAGGATGCATGCAATGGTATGATGGTATGATGTTATGCTATGCGTGGAGTGATGTAGGTGAACCCTGTTATGAGTCCAGATTAAGGAGTGTAAACAAAACCGGCAAGGAACCCGTGTGTTAGATAACAAGAACATGCAAGTAATCAGGTTTGAAGGCACACAATTCACACAACAGAGCCCTTAGATTTCAGGCCGGCATGAAGTTTAGGTACTACCCTCTTTCAGTTTCGTTGGTTAAGACCTATCCTAGAAAATAGTAACCGGGTTCTAGAGGATCTCAACATCACTGACTACCCTCAATCGGTCATAACTCCAGCGTCGCAATCTTTTCTTGCGGCCAGAACCATCGCGAGAGTTTAGCCTCAATGAGTGTAGCATACTGCTACTGTTCTATTGCCAAGTTTGGTCAATTTAGGGTTCTAAGGCCGGTTGGTGCTTAATGACTCCTCAGAAGACCCATATTCTCCTCGTTGCAACACAAGGGATATCGGTACAGACCAAGGTGTCACACCAACGTAGTCACTGCTTCACCCGTGTCGGTCTATGCCGGACAGGTCCCTCACAGCTTATGCTACCTAAAGGGTATTCCCCAGATCCGGGTTAGGATCTATGAAACGCCGATGCAAGCCCACAAATATTAAAGCAGACAAGGCATACAATTGAAAACATAAGAGCGGTCTAATCCTAAGGTACACCTCACTTATTATGTAATCCCCAACAGAGTCGCCAGTTCTGTGATCGGTGGAAATAGAACTGACTGTTTTTTAGCTGGTTCGCGAAATGTCACGGTAAGCAAGAGTCGCCACCGTCTTTTATGTTCTCCAACATGGAAAGGACAAAAGCACAACAAAATTCCTTTTTTGAGATGTCTCTCGGTTCGGGAGGTAGAATATAGAAAGGGAAGGTGTTAGCACCCTTTCTATCCGTGGTTATCCACGGGCTCTTAGGTACTTGCTCACTATGTTTTCAAAAATGTTTTGCTTTTCTTATGTTTGTGGGTTTTGAAAAAGTTCTTTTGAAAAACTTCTAGGTAACTCTTGTATCAGTCCTCAAGAGTGTATGAAGTATTTGTTTGAAAACTTTTTGAAAGTGTAGGTGCGAAAAGATGTTTTTGTTTTTTGAAAGAGCAAGTACCCAGGAGAAATCTACCTACTCTAAGGAATTAAGCTATGTAAGAGTCCTTTAGACAGTACTATCCCACTATTGAGAAGCAGGTAGCACCGTTGTTGGAGTTATTCGGGTCAATTCGATTATAAGGGACATGTGTGGTCACCAAAGCAATGGTAGGACGCCTTAGCGGTAACCCTAATGTCCTAGATCCTTTTTATCCGAGGTAACCGTTTCGAGGCGACTGGATCTTTGGACAGGAGGGTGACCTCTAAAACACCATATACTTGACGACCACGTCGAGGCAACCTGTGAGGCGTACCCTAGGAGTGGCATGTGCATATGTGTTGAATTCAGTTAAGATTATCTTGTACAGGTTATTTGTGAGCTACGGATTGATTTTATTTGTCATACAAGTCTTTCATGCATTTTTAGCAATTAATAATTGTGCGAGAAATAAAGTGCAGAAAGGTAAATCTACGCTATTACAAGGCGCGGGTATATACATCGCCAAAAAGAAACCCGTTTGGAAAATAAATACGAGAAAGTAAAAGAAAGCGATAAAATCCTAATTAACTATTATATCCTCGGAAACAGTTACATCAATATAATCAAAAGGAATTAAAGCGCGAATGAAATTAAATCGGGAACGTCTTGGGGTTTTGACCCTTTTTGAGAAAAGAATTGAATTTGGTCCTTTTTTGCAATTAAATTAACTATTAAACCTAATTTACTAATTATTTACAAGAAAAGGTATTTTTGGTTTTTTTTTAATGTTTTTTTAATGAAATAAAATAAAAAAGGAAATTAAAAGTGTCAAAGGAAAAACCTAATTCTAGATTTGATTTTATTTAATGTAAAAAAATTAAACTTACACCTAATTAAACTAAATTAATTTAAATTAGTGTTTATTTACAAAATAATTAAACTAAAGTGAAATTAATAATAATAAATAAAATATTTACATTTTTTAGATTTTATTATGAAAATGTTAATTAATTTGCTGGTGAGTAATTAATTAAAAAAAACAATAAAAATAAATAAAGCAATTGAAAGAAAGAAAATAAAAATTATAAAATGCAAACCCAGGGGGGGGGGGGGTTGGGCCAGCAAGGAGGTGAGCAAGAAGATTCCAGGCCCATTAACAAATCAGTCCATTTGACTTTTAGAGATTGGTTGCGCGTGCTTTGACCAAGGTGTATGGTGGTCATGATCTTTGGCCACAGGATCCACGCTTGAGGCCACATGGCGCTTTGATTTTTGGAGATACATGGTGGAATGCTTTTGGGACGCTGCATGAGAACACGTTAAACAAAGTAATATCAAGTATTTGGGGGACCTGGGATTCGAACCCAGGTCCCAATGGTTATTGGACAGATCACCAACCACTCAGCCACTTTCCTGCGTTTGTTAAGAAAATAGGCAATGAAAATAATATTAAACAAAACAATGCATATGCTGGAAACAAATGAAGCGCGCGCTTTTTGAATGCTCTAATCACAAACCAACACATCTTGTCTTCTTCCTCGTTTCCCTGTAAAACAAAAACAATTAGCGGGGGTTTTTAACCCCCACAAAATAGGACGAGGAAAAATAACGATTAGGCCTATGGGCTATATAAATATGGCGCGATGATTGCTTTGTGTTCGTCTGAATGCCACGAGCTCAACCATGGGTCTCATGAAGGATAATTTTTCCTGTACAGCAAAGCCCTATTTTGAAAGCTTCGAAACCCTAAATTTCATCAATGGCAAATTCTGTTTCAAGACGTTTTAATGCAATTAACCTATGCCAAAAGCTTTGTATGATTGCTAGCAACACAAAACACACAGTAAACCATGTTAATGATGCATAATTTTGGAGTTACGATTCTGAAAAAGTTAAGAAAACTGTGAGTTCGTGTATGGTGATTTCTTGAGCTTTGGCGCTTGGTTTCGATTGCAAAAGGTTTCTCAATGTCCCAGCAATGTGTTTGAATCCACAAAAGCCCTAGAATTGGTCTGGAAGTGAGAAAACAGTTTTGACTTTGTTCTTGATTTTTTTCAATGTGCTTATGGTTTCTGCAGCAGTTTCTCACGTGAATGGAATTAGGTTTAGCTTATGCACTTATAGTAGAATGGTTTTAGGTCAAATCTTGCACAAGAAATCCCTTGCATTGATTTTCCAATATTTGATTGAAAATCAAATGATTTTCAATCTTTTTGATTGATAAAACTTGCCAAACATGGGGATTTTTGTCTCTTTGATTGATGCACGAATTTTCCAGCTTGCCCTGAGCTTATTTGCTTCACAAAAATTTAGAAAAAACATATCTTTATATTTTCCTACAATTAAATGAATTAAATGAATTAAATGAATTAATAATCAATTAAAAATCCAAATAATTAATAAAAATAAGAAAATAATCTCAAATAGGCTTGATGGGTCGTGCATATGCTTTGGGTAAAGATTCAAGAAGGAATTTGAGGCCCATTAGCAAAAATGAGGTGTTTTGGGCAAAGTTGACTTTTGCAAATTCCCAAATATTTCCGAACTTCTCCAATGCATATCTTGCTCAATTTTGATCCTATGAACATGTTCTTGGACATTTTGGAAAGGTCTTGAAGTCCTCTAACCAATGCCTTTGGTCCCATGTCATTTGGATTTACCAATCTCAAGTTATGGTCTTTGACTTAAAATGCCTTTTTGTTGACTTTTGAAATTAACCTATAATGTAGAAATTGATAACTTTTTGTGAGAGCATTTCTTGGACTTGGAATGTGAAGATGAGTTGTAGGAAATGTCATCCCTTTCAAACTGAGCATTGGGTGGGATTTTTCTGATGAACCATGAAAAAGTTATGCCCTGGTCAAGTTACAGTTGACTTTTCTACTGTACAAAAATAGTAACTTTTGCATCTTTGATGATTTTTGAGCCATGCTTGTGGAATCATGATCAAGACTTGATAAAATGATGTTTGTGAGCTCAAAATAAGATGTTGACCAAAAATCTTGACTTTTGACTGTAAAATGACCATTTTCCCCCTGCAGTTGATTGTGAAGCAAATGGACTTTTTGACTGTGCAATTTGACCCTGTGAGTCTTGAGACTTGACATGTGGATGCTTGACAATATATATAGGCATATGGGACTTGATTGCACCACTGAAAACCTCAAATTCCTGGAGAGAACCAAAACCCTAATTTTGACTGGCTTAGAAGATGGTTTGACTGTGCAACCCCTTGAGAAATCTTGAGCCATTTGAATATGATCTTTGATAAATCTTGAAGAATATGGGAGGGAAAATTTTGGGGTACAACACCTACGTATCCCTTTAAGGAATCAGAGTAGTCGTAGTTTGGCTAAAAAGTTTTTGTAGGTTTGTATTTTTAATGAACAATATTAATTTCGCCTTCTACCGCAACTCGACCTTTGGAGACTCACGCGTCAACACATTAGTGAATTAACATGTTCTTTTGAAAAAGTTTGAAAGAAAAGCCTGAAGGTGCAAAAGAGTTTACATTGGTTGATAGCTTTTACCTTAAAGAAGAATTTGGAAGTTGTTAGATGTTTTATGCTTTTTTAAAGAAAAAGAGTATTAGTCTTAATGGAAAGATGCAAAAGAAAGAAAAATATCTAAGAGAGACTAACCTAGATCTATAACTAATGTTATCATACAATGATTTACCATAAGGTTGAGTTTGGAAAGGGAAATATCTACCCTATGTTAGCATGCATGGACACCTATCCTAATGTCTGGCTCGAAATCTACTCTAACCGAGCGATCCTAAGGGAGGCCTGGTATAGCAAACAAATAAGCAAACAAGTGCTTTGGCAAAAGCACAAAAACATGAGTGACGCATACTGACTTAAAGGGATGGGGAAAAAAGAGAAATTCTTTAGCTAAGGGGAGTGTATCACCGGAAGCAAATAAGCGGGAGACGGATGAAAAAAAAAATGACATCCAAAGCGACTGAACACCTAACCAAGATATAGAAGATCGAGGTAGGCGATATAAGACAATGTGAATGATCACAGAGTGTTAGCTTCGGCCAATGTGAACTCCTGAAAAAGCGTGGGGGTTTGATTGCAAAACCCTTCCCTACTTGATGGACTCAATACACAAGATTTGCCCAACTCTGAAGCATTGACGTATAACGTGAGCTAGGGATGACACAAACTAGAATATGCAGGGTCGATTGCGGACCCTCCCCACTTGCCTCCTTTTGAGGACGTATTATCTATAATATTATGCCGGTACAAATGTAAACACATGTGCAAAATACCTACTTCAAAGGTAGGATTTTAAAAAAACACAAATAGCACACAATACACACAATGTGGAATTTCCCTAAACGGGTCTTTAAACAAACCAGAGGGACTCTTGACATAATCAGCAACGGAGACCCCCGTCATACATCTCTAGCCCTACTTCTCATGATCTCTAGAAAGCAATAAAATGCAAAGATAAAATAGAAGAGAAGTCACGATGATACCTAACGGAGTAAGTTCGTTGCCTCATCAAAGTCACGCAAGCAAAGCAGGGAAACCCAAAAAACATCAACTAAGCTTCACCAATCAATAGAGAAGAGTCAGAAATCAAATGTTCGAATAAGCGTCGAAGCCTCATCAATGTGAAAATAAATCACAATCGAAATATCAAGCATGTCCACATATCACAAAATAAACATGTATAAGACTCAAATCTCAACAAGTAAAGGAATTACAATATCTCAAGTAATCGGATCATCACAATTTAATTCATAAAATCAAATAAAAAAATCTAACAAATTTTTATTGATATTATCATTTTTTATCATGTGAAGAAAAAGTTCAAAAAATCTAAACAATTATCAAATTTATTCAAAAGAAAATTACAAAAAAAAAAAAAAAACAAGCCCAAGGGATACAAGCTGGAATCCTTAGTGCTGCAGGCAAATAAATTAGTGTTGAGCCCAATCTGAATGGATTCATAAGCAATTTTTTGTCACAAACTAAACAAGTTCCAAAAAATTTCATCAATGGGCCTAGGGAACAGTGTTTCAGTCCACTCACCATATCCATATCCATTTTTTCCTTCAGAACTTTCACCAATTAATTGTTTCAATTATTTAACAAAACTAATAAAAAATAATGAAAGAAACAAAATATGATGCAAAAGTTGAAGATATGGTTTCTTAAATTGGGACGATACAACTTCTTCTTCATCCCAACACTCAGCGGTGCGATACTCTTCCAATTAATTCCGCTCTTCTGTCAGCGCTTCAGCCAATCCAATTCATCTCACGTTCTTTGTGCGATTTGCGTCTTGCTCTCCTCATGTCCATCACTTAGAAAATAAGTATTTATCACTTTCACTCAGTGGAAATGGGTTACAGGGCTTCGCAGAAATAAAATAAAATTATTGGTTCAATGGTAACCGATTACAGCTTTTGGGTAACCAGTTACAACCATGCATATTTGAAATATATATACATTGTTGCGTCTGTGTAACCGGTTACAGCCCTACAGTAACCGGTTACCGCTGAAGAAAAATTTCAAATATTTTCTGTTTTACTTGGTTGTTGGGTGATACCTCTTGGGGTCCAACCATTGTATCTTTTTACTCATTTGAAGTGTAATGAAAGGGTGCATTTCACATATAAAATTAATTTGCATTCTGATCATAACACATGACACATTATTCAAACTTTAAAAATTATTAAGAGTTATAAAACTTTGAGAATTTACATATTGCATGAAACACTGTTTAGAAATTTCATACTCGTCATTGTTTCAGCATATATTGAGCACTAGATCTGAATATAAACTTCTTATTAAATCTTGTCTTAGTGTCTTTATAACCATGGTGTTATTTAAGAATTTATCATACTTTGTAAAAATAAGATTTTGTATAAGATTAACCTTGCATTCCAGGATTGTTGGAGAAAGTGTGTGCATTGAAGAAGATTGTTCTTCTTGAACTTAGTGTTCAAGATCTTTAAGGATTTAAGAGCCTTTGTGTGATACGGTGGGATAATTGACTTGGGATTTTGCTTTTTGTGTTTGCAAATGTTTCGATTTAGCAAGAGTCGCCACCGACTTTTTATTTTATCCTAAGGAAAGGTCAAAAAGAACAGGAAAGACCTTTGAGATGTTTTCTTGGGTTCGTGGAGTAGATTATAGAAAGGGAAGGTATTAGCATCCTTTCTATCCATGGTTATCCATGGGCTCTTAGTTACTTACTTAGATCACTTGCTTTGCTTTTCAATTGTTTGAAATGGTGCTCTTCAATTGTTTGAAATGGTGCTTTCTGTGTGATTTTGAAAGATGTTTTGAAAAGAGGCCATCATTGTGGCAACCTTTGTAATGATTCTTGTTTGAATGTATACAAAGGTGTTTTTGTCTTTTGAAAATTTTCAATGTTTGAAAGTAGGATTTTGAAATTGTGTGGTGAAGTGTGTTTTGAAGATAGCAAGGATGTTTTTTGCAAGCTTTGATCAAGTAACTAAGAGTTGTCTACCCTATTTTACTCAAATATCTTTCTTATATTTTTAACCCTTTTAACAATGTTGTTTCACCATTGTATTTGGTGAACAACCTTGTGTTAGGATGTTAAACGGGACAGGCGCGGGTCATCGTATAGATCATGATAGCAATTTTGTCAAGTATTTTTGGCAATTTTCTTGAGGGACTTGATCATTTTTGTTTAGGCAAATCAGATAACGTCATCGAGGGACTATGATCTTTGTTTTGTTTTTGTTTTTCCAAAGTAATTGACATGCATACCATGGCCCATTTTTGAAGGCAACAATTGGATTGTAATCCTAGGGGTGCAAGTGTGCATTGGGTTTGATTTTCATGCATTTTTGTCTTTGATTAGGTCAAACTATTTGTTAATTTGATTTTTGCATACAAACCCTAAGTCTAATCATGGCATAATTGAAAGCTTAAAGGTGTGAGAATTTAAATTCTACACTATTACAACATGATATAGGAAGGGGGTACAATTTTGAATAGGGGATTATTTAGACAAGAGATTAAATTCTAAATTATTACAACCAAATTGAATGTGTAAGGAATAACAATTAAATGTACAATATTTAAATAAACACAATAAATAAATATTAAATAAAATGTATTATGCAAAAAAGTTTTTATGTATGTAAAAAAGTATTTTTAATGTGAAATAAAAAGTCAATTTTAATTATTTTTGTTTTTAGGGCAAAAAACCCTAATTTCTCAAATAAATAGTATTATTTATTATTTATATACAATAATGCATCAATTTGTACAAAAATAAAAGTATATTGAAAAAAAAGGTATTTTTAGTATAAAATATTAATAAAAATAAAAATGTATTATTTTTGTGTTTTTTGTTCTAATTAATTAATAAAATATAGTATATATATATATGTATATGTATATATATATATATATATATATATATATATATATATATATATATATATATATATATATATATATATATATATATATATATATATATATATATATATATATGTATAAAGCATGCTGGTTTGAAAATGCAACTTGTATGAACATGTATTTGCCATGGATACAAAGTGAGTTTTTGCTAACTTCAAGCATTCTATTCTCCCTGACCACAAATGTGTTTGAGGAGTTCTTGGACAATTTGGAAAGCTTGTAACATGACCTATAATCCATATTTGAAATGAAACTTGAGACTCCAAGTGTAACTATGTGAAAAATGGGCAAGAAGATGGGTCAAAATCCTGCCTAAACTAGGGCAAAATTTGTCTAAGTTAAAAGGATTAGGGACACTTGTTCCAAAAATCATAACTTGAGATCCGAGCTTCTTTTGAGAAAACTTTGTGAATCAAAGTTGTAGACTTTGTTAGAACAATGTTTGAATCTAGTACCCTATATTTAAGTTTTGATGATAACAAAGTGAAAAGATATAGTAGTTAAATATTTTATGATTGAATTATATGCTGCCTAAAATTACTATGCTCTGACTTGCAGATATGCTGATTAAAATAAGCAAGATCACGTTTTCAGCATCAGAATATGAGTTTGCACATCAGCATCAGAAGTTGCTGAATCAGAACGTCAAGATCAGATGATCAACGCTTGCACATGCTGAAGCTTGATGAACAGAACTGCGCGTAAAACACTCTGATACAGAAACAAATTAGTTCATCAGCAGCGAAGCAGAATCAGAATGAGCCAAGCCAGATCGTGCATTGAAGAAGCAACGGTACTGTGCATTGAAAGCTAATCAATACCAACGGCATCATTCTAAGACAAGATCTGCTCAAAAAGGAAAGCTTGTTAATAGCATTGAATCAAGAATATTTGCTTCAACGTTCATCTTCTCAAAGTGCTATATAAACCAAGCTTTGAAGATTATCACGGCTAATGCTTCCAAACTCTCTACACGCACAAAGCTGAACAGTAATCTTCACTCTACAAGTTTTGCTAAACCACCAAACTCTGATACTCTATTAGCGTTTAGCATCTTAGTATTCTAAGCTTCATTTGTGTAAACATCACAGTTGTGATATAGTTTTTGTAGAAAACATTCATACACACTTGTTCATTCCTTTGTAAGAAAGTGTTGCCTTGACAAACCGGATTGTGGTTTGAATCAAGAAGGTTTTAGCAGTTGCTAAAGCAGTTTTGTATTCAGTTGAATATAGTGAATTAAGACCTCGTTGGAGAGAGGCGAAATCACCTTGAACGGGTGGACTGGAGTAGTTTGAGATCAAACGAACCAGGATAAAAATACCTTGTCATTTGCTTTAAAGTTTCCAGTTTTACAATTCAACCCCCCCCCTTCTTGTGTTTTTCACCCCTTCAATTGGCATCAGAGCGCCTGGTTCTGAGCTAAAACACTTAACCGTGTCAGTAAAAGATCCAGCGTCAGAAAAACACTATGGCAGGAAACAACTCTCATTTCAGCAATGACAACAATGAGGATAGAGACAGATTCAGCGGCAAACCTCCAGTCTTTGATGGAGAAAACTTTGACTACTGGAAAGATAGAATTGAAAGCTTCTTTCTAGCACATGATGCTGATCTGTGGGATATGGTGACAGATGGATACACGCACCCTGTTAATGCAACTGGTCAGAAGATTGATAGAAAATCAATGACTGATCAACAAAAGCGTGATTTCAAGAATCACCATAAGGCCAGAACCATCCTCCTCAGTGCTATCTCCTATACTGAGTATGAGAAGATCTCCAACAGAGACACAGCTAAGAACATCTTTGATTCTCTCAGAATGACGCATGAGGGCAACGTCCAAGTCAAGGAAACAAAGGCTCTGGCGCTCATTCAGAAGTATGAGGCGTTTAAAATGGAAGAATCTGAATCCATTGAAACTATGTTCTCCAGATTCCAGATTCTGGTAGCTGGTCTCAAAGTTCTGGACAAGGGGTACTCTACTGCTGACCATGTCAAGAAGATAATCAGAAGTTTACCCAAGCAGTGGAGGCCTATGGTTACTGCTCTGAAGCTGGCGAAAGATCTCAACAAAATCACTCTGGAGGAACTTATAAGCTCCCTCAGAAGTCATGAGATAGAGCTGGAAGCTGACGAGCCTCAGAAGCAAGGTAAGCCTATAGCTTTAAAATCTAACAGAAAATCTGAATCTAAAGTTTTGCAGGCAGTTGAAGAAACATCTGATGGATCCTCATCAGAAGAAGACGAGCTTTCTCTTCTCTCCAGAAGAGTAAATCAACTGTGGAAGCAAAGACAAAAGAAATTCAGGAATCCCAGAAGATCTGATCAGAACGAGTCTTCTTCCAGATACAGAAGAACAGATTCTTCCTCTGGATACAGAAGATCTGAAGGCTCCTCAGGTAGCAAGAAGCCAAATACAAAAGACATCATCTGCTACGAGTGCAATGAGAAAGGTCACTACAAGAGTGACTGCCCAAAGCTTCAGAGGGAAAAGCCAAAAAGGAAGTTTGGAAGAGAGAAGAAGAAAAGTCTCATGGCCACATGGGATGACTCTGACTCGTCTGAAGCTGACTCAGAATCAGATGATGAAAGGGCGAACATAGCGCTTATGGCTAACATTCCAGATGACAGTGAAGCTTCTGACTCAGACTCAGAATCAGACACAGAAGAGGTATTCCCTAACTTCGCTGTTAATTTTACAAAGGCTGAACTTGCTGAAAGCCTCAATGAAATTCTGGAACGTTATCAGCAGATTAGAGCTAAATTCAGAGACCTGAAAAGGACTCTTGAATCTGACTCTAATAAGTCTGAGAGTCTCAAATTGGAAAACTCTGAACTGAGAGATAAAATTTTAAAATTAGAAAACTCTTTACAAAACTCTCAGAAGGTACCAATTTCTGAAACTCCCAGCAACGCTGATGAGATCATCAAGGAGTATGATCATAGTTTCCAGAAGTTCCTTGCTAAAAGCATAGATAGAAGCAGAATGGCTTCAATGATCTATGGAGTTAGCGGAAACGGCAGGAAAGGAATAGGATACCTAGGTAAGGTTCCTACACCTAAAAATGTCATGGATTTAACAATTAAATACACTCCTCTAAATTCACACTTTGTGTATGGTCACACACATGACATCAAATATACTAGTAGTAATCACTTTGTGAAACCAAAATTCAACCAGAGTTTTGGTAAAACTAACAAATCAGGACCCAAGAAGATCTGGGTACCTAAGGATAAAATAATACATGTTGCAGATATCTTTAGCAGCAAGTCAGAAACACCAGTCATGGTACCTGGACTCTGGCTGCTCACGTCACATGACGGGAAGAAGGCATATGTTCCAAAGCCTGGAACTTAAGCCGGGAGGCCACGTTGGCTTTGGAGGCAATCAGAGGGGAAAGATAATTGGCTCTGGAACTGTAGGTAACGGAAATCTTCCCTCTATTAATAATGTTCTGCTTGTTGATGGATTGATGCATAACCTGTTATCCATAAGTCAATTAAGTGATAACGGTTATGATATAATCTTTAATCAAAAATCATGTCAAGCTGTTAGTCAGAAAGATGGGACTATCCTATTTAATGGTAAGAGGAAAAACAACATTTACAAAATCAAACTTTCTGAACTTAAGAGTCAGAACGTAAAATGTCTTCTGTCTGTTAACAACGAGCAATGGATCTGGCACAGAAGATTGGGACATGTTAGTATGAGAAGAATATCTCAGATTAACAAACTCAATCTGGTCAGAGGACTTCCAAATTTGAAGTTCAATTCAGATGCTCTGTGTGAAGCATGTCAGAAAGGCAAAGTTGCAAAACCCTCTTTTAAATCCAAAAATGTTGTTTCTACCTCTAAGCCATTAGAACTTCTGCACATTGACTTATTTGGACCAGTTAAAACTGCTTCTGTCAGTGGCAAGAAGTATGGGTTAGTAATCGTAGATGACTATAGCAGATGGACATGGGTAAAGTTCTTAAGACACAAGGACGAGTCACACTCTGTGTTTGTTACCTTCTGTAACCAAGTTCAGAATGAAAAAGATCTTAGAATCGTTAAAGTCAGAAGTGATCATGGTGGAGAATTTGAAAATAAAGATTTTGAGTCATTCTTCAATGACAAAGGCATTCTGCATGATTTCTCTTGTCCTAGAACTCCCCAACAAAATGGAGTTGTAGAACGAAAGAACAGAACATTGCAAGAAATGGCCAGAACCATGATCAACGAGACAAACGTTGCTAAGACTTTCTGGGCAGAGGCAATAAACACAGCGTGCTACATTCAGAATAGAATCTCAATAAGACCTATTCTGGAAAAGACTCCATATGAATTGTGGAAGAACAGAAAGCCCAACATTTCGTATTTTCATCCATTTGGATGTACTTGCTATATGTTAAATACTAAGAATTATTTGAACAAGTTTGATTCTAAGGCACAGAAGTGTATTATGTTAGGATACTCTGAACGCTCAAGAGGGTACAGAGTATACAATACAGAAACACAGATTGTGGAAGAATCAATCAGTGTTCGTTTTGATGACAAGCTTGACTCTGAAAAGTCAAAGCAGAATGAAAATCTTGCAGGTATAGAAATTGAATTTGCAGGTTCTGAAGACAAGTCATCAGAAGCTCTCAACACAGACATTCCTTCAACGTCTGAAAGAAGCAATGCTAGAAATCCTACAACTGCTGCTGATCAACCTCAGAAGAGACTACCCAGAAGCAGTTTGGATCACCCAGAAGAGACTATCCTAGGAAGAAAGGAAGATCCAATCAGAACAAGAGCAAGCTTCAGAAACTCTGAAGAAACTCTGATGGGACTTGTGTCTCTGATTGAACCTTCTTCTATTGATGAAGCACTTCTGGACAATGACTGGATTCTGGCAATGCAAGAAGAGCTGAATCAATTCACCAGAAACGACGTTTGGGATCTCGTTCCAAGACCAAAAGGATTCAACGTCATTGGAACAAGATGGGTGTTCAGAAACAAGCTCAATGAACAAGGTGAAGTCGTCAGAAACAAGGCACGACTGGTTGCACAAGGTTATAGTCAGCAAGAGGGGATAGACTATACAGAAACCTTTGCCCCAGTCGCCAGGTTAGAATCTATCAGACTCTTAATCTCATTTGCTGTTAATAGAGGCATCACTCTGTATCAGATGGATGTCAAAAGTGCATTCTTAAATGGTTATATAGAAGAAGAAGTGTATGTTCACCAACCCCCAGGTTTTGAAAATACAAAACATCCAGAACATGTTTTCAAACTGAAAAAGTCACTGTATGGTCTGAAACAAGCTCCCAGAGCTTGGTATGAAAGGCTAAGTAACTTTCTGCTTGAAAATGAGTTCACCAGAGGGAAAGTGGACACCACTCTATTCTGTAAAACAGTTAAGAGTGACATTTTAGTCTGTCAAATTTATGTTGATGATATAATCTTTGGTTCTACTAATCCTTCTCTTGGAAGAAAATTTGCTAAGTGTATGCAGGCAGAATTTGAGATGAGCCTCATGGGGGAACTAAAGTTCTTTTTAGGAATTCAGATCAATCAAACTCCAGAGGGAACTTACATTCATCAGAGCAAATACATCAGAGATCTTCTGAAGAAATTTGACCTCTCAGAATGTAAGCCATCAAAGATTCCAATGCATCCCACGTGCATTCTGGAAAGAGAAGAGGTAAGCAAAAGCGTAGAACAGAAGGTCTACAGAGGTATGATTGGTTCTCTCCTTTATCTGACTGCTTCAAGACCTGATATTCTATTCAGCGTATGTATTTGTGCTAGATTCCAATCAGATCCTAGAGAATCTCACTTAACAGCTGTTAAGCGAATTTTCAAGTATCTGAAAGGTACTACTAATCTGGGTTTGTTTTATAGAAAATCTAGTGATTACAGTTTAGTAGGCTACTGCGACGCTGATTTTGCTGGAGACAGAGTGGAACGCAAAAGTACTTCTGGAAGCTGCCAGTTTCTGGGAGAAAATCTGATCTCGTGGTCCAGCAAAAGGCAATCAACTATTGCTCTGTCAACAGCAGAAGCTGAGTACATAGCAGCAGCTGGATGTAGCACACAGATGCTCTGGATGAAAAGTCAGCTTGAAGACTTCCAGATTTTTGAGAGTAACATTCCTATTCTTTGTGATAATACTTCTGCTATTTGCTTAAGTAAGAATCCTATTTTACATTCTAGAGCTAAGCATATAGAAATAAAACATCATTTCATTAGGGACTATATTCAGAAAGGAATTTTAAACTTGAAATTTATAGATACAGACCATCAATGGGCTGATATCTTTACAAAACCCCTTTCAGAAGATAGGTTTAATTTCATTCTGAAACATCTCAGCATGAAAGTATGCCCAGAATGAAAATGCTTTAATTCCATATTTTTATCTTTCAGAATGTATTTATATTACTGTGAACTTCTGATCAATCTTCTTTCAGAAAGTAAGAACATGCAGATTGTATCAGAGGCAAGTCTAAAGATCTGAGAGTCTAATCTCAAATACAGACGTGCTGATCACTACATCAAACAAGTGTCATCCAATCATCAGCAAATCCCTGAAGCAGAACGCGTGCACGTTTCTGAGAAGGCAAAGCGCTGATTGGGTGCATTGAGACACATGTCTGGTAACCGTTTTTAAGTATCTTTCTCAAATCCCCCAAAATCAGCAAGCATTAAATGCAAAAGTAATCACGCTTGTTAATGGCAATCATTATTTTTCTCTCTCTTAAAAACGTTTTATTTTTCAAAATAATTTTTGAAAAATTCTATTTAAGCACATTACTCTTCATTCTTAATCTTTACGCTTACTCATAATCTCTCAAGCATTTGTCTGCATATCTCCTTCAAAACCCTAGCTTTTCTCAAATCACTCTCAAGCTTTTTGTGTGAGAACAATGGCATCCTCTAGCATTTCTGCAGGAAATCAGAAGAAAGAAACCTCTGAGCAATATCAAGCGCCTACCAGAACTCTTCTCACACCGGTTAAGAATCTTGAGGTTCTCTCTGAATTAATCATCGATTTCGAAAGTTTGAAGGATAATGGATTTGACCTAACTGCTGAAGTCAAAGCTCAGAAGTGGGAGAGGTACTTTGATAGATTGGTTGGACCAACCTTCCCAGAGCTTGTCAAAGAATTTTGGATTCATGCCAAGATTGATAAGCATCTAGTCATCTCTTCTGTCATGGGAAAGAAGATAATAATTTCTGAAGACCTCATTGCCAGGTTAATAGGTCAAAGTGGTGGTGGAGTCCGTTGTGTGGACATGGCTGATAGGTGCCCTGATATAGGTGTGGTAGCAAACTGCATATTCACTCTTGGTTTTCCCAGCAGCGGATGGAAGAGAGTGATCAGAAGATGGAAGCAAGAATGAATGTCCAGGACAGCAAGATTGATACTGTTGTCACCATGGTTCAGAAGCAGAATGCAACTTCTGAAAAGATTCAAGCAATGCTGGAAAGCCTGTTCTCACGCATGCCCCCACAACCTTGAAATTTTTTCATGCATGACATTCTCTATATTTTCGTCATTTTCTGATGTACTTTTGACTATGTTTTGACTATGCTTGTGTAATGTTCTTTCCTCTGAACTATTTTTAATATAATTTGTTTTTCTGATCTAAATTGTTTTAGCACATCACTAACACTTTTTGATTGCTGACAAAAAGGGGGAGAACAAGAATGATATTTAAAATCAATAACGGCTAACTAGACAGAAATTCTCAAACATTCTAACTCTATTACTTGAAATGTTTTTCTGTTTTGTTGTTAAGTCTACAGGCACAAGGAAGCTCTGAACACTATGAAGACTAAGAACTAGAAGCTCTGATCAAAATATAAAAGCTCATGTTGCTCTGATCAAATATGAAGTTCTGATATATGAAGATCTGATCGACCTAACACTCTGATCCGAAGCAAAGCTCTGACAGGAAAAGCTCTGAAGCTCTGCTCTCTGATAAGTCAAAGACTTACAATCTGATGCTCAAAGATAGAAAAAGATCTGACTCTGAAGAACACACATATCCAAGGGAAGTAACAAACTCAGGGGGAGTATCTCTTAACTCTGACTTCTCCGTACTTCTTATTCTGATACATAGATCTGATAACTTTTCACGTTATTTTTCATTTAAAATATCTAGTTTTTGTCATCATCAAAAAGGGGGAGATTGTTAGAACAATGTTTGAATCTAGTACCCTATATTTAAGTTTTGATGATAACAAAGTGAAAAGATATAGTAGTTAAATATTTTATGATTGAATTATATGCTGCCTAAAATTACTATGCTCTGACTTGCAGATATGCTGATTAAAATAAGCAAGATCACGTTTTCAGCATCAGAATATGAGTTTGCACATCAGCATCAGAAGTTGCTGAATCAGAACGTCAAGATCAGATGATCAACGCTTGCACATGCTGAAGCTTGATGAACAGAACTGCGCGTAAAACACTCTGATACAGAAACAAATTAGTTCATCAGCAGCGAAGCAGAATCAGAATGAGCCAAGCCAGATCGTGCATTGAAGAAGCAACGGTACTGTGCATTGAAAGCTAATCAATACCAACGGCATCATTCTAAGACAAGATCTGCTCAAAAAGGAAAGCTTGTTAATAGCATTGAATCAAGAATATTTGCTTCAACGTTCATCTTCTCAAAGTGCTATATAAACCAAGCTTTGAAGATTATCACGGCTAATGCTTCCAAACTCTCTACACGCACAAAGCTGAACAGTAATCTTCACTCTACAAGTTTTGCTAAACCACCAAACTCTGATACTCTATTAGCGTTTAGCATCTTAGTATTCTAAGCTTCATTTGTGTAAACATCACAGTTGTGATATAGTTTTTGTAGAAAACATTCATACACACTTGTTCATTCCTTTGTAAGAAAGTGTTGCCTTGACAAACCGGATTGTGGTTTGAATCAAGAAGGTTTTAGCAGTTGCTAAAGCAGTTTTGTATTCAGTTGAATATAGTGAATTAAGACCTCGTTGGAGAGAGGCGAAATCACCTTGAACGGGTGGACTGGAGTAGTTTGAGATCAAACGAACCAGGATAAAAATACCTTGTCATTTGCTTTAAAGTTTCCAGTTTTACAATTCAACCCCCCCCTTCTTGTGTTTTTCACCCCTTCAGACTTTGTGATGGACTACAACTTTCATGTTGCAAGTTTTGTTTGAATCCATTTTAATCTTGGTGAAAAAATGGGACAAAGTTAGGAAAAAATAGGAAAATATTATAACTTAGAAAATTTCTAAGTTATGAAATTTTTCCATTTTAAACCCTAATTTGCAATTTTGGGTTTCTTGATGAACAAGTTTCATAATTTGGCATGTCTTGATGAAAAATGATCCTTGGCACTTGATTTTGACCAAAAAGTCAAACTTTGACTTTTCATTATAAAGTCAAATTTTGATTAGTTGACTGAAAAATTCATCTGTCAATCCTATGCATTTGAGATCTTTTGAACTTGTTGAATGGGTCAAGACAATGTCATTGAGTCCTTGTGTCCTTGGTTTAGCTTGATTTGCCATTGGCTAGGTCAAACAGTCAAAAATTGCCTTTGTACAGTCAAAACCCTAAAAATGACCATTTTGCCTTTTTGGTGATCTGATCCAATTTCTTGTGGAATTGTGATCCAAACTTGATCAAATGGTTCATATGAGTTCATAATGTTGATGTGGGTCAAAATTCATGAGGTTTGACTGTCAATTGGCCACAGTTGACTTTTTCCCCAATACAGCTGATTTCTAGGTCAATTGTCCAATTGACTGGGCAAAAATTTGAATCAAGGCTTGAAACTTGGTATGGACAAACTTATGAGTTCAACATGAAGTATGAAAGTCACTTTGGTCATTGTAGGTCAAAACATCCCTGTGCAAACTCAAACCCTAATTTAGGTCAACAGTGCAAGGAGGTGTCTTGAGCAGAGCAAACCCTAGCTTGATCTTGAGCTCCAAGAGTCTTGTGATGAGAAAATGTTGATGAAATGAGAGGGAAAATTTTGGGGTACAACAGTTGCCCCTGTTCAATCTTCTTGAACCTGAAGAGTTAGATTGGCGAGTTTTCCTTTCGCGACTCGAAGGTGAAAGAGGATTGGACACTAGAGTGCCCGTAAATTTGCACTCGTCAAAATATAGCTAAGGAAATGGGCTTAAAGATTCCATTTGGAGATGGTGGAATCTTTCTGGAGATGGGCTTAAATATGCCATCCAAGAATGTTTGTTGAATTGCAATGTGGTAGGTCAGAATGAGCATCAAAATGGTATTTGTGTCTGGAATGCATTTGAATTGTATCTTAGTCTGTATGAGCAAAAGAATGGCGTCCGTGTCTGGAGCGTATCTGAGCTGTAACTGTATTTAATTCTTTGAATATCAGAATGACTGTCGTGTCTGGAGTGTATTTGTATTGTATCTGAATTCTGAATAGGCGACAGAGAAACATCTGTGTACGGAGCACCTCTGGGATGGGGATAAATTCCGAATGAGTGACAGAATGGCAACCGTGTCTGGAGCATATCTGGATTGTATCTGAAGTTGGGGTCTGTATGAGTAGCAGGATGACTTCCGTGTCTGGAGTGTATCTGAAACTGTAACTGGGATCTTAATAAGTGACATAATAACTTCTGTGGCGACTGCACTAGGGAGAATCAAACTGCTGGTGTAAAGGCCAGAATGGCATCCGTGTTTGGAGTCTATCTGAATTTGAAGTTGATAGTTGAATCTAAATGAGAGATAGAATGACCGTCGTGTCTGGAGCGTATCTAGTCTGTGTCGGATTGCTGAAGTCTGAATGAGTAGTAGAATGACCGCCATGCCTGGGGTGTATTCGTACTGTATCTTGACTTGAAATTCTGAATGAGTAATTAGAATGACCTCCGCGTCTGGCATGTATCCATACTGTATCTGAACAAGAGATCTAAATGAGTAGCAGAATGACTTCCATGTCTTGGAGTGTATCCGTACTATATCTGAAGTCTTTGCATAGTTGTTAGAGATAGCTTTTAATCTTTCCCTGAAAAGGGTAAAATGTTAGCTGAAATACAAAGTTATGTTGCATGATATGTATGATGCAATGAATTGTGTTTCATCAATGTTCATGATATATGGATGTAACGGTTATGCATGTATGTTGAGTAGTTGTCTTGCTGAGGAAAGTAAATCCTTGATGACTGGAGACAATGAAATCCTTGACTGCTGTCGGGGAGAGTGAATCTTTGACCAATGCTGAGGATTCAAAAATCTTTGATTGTTGAAGATGAGAAATCCTTGCTGACTTCTTGATGATTAAAGAATCTCTGATTGTTTAAGAAATGAGAAATCTTGGGACCAGTGCTGGAGATTGAGAATCCTCGGCGATTTGTGGGGATTTACAAGGGTTTTGACAACTTCTGCGGGGAATGAGAATCCTTCACGACTTTCCTGGGACATAAGGAAAATCTCTATTGGGGAGTTAAGACCTGGGAGGCTTCTGCTTGGAGAAATGAGACCGAGAATCTTCGATCTTGCTGGGAGATAACTCTGTGGGGAGAATGTTTGCTCGGCCGGTGAAATCAGGAGCTTTGGGTTGTATGCCAAACTATTAGGGAATCATCTTGGTTGGGGATAAGCCAAGAAGTTAATTGTTATCTGCTTGGTTTTCATATTTTTAAGATAGCTTGCTGGGGAAATTGGGGGAAGTTGAGCAGTTCCCATCGGGGGTTGATAGTTGGAAACTTGACTTCACTGGGGAAGAAGGTTTAGAATATTCCGGCTCCGTTGGGGATGGGTATTTCAGGGTTTTTAGGCTCCATTGGGGATCGGGAGTTTGAACTCTGATGGGAACTTTGAAACTTAACTCAGTTGGGGAATCCAGTTTAGAATGCACTGGCTCCGCTGAGGATCTTGAAGCTTAACTCCGCTGGGGAAATAATACTCCAAATTTTTAGCTTTGTTGAGGATCTGAACAATGTATTGCAGAGGATTTCTTCTGGAATAGCATAAAGATATCTTCCTACACCTTTAACCTATCAGTAATTATCTTTTCTCAATTTCGTTTTATTTGTAAGCAGTGATTACGTTAAAATGCATATGCCTATTTAACAAAACTTTGGACGTTTTCAAATAAAACATAAGTGTAAAAAGAAAAGAAAGGTAAGAAAATTTATGCACTTTGAAGTATCTTTGTATTAACTTTTGTAAATATCTTTGTACAAAGGAGACAGACATCCTAGTAAGAGAATGTCGTCGTAAAAAAAAATTTTATACAAAAGAAAGATAGCTATGTGTAATAATTCTATGGGGTTCCCATTCTGCTATAGCCTTTACAACTCTAAGTATCTTGTCCATTCGTTGCTTCGTCCGTCGATGATTGGATTGATCATTAGCTTGGAGCTTGTTGGTGAAGAGATTGTCCTTAAAGTGATCCAACGATACATAGTCATACGCTTTAGTTCCCTAACTTTTGCCTGGACCGCTCTTTCGGGTTTTCGATCCACCGGGAAACCTCTTTTTTGCCCAAGTCGCCTTTTCAGGTGTTCAACTTGCCGGGTGTACATATTTTTTTGTTTTATCCATAATTTTTGCTTGAACCGCCCTTTCGGGTTTTCGATTCACCGGGGTGCCCATTTTTGCCCAAGTTGCCCTTTCGGGTTTTCAACTTGTCGGGTCATTTATGCATAGTATCTTTTGACTATGTTTGCGTTCGCAGGGTACTGCAAGTCGTCGCCGTCCATGGTGGTCAGAATCATTGCCCCACCAGAAAAGATGCTCTTGATCACAAATGGTCCTTCGTAAGTAGGAGTCCACTTGCCTCTGGGATCACTTTGCGGCAAGATGATCCGCTTGATTACAAGATCTCTGACTTGATATACTTGACATCTGACTTTCTTGTTGAAAGCCTTGATCATCCGTTTTTGATACATCTGACCATGACAAACAGCAGTAAGTCACTTTTCATTGATCAAGTTAAGTTGGTCAAGTCGGGTCTGAATCCAATCGTCTTCACTCAAACCGGCATCCTTCATAATCCTCAAGGAAGGGATCTGAACTTCCATGGGTAGAACAGCTTCCATACCATATACCAAAGAAAATGGGGTTACCCCTGTTGAAGTACGTGTCGTGGTACGATATCCGTGCAGAGCAAATGGTAACATCTCATGCCAATCCTTGTAGGTGACTGTCATATTTTGAATGATCTTCTTGATATTTTTGTTCGCGGCTTCAACAGCACCATTCATCTTCGGTCGGTAGGGAGATAAATTGTGATGATAAATCTTGAACTGTTTGCATAGAGCGGTGATCATGGTGTTGTTCAAATTTGTACCGTTGTCCGTAATGATCCTGTCGGGGACACCATACCGGCATATGAGGTTCTGCTTGATGAAGCGGGCAACCACATTCTTTGTAACAGAGCCATAGGAAGCTGCTTCGACCCACTTGGTAAAATAATCAATAGCGACCAAGATGAAGCGATGTCCATTGGATGTCGTAGGCTTGATCTCTCCAATCATGTCAATGCCCCACATCGCGAATGGCCAAGGAGCTGTCAGAATGTTGAGAGGAACAGGAGGAATATGTACCTTGTCGGCATAGACTTGGCATTTATGGCGGGTACGGGAATGTTGATGACAATCGGCTTCCATGGTAGACCAGTAGTAGCCTGCCCTTAGAATCTTCTTAGCCATCGTATGTCCGCTCAAGTGGGTGCCAAATGTGCCTCTATGTATTTCGGTCATGATCAACTCTGCTTCAATATTTCCATACAACGAAGTAGAACACAATCATGGTTGCGCTTATAAAGGATGCCATTGCTTAGGAAGAACTTGGCGGCAAATCTCCTTAAGATCTTTTTGTCATTGAAGAAAGCTCCTTCAGGGTATTCTTGAGTCTGGAGATACCTTTTGATTTCATGAAACCAGGGTTGTTCCACTACTTCTTCGGTGTTAATCTCATGACAGTGCGCAGGTTCGTCCATTCGCTCGATGGTAATTTGGGGAGCCTCGTTATCCCAGTTGAGTTTAAACACGGAACACATTGTAGCCAGAGCATCTGCTAACTGATTTTCTTCTCGCGGGAAATGTTGTAAAGTAATCTGCTCGAAATGAGGCAACAATGTCAAGACATGTTCTTTGTATGGGATAAGATTAGGATGCTTGGTGTCCCACTCTCCTTTGACTTGACTGATAACCAAAGCCGAGTACCCAAATATGACCAAAGATTTGATTCCCAAGTCTATAGCAGCCTTGAGACCAAAGATGCAAGCTTCATATTCAGCCATGTTGTTGGTACAGCTGAAGCAAAGTCGGGCAGTGAAGGGTGTATGGAAACCTTCCGGAGAAATGAGTACTGCACTGATACCGTTGCCAAGTGCATTTAAAGCACCATCAAAGTACAGGGTCCATCGGGATCCTTGTTCAGGTCCGTCATACGGTCCGTTACCTTCAATGTTGTCCAATGTCATGATGTCCTCGTCAGGGAAGTCGAATCTCATAGATTGGTAATCTTCTACGGCTTGATGAGCTAGATGGTCAGCTAGTACACTCCCCTTTATAGCTTTTTGGGTAGTATAATGGATATCATACTCAGTCAGGATCATTTTCCATCTAGCGATTCTTCCAGATAAAGCAGGCTTCTCGAAGATATACTTGATCGGATCCATCTTGGAAATCAGCAAAGTGGTATGAGTCAACATATACTGCCTTAGCCGGCGAGCAGCCCATACCAAAGCGCTACAAGTTTTCTCGAGCAGTGAGTAGCGAGTCTCACAGTCGGTAAACTTTTTGCTAAGGTAATAAATGGCATGCTCTTTTTGGCCAGACTCGTCATGTTGGCCCAGTACGCACCCCATTGAGTTATCCAAAACAGTCAGATACATGATTAACGGCCTTCCTTCGACGGGTGGCATCAGAATAGGAGGTTCTAGTAAGTACTCCTTGATCTTATCAAAAGCAACTTGACAATCATTGTTCCATTCGACCACCTGATCTTTCTTCAACGGCTTGAAAATTGGCTCACAGGTAGATGTCAGGTGAGAGATGAACCTCGCAATATAGTTTAAGCGTCCCAAGAATCCTCTAACCTCCTTTTCAGTTCGGGGGGAAGGCATTTCTTGTATAGCCTTTAGTTTAGCTGGATCAACCTCAATGCTTTTGTTTCTGACAATAAATCCCAGAAGTTTACCATACCTAACTCCAAAAGTGCACTTGCTTGGGTTCAGTCTGAACTTATACTCCTTCAACCTGGCAAATAGATTTTGCAAATGATTAAGGTGTTCTTCTTCTGTCTTTGATCGAGCTATCATTTCGTCTACGTAAACTTCGATCTCATGATGTATCATATCATGAAACAAAGCTACCATGGCGCGTTGATAGGTTTCCCCTGCATTCTTCAGTCCGAATGGCATCACTTTGTAGCAGAAGGTACCCCATTGCGTGACAAAAGTAGTTTTCTCCATGTCCTTGGGGGCCATTTTGATCTGGTTGTATCCCTAGAATCCATCCATAAAGGAAAAAACCTTGTGTTGAGCTGTGTTGTCAACCAAGATGTCGATGTGTGGCAGTGGAAAATCATCCTTAGGGTTGGCCTTGTTTAAGTCCTGATAGTCCACACACATTTTAACTTTGCCGTCCTTCTTAGGCACGAGCACAATGTTAGCAACCCATTATGGATAGGAAGTAACAGCCAGAAAGCCAGCGTTGAATTGCTTCATTACCTCAGCTTTGATCTTCTCAGACATGTCAGGCCTCATTCGGCAGACCTTTTGCTTAATCGGTGGACAGTCTTCTCTTGTAGGGAGACGGTGAACCACGATATCTATGTCTAACCCTGGCATGTCTTCATAAGACCAGGCGAAGATTTCAACATATTCGTTTAACAACTGCACTAGACGCTCTTTGACACCTGGTTCCAGGTTGGCACCCACTTTTACTTCTTTCCTGTCTTCCTCTGTCCCCAAGTTGATGGTTTCTAGCAACTCTTCATGAGGCAGAATAGCCCTCTCTTCTTGCTGCAAAAGTCTGGCTAACTCTCCCAGTACTTCACAGTCTTCGTCATCTTCGCACTCAACATTATTGACCAAATCTTCAGAGTTATCGAAGGCTGAAACAGAATAGTCACCCATGGAATCCAGAGTGGATGGGTACCTGCATTTGTGAGTGTGGGTGTGTGTAAGGGATAGCCATCCTTAAACAAAACAAAAATGCAAAAGGAAAGAAAATGAACACAACAGTTTATGAAAACGTCCAATGATTCATTAAAACATGGCATATGATAATGAAGTAAATCAAGCCCTTACAAATGGACCTACATGCCCCGGGCAAGGCATGAGGTGAAAATAGTGTACGAATTGTTTTAGTTATTACATACCATAATAAGAAATTATTCAAAGATAAAATTACTGGTTGATGAAGGTGATGGGAATAAAATCCTTTGCTTCCCAGTTTCTTAAACCCCCTTCGATGGTCGGAAAAATCCAATCTTTGAAGTCGTTCTCTTCATCTTCATCTTCAACAGCATTAACTTCATGGTGAGTGATCCTTACAGGTGTCCTTCCAGTCTTGGAGCGACGCATAGCTTTTTGTCCTGCAGCTGTAAACCCTAGTCCAAATTTGTCCGTCTTATGGGGAAAATCAGGCAATTGCCCCCATATTGTACTCTTCCCTTCTTTGATCATCGCCTTTGCGTCCTTGAGAGATGCCATCCTAGGCACATGTTTGGGAATGATAGGCACCTCAACCATTGTCTTCGCAACTGCTATCTCAGGAGAAACTTCCTCAAAATGTTGGAAAGGCGTTTCGATGAACTCTCCATCCAACTCCACATAGCGGAAGGAATTGAGATGACTTATCATGTACTCTTCCTCGCCATGCACTATTATAATCTTACCCTTAACAGGATATTTCAGCATTTGGTGCAAAGAAGAGGTAACTGCCCCGGCATAATGGATCCACGGTCTTCTTAACAAACACAAATATGACGGACGGATGTCCATCACATAAAAGGTGGAGTTAAAAACTTTTGTGCCTACTTTGATAGGAATATCAACCTCTCCATGAACCATTCTTTTGGACCCATCAAAGGCCCTAACAACGATGTTATTAGGTTTGAGGGTCAATCCTTCGCAATCCAAACGGTCTAAAGCTTTCTTCGGCAGCATATTCAAGGAAGAACCAGTATCAACTAAGACATGGACGAGGGTGGTTCCCCTGCATTCAACTGAAACATGTAGCGCCTCGTTGTGTTTCCTTCCTTTGGGAGTTAAGTCAGCATCGGAAAAGCCAAGGCCATTATCAACAGTAAGACTGGCCACACACTCCTGAAACTGGTCAACCGAAGTCTCTTGGGGTACATATTCCGCCTTCAAAAATTTGATCAGGGCCTTAGCATGGGCCTCAGAACAGAGTAAAAGAGCCAACATTGAAATTTTAGAAGGGGTCTGCCCTAGCTGTTCCACGACGTCGTAGTCACTCTTTCTAATTATTTTCAAGATTTCATCCATTTCTTTCTGGGTGGTTTCAGGGATAACCACAACATGAGCCTTCGTCCTGAAAGGCGCTTCTAGTATCCCCTTACCCTTATCGGTATTATCAGCAAATGGTCTTACTTCAGGAGTATCCAATTCTTCAATTATCGGGTCTCGCACAAATGACTTAACAGGTGCATAAGCTTTCGAGGGTCCGAAAATTGCTCGGGGGGGAGCAATCTCCGGAGAAAAGATCCGGCCGCTGCGGGTTATCTTGCTTGTACCCGCAATGTTCCCTATATCAGGGTTTTCTTCTTCAGAATTCTCTTGGACTACTTCAATCTGCTTGATACCATGATAGAAGATTTCTCCTTCATAGTTCCATGGTATCGTTTTGCTAGATTGATACGGGACACGCCCCGGCATGGTGATTTTTAAAGGTACAAATTTAGGGTCGGGCGTAATCCTGACAAGCCTTTTGCAAGCCTTGGGAGAATTGTCGGAAATGGTTATAATTGCAATATCGTTGGTTTTAGTAGTAAAAGTAGCAGGAGTAATAGGAGTGAAGGTATCAACAGGGGTCTTCTAGAAGAGTATCTCTTGGGTATCCATCAGGCGTTGGACACCTGATTTCAACATTGGGCAGTCAACTCATATGTTCAAACAAAAGTAGCAGTCCTTTCCACAACCAGGAAAGATCCCGGCTCTCATCGAATTCTCTTTAATCACTAGTAACGGAGTCAAAAGGTCAGCAACATCAGTAACATTAAGGTCCTCCATAACGGCATGAACATTATTACTGTGCTTGGGCATTAGGGCAGAAATCACATTTGGCTTTTCGGGCGCATCGAATTCTACCTTCTTCGCGTCAATCAGGTCTTGGATTTTATTCTTAAGCGCCCAACAATTATTAGTATCATGCCCAGCACTGTCAGAGTGGTAAGCACACTTAGCATTGGAGTGGTAGTATGGAGAGGAGGTGTTAGGGTTCTTTGGCGCTTCCTTTAAACTGGTAAGATTCAGCTTCAGCAAATGAGGGAGTACTTGCGCTGGCGTCATGTTGATTCGGGTGAACTACCGTTGTGGCCTTTCTACCCGTTGTTGATTAGGTCTTGACTGATTGCCGTGAGGTTGATCATTTGAAGAGTTTTGAATCATCACAGACCCTACAGTTGGCCGGCGCTCGGTTCTTCCCTGACTTTTCTGAGAGTAAACAACAGAGGCTTCCTTCTTAGCTGGGAAGGTCTTCTTAACAGCGGCGGACGCGAAGGCATCTTTCTGAATCTTACCACTTTTAATACCGGCCTTAACCCTTTCGCCGGTCAAAATTAGTTCAGTGATTCTCGCGGAGGAACTCCCGATTAAATGATTGAAGAAAGGGCCAGACAGGGTCCCCAGAAACATGTCAACTAGCTCTCTATCCGACAATGGTGGCTGCACCCTTCCAGCCAGATCACGCCACTTCTGGGCATACTCTTTAAATCCTTCATTGGAAGCCATCCCCATACTCTATAGTTGAGTACGAGTGGGCGCCAAATCAGCATTGTATTGGTATTGACGGTAGAAAGCAGCAGCTAAGTATTCCCAATTGTGAACCTCTGATCTCTCGAGTTGATAGAACCAGTCCAATTGTGTGCCTGACAAACTGTCTTGGAAAAAGTATACCCAAAGGTCTTTATCAGATGAGTGGGGTTGGATCTTTCTGACATACGATCTCAGATGCATCTTTGGGCAGGACAGACCGTCATACTTAGCAAATGTTGGTACTTTGAATTTGGGAGGGATGATGATCCCAACGACCAACCCTAGTTCTTCAAAATCTAAACCAGGTACCCTCTCAAACTCCATGGCTGCCAATCTATCCTCCAGATTCTTATATTTATCATCCGCTGGGGGATATTGTTGTTCGGAGTAGTCTTCGTCTTCTTCCTCTTCCTCTTCTTCAACTTCAGATTTAGACGGTACCGCAACCCCTTTTCCTTTACCAGACCCTTCGTCAGACGTTGAGGGGAACTCAAGAACTTTTCTAGCATTGCTTTCAAACCTCCTTCCAAAAGTGGCTACTCCAGGCCTCTTCTTCTTTTTCTCTTTATTCTTCTCCAACAGTGATTTGAGGTCCTCTTGACCCTTTGCTAAGGTCATGAGGAGTTGCTGGAATTGAGAATTATGTGCTTGCATATCCTTAACCGTCTGCTCTAAATCCATCTTGCTGAAATAAACAGCAGAAAGATAAGGAAACCTGGTGTGAAGACCTGTTTATGCATATGATGAATGATATGTTATTCATGTAATGCATTCAAGGATTCAGAAATTCAAATTTGTTGCAAACAAAAAGAAACATACGTCATATTAAGAAGAAATTGTTAGTACATAAATGCCCCATGGGCAAAATATTACAAAATTCTTAATGTAAAAAGACATTGCGCATCCTCTTTGGTGCGATGTAAGTGTTGAGGGTTTCCTCCTCATGAAGTCGGCGGGTGAGCTCCAAAACCTTCTTCTCACTGGCATAGAAGCTGGCTTCAAAAGTATTCCGCTCTTCTTTGAGTTGGATCCAACTCTTTTGCATTTCTTCCCATGATGTTGGCATGTCAGGATGTAGGATGGTGTATGGAACCTCTCCTTCCATAATAGGCTCTTTGATCAAGGGGAGAATGTGAGGATATGGAATCATAAGATTTTGGGTGTGGGTTCGTACCCACATGAGATAAGGCTCAAGGGGGATGGAATTATTGTGCCCCAGTGTCTTACTATCCACTTTGTTAGGCATCCTCCAAGCTCTGATGAACCTTTGTCGAAGTCCTTGCGCATCGTTGTCGAAGTCAAAAACTAGGTCAGGAATCAGCATGTCATGAGGGCCATCCCTCCGAGCATATCCAAACTGTCTTAGAGATAAACAGGGGTTGTAGGTAATGCCTCCCCTAATGCCAAGTAGTGGGACATTAGGGAATTCCCCACAACAATCAATGATGATGACATTTTCTCTGGACCGAGAACACCAATGTACATCAGAATATGTGAGAGTCATCAACCGTTGTGATCACCTTAAACCCTGCTCATTCTTCAAAACTGATTGTGGAAGGTGAGAAATAAACCACCTTGCTAGGAGAGGAGTACAGCATATGAGAACACCTCTTTTCCTTATTGTTCGTGTGTAAAATGAGTGTAGGATGTACCCAAGCAATGTAGGTAACGGATTCCGGGATATGAAAATCTTGACAGCATTCACATCTATAAGCTGATCAGGGTTTGGGAACAAGACCAACCCAGAGATGAGGAGTGCCACAATATCTTCAAAGGCTTGTAAATCAAGAGAATTCCAGCAGTCTTGTGCCTTCTCAAACAGAAACTTTGCCAAGAAACCCTTGACACCACTTCTGGTTTCCCAATGTCCCTTGATGTCAGATGGTTGCAAGTGTAATGCTTGAGCAACATCTTCAGGCTTTGGTTCTTTTTCCGTACCATTGTAGGTTAGTTAATGAAGAATAGGAATTCTCAGGAGTTGAGAAAATTCCTCCAAAGTGGGTACTAATTGGTAATCAGGGAATGTGAAATAGTGGTGTAGGGGGTCAAAGAACTGGAAGAGAACTTTCACCATGTCTTCTTCAATGTTGGAGTTGACCAAGCTGAGAAGTCTACCATGTCTTTCACTGAAGAGAGAATTCTCTAGAATCCTGGAGGTAAGCTCCTTGAGTTGAGGAGGGATTCTCACAAGATTGACTTGAATTGTTTTCCTGCGAAGAGATTCCATGACCTACAAAATAAGAACAAAGATGAAGATCCAAACCCTTGAAATGGTTAGTGGATGCATATGATGCTTTATGATGTTCATGATTGATTCACAAGCATATGTACAAGCAAGTCACACAAAACCCTAGTTTCAGGCTTGCATGAAGTTTCATAGGTAAATACCCTCTTGAGTTTAGTTGGCTCAAACCTGCCCTATAAATAGTAACCGGGTTCTAAGAAGCTCAATATCACTGAATTGTTTTCTATGTTCATTGTTTTGGTTTAGCCACTTAACTAGGGACCAAAATATTCCAAGAAAACAACTCTCAATGACTGTAGTATCGAGTATCTACCAACTTCGGACTGCACCAAAGTCGGTCATCTCACTACCCCTAATAAAAGGCCAAGATGGTCAAGTAAGGTTCTAAGAGTTCATTAGTGCTTTATGACATAACTCAGCGGCCCTGCATTCTCTTTGATTGACTCAAAGGCTACCAGTACTCACAAATATGTCGCACTAATATAGCTATTGCTTCAACCATGTCGGTATACCCCGCACAGTTACCACAACGTATTGCTATTTACCTATGAATGTTTCCCAAATCCGGGTAGAGGATTTCAAGCCCAAACAAGAGAACCAAGTGTAAAGCAATCAAAGCAAACAATATAATCATGCAAAGGGTGATCTATGTCCTAAGGTTACTCCACTTTTAAAGTTCTCCCCAACAGAGTCGTCAGTTCTGTGATACGGTGGGAGAACTGACTTGGGATTTTGCATTTTGTGTTCGCAAATGTTTCGGTTTAGCAAGAGTCGCCACCGACTTTTTATTTTATCCTAAGGAAAGGTCAAAAAGCACAGGAAAGACCTTTGAGATGTTTTCTTGGGTTCGGGGAGTAGATTATAGAAACAGAAGGTATTAGCACCCTTTCTATCCATGGTTATCCATGGGCTCTTAGTTACTTGCTTAGATCACTTGCTTTGCTTTTCAATTGTTTGAAATGGTGCTCTTCAATTGTTTGAAATGGTGCTTTGTGTGTGATTTTGAAATATGTTTTGAAAAGAGGCCATCATTGTGGCAACCTTTGTAATGATTCTTGTTTGAATGTATACAAAGGTGTTTTTGTCTTTTGAAAATTTTCAATGTTTGAAAGTAGGGTTTTGAAATTGTGTGGTGAAGTGTGTTTTGAAGATACCAAGGATGTTTTTTGCAAGCTTTGATCAAGTAACTAAGAGTTGTCTACCCTATTTTACTCAAAGATCTTTCTTATGTTTTTAACCCTTTTAACAGTGTTGTTTCACCATTTTATTTGGTGAACAACCTTGTGTTAGGATGTCAAACGGGACAGGCGCGGGTCATCGTATAGACCATGATAGCAATTATGCCAAGTATTTTTGGCAATTTTCTTGAGGGACTTGATCATTTTTGTTTAGGAAAATCAGATAGCGTCATCGAGGGACTATGATCTTTGTTTTGTTTTTGTTTTGCCAAAGTACTTGACATGCATACCATGGCCCATTTTTGAAGGCAACAATTGGATTGTAACCCTTGGGGTGCAAGTGTGCATTGGGTTTGATTTTCATGCATTTTTGTCTTTGATTAGGTCAAACTATTTGTTAATTTGATTTTTGCATACAAACCCTAAGTCTAATCATGGCATAATTGAAAGCTTAAAGGTGCGAGAATTTAAATTCTACACTATTACAACATGATATAGGGAGGGAGTACAATTTTGAATAGGGGATTATTTAGACAAGAGATTAAATTCTAAATTTTTACAACCAAATTGAATGTGTAAGGAATAACAATTAAATGTACAATATTTAAATAAATACAATAAAGACAATACATAAATATTAAATAAAATGTATTATGCAAAAAAAGTTTTTATGTATGTAAAAAAGTATTTTTAATGTGAAATAAAAAGTCAATTTTAATTATTTTTGTTTTTAGGGCAAAAAACCCTAATTTCTCAAATAAATAGTATTATTTATTATTTTTATACAATAATACATCAATTTGTACAAAAATAAAAGTATATTGAAAAAAAAGGTATTTTTAGTATAAAATATTAATAAAAATAAAAATGTATTATTTTTGTGTTTTTTGTTCTAATTAATTAATAATATATATATATATATATATATATATATATATATATATATATATATATATATATATATATATATATATATATATATATATATATATATATATATATATATATATATATATATATATATATATATATATATATATATATATATATATATATATATATATATATATATATATATATATATATATATATATATATATATATATATATATATATATGTATTAAATATATTAAGTGTGTATAAAAATAAAATAAATTATTTACAAAATGTATATATTTCAAGAAAATATTTTCAAATGTGTATAAAAATAATAAATGAAAATAAAAGTATTATTTGTATTATTTTTTAATTTAAACAAAATGATATAAAAGCATATAAACATTTTTATACTAGTAAAAATAAAAATAAATACCAAATAAATGTAAAAAATTATAAAAATATTTTTGGATCATTTTTCATGTTTGAAAATAAAACATCAAAGTCAGAAATAAAATAAAAATGCAAAAATGACAAATATACAAGAAATGGGCCAGGGGGTGTAAAAAGAAAAGAGGGGTGTTAGAAGCAAAACTGGCCAGGCCCAGCCCAAGCCAACTACATCTTCTTCCTCTAGAAAGAAACGCGCGAGCGCCTGGTTCAAACTTGGACATCCTGTTTCAGTGATCTTTTGCCAAAACTCACAACATCAAACTTTTAGAGAATTTCAATACGATTCTAACCATATAAAGTATTAATCTTAACTCTCAAAGACTAGAGAGAATTTCTCTGGCCCTAAAATCTGACCTAGCTTTTTTCACATGTTCATGGATGAAATTCTCCTAGCACACTTAATATAAATGAAAGCTGAGCATATGTATGGCTTCCTAGCAATGAATACTACATTTTCATTCACAAACCTAAAGCTAAATGTTCCTAAATAGAGAGATAGAAAGTGAAGAAAAACCTGTTTCAGTTGGATTCGTGTAGGACAATGCAGAGCTTCTCAACAAGTTTTCAGGTATCTGGTAGCTTGCTTGAGCTTCACTTGTCTTTTCCAATAGCTAGCTTGCCTTGAATGCCCCTGAATCAACCTCTAGAACTCAACCTGCATAAGCTTGAAACGAAAATGGTGAACACTGTAAATGGTGTTACAGTTGGCAATGGAGGTTTGGGATAGCTTGAGTGAGTTGAATGGAATGTGTTTTAAGCAAAAAGAGGCAAAACGCACGAGCAAAATGAGCTATGGCACTCAAGTTGCAGCACCTGCCCTGTTTTGCCAAAGAAGAGTGATTTCTGGTTATGGGAGGTTTTGAGGCTCAAGTGCTCGTGTTTCTTACTCAAAGGGTTGTGTGAAATATGTTTTTAATGTTTGTGTAAGCTAACAATGGCCAGTTTTCAAGTTGGGAGGATTTTTGCAAGTTTTCTTCTTTGTGAAGCAATAATGTGTAAGTTGTGATTACAGGCTTGTACCCTCTATCTTGTATGCTGCATACTTTGCCCTTGGTTACTGGAATTTATGGATTTGATTTTTCTACAGAGATATGGCCATATGCTTCAAAGATCATGGTTTGACATAAAGCATAACTTTTCAAGAATGGAAATGTACCTTTTTCTAATTAAGACTTAGTTTTGTGTACAATGCCCAAATGGCCAAAACAAATGCTTAGACTGATGGATTTGCATTCAATTAAGGAGTGTAAAATGGTTTAGAGGCCTGAAAACAAGTACAAAGCATGCTGGTTTGAAAATGCAACTTGTATGAACATGTATTTGCCATGGATACAAAGTGAGTTTTTGCTAACTTCAAGCATTTGATTCTCCCTAACCACAAATGTGTTTGAGAAGTTCTTGGACAATTTGGAAAGCTTGTAACATGACCTATAATCCATCTTTGAAATGCAACTTGAGACTCCAAGTGTAACTATGTGAAAAATGGGCAAGAAGATGGGTCAAAATCCTGCCTAAAATAGGGCAAAATTTGTCTAAGTTAAAAGGTTTAGGGACACTTGTTCCAAAAATCATAACTTTAGATCCAAGCTTCTTTTGAGAAAACTTTGTGAATCAAAGTTGTAGACTTTGTGATGGACTACAACTTTCATGTTTCAAGTTTTGTTTGAATCCATTTTAATCTTGGTGATCTTTTGAACTTTTTGAATGGGTCAAGACAATGTCATTGAGTCCTTGTGTCCTTGGTTTAGCTTGATTTTCCATTGGCTAGGTCAAACAGTCAAAAATTGCCTTTGTACAGTCAAAACCCTAAAAATGACCATTTTGCCCTTTTGGTGATCTGATCCAATTTCTTGTGGAATTGTGATCCAAACTTGATGAAATGGTTCATATGAGTTCATAATGTTGATGTGGGTCAAAATTCATGAGGTTTGATTGTCAATTGGCCACAGTTGACTTTTTCCCCAATACAGCTGATTTATAGGTCAACTGTCCAATTGACTGGGAAAAAATTTGAATCAAGGCTTGAAACTTGGTATGGACAAACTTATGAGTTCAACATGAAGTATGAAAGTCACTTTGGTCATTGTAGGTCAAAACATCCCTGTGCAAACTCAAACCCTAATTTAGGTCAACAGTTCAAGGAGGTGTCTTGAGCAGAGCAAACCCTAGCTTGATCTTGAGCTCCAAGAGTCTTGTGATGAGAAAATGTTGATAAAATGAGAGGGCAAATTTTTGGGTACAAAACTTTGATATCAATATATATTAGATAGTAAGGCATCACCTTTGGTGTGATTAGGCTTGTACAATCATTCTAAACTATAGTGAAATCTCTTCCGTGTTGGCAAGAGGACTGGAGTACTCTCGATCTGTGAGGGGAACCAATATATATCTGGTGTTCATTTACTTTCTGCATTTTATTACTTTCATCACCATAATCAGAAAAATAAGAACTTTAAAAGAGAAGGCAAAAATTGACCATCACCTAATTCACCATCCTCCTCTTAGGCGCATTATTAACTTACATTTTGCATCAGAGTAAGTTAAGGTAACTTGTTCCTATTCGATCCAGAATGGCTTTCGCACAACCAACTTTAAAAGATGGTGGTATTAACAACAAGCCTCAATTGTTTTGTGGTGAATACTTTGACTTTTTGAAAATTCGCATGAAGGATCATTTAGAAGCACAAGGATAAGAAATATGGGATGCTATCCAAAATGCTTTGTTTACTCGACATGTGTTGTCAATGGTGTTGGAACATCAAAGCCTAAAACATCACAGGATGATGATGATAAGAAAAAGGTCCTTTATGATAAGAAATTAATCAATCTTCTTCAAGGTGAACTTTACATGGATGAATTATTTTGTGTTTCGGCATGCACAACAACAAAGGAAATTTGGGATAGTTTGGTTGAAACACACGAAGGAACAGGCGAAGTCAAAAGATCAATATTGAATACCTTGAGTCAAGAGTTCGAGATGTTTAGAATGCAACCCATATAATCTATTCTCAATATGCAGAAAATGTTTTTTCATTTGACGAATCATTTAAATTCTCTTGGTAAAACTCTCACCAATGACAAACTCAACCTAAAAGTGCTTCGATCTTTAACTAGAGAATGGAAACCGAAAGTAACAGTTATTTAAGAAAAGAATAATTTATCCAATATGTCATCTGCAACTCTATTTGGTAAACTTCAAGAGTACGAGACGGAACTTGGAAGACTTGCTAAGCATGAAAGTCAAGAAAAAAAATCAAAAGGCATAGCTTTGAAGGTGGAATCTAAGGAAGTCGCTATTGAAGAAAATCCAGAAGAAGATGAGAATTCCATGCTTCTTGTAAAAAGGTTAGGAAAATTCTTTGGTCCTAAAAATAATTTTGGTCATTCTAACATTGTTAAAAGGAAGAAATTCTCAAAGAGAAAAGATAAAGAAGCCTCCACATCAAATGTTACATGCTATGAATATGGAAAGCAAGGCCATATCAAACTTGATTGTCCAAACCTCTCCAAGAAGGATAGAAACAAAGGAAAGAAAGACTCCAAGTACAAGAAAACCTGCATTGCTTGGGATGACAATGAATTTAGTATATTATCTGAATCAAAGAATGACGAATGTGAAAATTTAGCATTGATGGTTGTCTTACCCCAAATTTGTCCTACCTCAATGATAATAGTCCATTTTTATCTGACTAGGGGGTGGGGTGCCTTAAACTCGGGAAAGCGAGGCTTTCTAAATCAGAAAGACTCGTATATCCGTAAGCCCATACACAAAGCATGTTAGCCAATGGCCCATGCAATTCGAAAATAAAAAATTATTTTTAAGAAAAAGGAGATAATAATTACTAGGTTATTAAATTATTAAGTCCACTTATGTTTAATTTGCTAGTAATTAATAATTAATTTTTAATTAATAAAACTCATTTTTAGTGTTAATAATAAGGAAAAAAGGGGTGGAAGTCCAATATGCTAGCCCATTATTTTTCAGCTAGTCCATTTCCGTTTGCGTTGTCCAAATAGAAAAAGGTGAGGTAGTGTTATAGATTACTGGCCCATTAAACAATTTCTAACAACCCATTTAAAACTATTGTTTTTATAAAAAGAATATATCACCAATAGATTTTTATTTATAATATTTCACTATTATTATTAAACATTAGGATAATGGTATTTATGAAAAGCTTGTTTTAAATAATGTTGGGTTATGGAAAGGCCATTTGGGGCCTAGTAATATCAAATACGTTTTACTGATATTTAGTTTGTTTTAGGAAGGCCATTTAGGCCCAATTGAAAAAAGAGACTTTATTGCTGTAATTAAAAGATTGATTTTTTTGCTATAAAAAGAAAAGCGATGGGTTGCAAACAGAATGTAGCGCAAGGCCCAAAAAAATGCAATAACAACAACTGTATCAATCAACCAAAAATCATGCGTGTTTTTAGAACAGGTACTGTACAGATTACAATCAAAAATGCGCAAGTTACACGTACTGTAGGAATTGAGAAAAACATATCAAATCTAAAAGCTAAATCAAATCCAGAATTCATGTATTTACAAAATCAAATCTAAAAAAAAAACTAAAAACAATATGGAAATCAAGTTTAGAGAATAAAATCTATTTCACAGCAAAAATATTGAATCAATTACAACGAAATTTAACTCTAATTGATCTCTAATTCCTAAATTTATAACGGCAAAACCCTAAGAAACTAAAGGATATAAATACAGGAAAGAACAACAACAGGGGGGCGATTACTTTGAAGAAGAATCTGGGAAGAAATCAATACGAATATAGAGGGGGGACAAATTAGAAGAAACATAAGAATTGAGGGTAGATTCACGCTGAAGAGCCCATAACCAGTCGAATACGAAGAGGAGACGGTTAGGGTTTCAATATTTGAAACCCTAACCACCAATGACGATCTCCTTGCTCGGCCGCGATTCAATCTCTCATCACCACCATCTTCAACCATCACTGTAGCCTTGCAAATCAAGAGGAAGAGAGGGAGATTAGTAACAAATCAGACCAGAAGCACAAAGTCGGAATCGGAAATCGCGAAAGGGGGGAAAGGTAACGAATGTGGATTTGTTGTTTTATTGAGGTTTTGTGGGTAGAGTTATGGTGGGGTGGGGAAGGTTGTTTGAGCTACCGCGCTGAAGGGTGAGAGTCATATTTAGGGTTTGGGGAGCGAATGGGATGAACTGCGAGAAGGAGAAGGGGTTAATTGAAAATGATGAATAAAGCATTAAAACAAAAATGTGTTTTCCGTTTAAATCATATACACCGCGCCCACGATAACAATCATGTTCCCTTAACGTCATCCACGAGATACACATCAGGCGGCCGTAAGGACAAGCCGCATGATAACTCTGTGCATCATCGCCGCAGGCAATCAAACCAGCCCCTTATAATTTATGTTGGCCCCAAGCCCAGTTACTTTTAGCACCCCCGCTTGCCTAATTGCTAAAACAGCGAACGAAAGACACTCCCCCTTCCTGAACTCACACTGGGCCTAATTCCCATTATTAATCACACCCCCTGTTTTACTTATCAATTAAAAAACACCCCCCCCTGTAATTTAACTAAATTAATTTATTTTCTATTATTTAACAATCCATATGTTTTTTCTATTTTCTTTTTTTATATGTATTATTAATTTCTTTTATTTACAATGATAATTATTATAAATCATTTTTTACATTTTCTATATAATTATTATTTTCTTATTGTTATTATTATATTATATTATTATGTTTTTTTATTATATTTTTATTATTATTAGTTATAATTAATAATAGAAATTTTTATTTATAGTATTATTATTTGTTATATGTAAATATTACTAAATTATCAAATAAGTTTATGTTTATATTAAAATTGCATATATTACTTTATATATCATTTGCATTAAATTATTTTCTAATCATGCATTAATCAAGATCTTTGCAAATAATATGACTAAAAAATACAAACAAATCATCAAATTATTTTTGGCAATAAACTAAGCTAATCAATTGTCTTTTTCCAAAAGGGTTTCAAACTAGTTTTAACTTACTGCACACCCTGTCAAAATCTCCGTAATCACTACTCCCGACCGAGTACGAAGTGATTCAAAATATGTTTGAAAACCCCTAAAAAAACACCAACCCATATGAACTAAGAATTGGGACTCTGATTCCTCATAAGAGGATACGTAGGCATACAATCTAAAATCGTGGCGAGTCTTTCTAATTAAAACTTAAAATCCAGTGTACCCCAAACCTAAACCTAGAGCTTAAGTATCATTGTGAACAAGGTAGATGAAAGGTGCCTAATACCTTCATTTCGTCTAATTGAGTCTAAAACCTCGAATCTCTGTCTATGATTTAGGGTTTTCTGTTAGATTCCCTTCCCTAGGATAAAAACTAATAGTGGCGACTCTGATTAAAAAACCATTGCAACAACTGGCGACTCTGCTGGGGACTCCCCTTAACCCTAGTTTTAAGTATTTTTGGGTTTCTATTTTTTATTTGCTTTATTTATTTATTGCATTCATCTACTTTATCACATTTATTTATTTACTGTCAATCTCTTTTATCATCATATATTTACTGCGCAACGGGAATTTTCTATCTCAAATATATTTCCAATATAACCCTTAGAAAGAAGGTTCGTCTATTAGCTTAGGGGGTACATCATCCCTGCGAGATTATGTGACAACTTCGCTTAGAGTCGGTGAACTTCCGATAAAGGAATACTTATCGAGAGATATCCTCTCGACGAGTAGGACTTTTGAAGGTCACCCATGACTCTTTGTAACGACCTTAACCCAAAAATCTCATGGAAAGACCTTTCACGACTTTGAGACTAAAGTTTTGGTCCGTAAAGAGGCTCCACCTAAGGGAGGCCCTTGTTCCTTTTCCCTCTGGTGTTATTCACGACACCCTTAAGGAAGCTACCTTGTGGGAGGGTAAACCGACCGTAGGTCAAAATTAAGGAACCTACCTTCTAGGGGTACTTATCACAAAATCCCGTCACTCAACCTTACACCCACGCATTCATACATTTCATGTATTCGTCATACATGCATCATATATTCGTCACCCACTTCTTTGTCTTATTAATGGGGTACAAAAAAATTATAAAATCAAGATATCAGTGACTGTCTTTAAAAATGGACACCGAAGGAAACAACTTGCCCACGTCGACACGCCAAACATGTCTAAAATCAAGGTCACAAAAGGGAAATAGTGTGCTAAAGACTTTCTCAAGCTTTGTCCAGCAATAGGGGATGGTTTCAAGATCAGATATCTGCGGGCGCACCTAGAAGACTTATTTCCTTTTTTCTTAATTTCACGCAAATAAAGTTTTGGTTTAAGATCGTAATATTTTTCAATATCTGAATTACGTTACCTTCTATAAAGGCGTTTTGTTTCCACACACCATTTGCGTACCAATTTTAAAAATAGCCGCCAAGTAAAATAATAAAGGACATGCATGTACCCAGAGGAATAAGACATTTAAAACAGTAACCATTTCATATTTATATGTATCCATTCGCACACATGCATTCACGAACACCCACATATCATGTGAAAACTCATTTTTCAAAAAACCATCTCTCCAATTGAACCATTGGTAGAAGAAGGTCTCCACCTCCTTAGCCTCCATATCAAACAAGGGCCTACCAACATAAAGCAAAGGAAAAAATCGAGTAAACTCAGGCTGCGTTCAAAGAGGATCTCGACCAAGTAAAGGGTGGCGTCACTTAAATGAAAGGAGATATGAGTCAAGTTCTCCTAGCTTTGAAGATACTTATCGACCGACAAGATCAGATTCCCACGGCAGCTCTCGAAGAAGTAGCCCAGACTATTGGTGCATCAAGTTGTCACCAACTAAGGAAATACTTAGAGGCGGGACTCCAGAAATCCGTCGTAGCCCAACAAGAAGCTGAAACTGAAGGTTTTGTCCCACCGCCGCCAAAAGCAGGGGCACCTTGTACCCTGCGGATTCCAACCAATAATGCTGACAACTTCTGGGACATGTAATACGGAGACCGTGACCCAGAGAATGCCAACCAAGCACCCTCAAAGGTGACTGGTAATCATGATGTTGATAATCCATTAGTGATGAATCAATATAAAGCCCTGGAAGAAAGATTAAAGGCTGTGGAGGGTTTCGACGCTTTCGAAGTATACGCTCTCGAAATGGGCCTAGTTCCTGATGTGGTGATTCCACCAAAGTTCAAAGTACCCGACTTTGAAAAATACGAGGGGTTCACTTGCCCAAGAAATCATCTTCGCATGTGTTGCAGGAAGATGCATGCCCATGCCCACGATAAGAATCTGGTGATTCACTATTTTCAAGATAGCCTGAGTGGGGCATCTTCAGACTAGTATATGCAATTGGAGAGAATGCATATTCGAACTTGGGCAGATCTTGCTAATGCTTTCCTAAAGCATTACAAATATAACCTAGACATGGCGCCTACCCGCATGCAACTCCAGAATTTGTCCCTGAAGAAATAAGAGTCCTTTAAGGAGTATGCTCAGAGATGGAAGGAATTGGCATCCTGTGTGCAACCACCACTGTTAGAAAAGTAGTTAGTAGACACGTTCATGGGAACTTTGCACAGGCTGTATTATGAGATGATGGTTGGAAGTATCTCTTCGGGGTTCTCAGACCTGGTAACCATCGGAGAAAGAATCAAGATCGGGATAAAAATTGGGAAGATATCAGGTGGACCATCAAATGCTCCCTACAATTAAAAATGGCCTACTACAAACTTCACCAAAGGAAAGGAGGGGGAGATTAATGTTGTAGCACCACAACCCAGGGTACAACAACCATTAGTGATCCCACTAGGGCAGCAGCAAGGCAGAAGGCCATCCAGGAAAGTTGATCCACTCCATATGTCACCTAGCCAGTTATTGCAACAGCTAGTTAAGGCATCCTTAGTGGACTCAAGCCTCTAGCTCCTCCAGTCGGGCCAATCCCACGAATATACGATGCCAACGCCAAATGCGAGTATCATGCTAATTCCCCTGGACATACCATAGAATAGTTCTAGCCTTTCAAGCACAAGGTGCAGGTTTTGTTGGATTCTCAAGACATCACTTTCGAGAAGCCCAAGATCACGTCAGACCCTATGCCGTTGCACGATGGGATAACAATAAATGAAATTGAATTAATCACTGACTCTGAGGCAAGCAAACAAGAAAAAACCCCGATAAACTCGCTGAAAGAATATCTGTTGAGATGCGGACTGTCGCCAGGACACAATAAATCTTTCGAAAGAGCTCTACAAAGGCAAAGGGAACAAGGGGATAGTCAAGTTCGGACAAGACCCTGAAGAAAAACATAAAGCTACTCTAAAGGGCGAAGCACATTTTCCTCCGATCCAAGAGACTTTTGTCAAAAACGGAGTGGTGCATGGTAGATGTAGGGCAAAAATACTCAAAAAAGCCAATACCAAAGGGGTAACTGACTTCATCTGAGAAGGCGCTCCTGGAGAAGAACTCAAAATATGGACTGCCATGGATATTCCTGAGATCTTTTTCTTTCCTAATTAATTTTTCTTGTTTTTGATAGAACATATGTCAAGCCCGAGGCATAGGGGTTGCTTGTAAGGGTTTCCCCGTTTTGTTCAGACAATATTTACGATTAATATAAGTTATATTTTGTTTTCAATTAAGATCCCTTTCTTTCTCTTGAATTTATATCTTAAATTTAAAAATGGCAAAAATTTCTCTGCATATACATCTTCAAATTTCATATACTAAATCTGCACCAAAACATGATAAGTGTGCAAGTTCATGCCCAAAGTCACCGATAATGTTACTGTTGCGACCCGATATAATTTTGATGCTCCTATAAACCAAGATACAGAGGAATATGATGAAAATCTTGAACTCCCTGAGGAGGCAAATAGAGCAAAAGGCTGACAACGTACAACCATATCAAGAGGCTATTAAAACCATTAATCTGAGCATAGGGGAAGATCCGAAAGAAATCAAGCTAGGGGCAATGTTAGAGCTGAGCCACAAAGAAGTTGATCAAATTATTACACATATTCCCTTGTTCCTACAGAAACAGGCCAAGGTTAGATACATATATGATAGTGTATAGATCACCTCTTCAAAGAAGGTTGTTATCCAGTTAGATAAAAATAAGCGACTACGAAATACCAGGACTTGACAAAGAACCCAAGTCAAGGGAACGTTGGATACTCACGTTCGACGGGGCTTCAAATGTACTAGGGTACGATATAGGGGCAGTATTGACTTCTCCAAAGAATGCTCGCAAGCCATATACCAAGTCAACAGCGAATGGGATACTAAATATCCAAAACTGGTTCGATATTGGGACCATGTTTTGAAAACTGACTGCAGAATTTGCAAAAATCATTTTCAGACACGTCCAACCAAAAGGGAATCAAATGACAGAAGCCCTAGCAACTATATCGTCTATATTCAAAGTAACTTGGTCAAACCACGAATAGCGCATCACAAAATCAAGAGCCCGCACTTTGCCTTGCTATTAAAAAATGACAATATAACAAGCCATAGTTTCATGAAATCCGGAAAATGCCTCTAGCATTGGCAAGAAAACCCTACGAGAATTAGCCTTGGAATTCTTTCAAAGTAACGGTATACTGTACAAGATAAACCACAATATGGTCTAGTACTCAAGAAAATTATACTACCTCGCCTCGATTCACATGGTAAATGGACACTCAAGTATGAAGGTCTATACGTAGTCAAAACAACATTCTCTGGGGGTGGTCTTATCCCCACAACAATGGATGGGGAAGAACTACCGCATCCGGCAAATTCAGACGTAGTCAAAAATACTATGTATAAAATGCTCGCTAAGCTCGAACCTTAAACAGGTGACTTAGGAAAAAAGGAGCATCCCGGTGGATCAAAAATCCTAAAGGGAGATCCAGGAAAAAATTAGGGGCATGTAAACAAAAATTATCCCAGTGGATTAAAAACCCGAAAGGGAAATCCAGGCAAAAGTTAGGGATTTCATACAAAAAATAAAGAACAAAAAGACTGCGATCTAAGAACTGCGACTACGAACCACGAAGGGAGAGATAGATCTGAATCATATAACTCAGAAGAAAAGGAGATAAGATTATTAAAAGGATGTTAGGGAACAACAGTAGCAATTATCATTTTTATTTCCATTTACAGTTTTAAAACTTTCTGTATTTACCTCTTTCTAGGAATGGTACCGTGTACTCTCGCCTATTCAAAGGAATATCAATAAAACAGTTGCTTTCTTTGCATCTTTCAAATTGTGTTTTTCTTTTCTCAGACTTATTTACAAAATACTATGATCGTTACTTGTGAATATTGCCTTGAAATAATTTCGCGGGATTAACAAAATAAAAGCATTTGATAAAACATCGAAAAAACATTTTGGTTAGAAAAATATTGAAAGAAAATCCACGTCTACGTCCATGCACATGGCTATGCCCATGTCTACGCTCACAATACGAGGACTATACACACGACGACGCACATGGCTACTCCTACGGCTTGCAACACAAAAGTATATACGCGTGTCTAGGCTTATGCCTACACTTTCAACATGAAGTCTAGGTCCGCACATGCGTCCACGCGCATGTATACTCCTGCCAATTCTACATACGTCTAAGCTTACGCCTGCGCCTACGACATGCGAATCGACATACGTCTACACTTACGTCTGTGCCTACGAATCTACGTACGTCTACGCTTATGCCTGCGCCTATAACATACGAATCTACATACGTCTATGCTTACGCCCACGCTTACAGAGACCACACATATGCCAATACATACGTCTACGCCTGCATACAAATATACACATAGGCTATTACCTACGTCTACGCCTACACCCGCGCTCACAATACAAAATCAATGTTCAAATTTTGCTAACATTATCCATTGCATTCAAAGTTCAACAAAGCTGCGACGACACAACATACAACGCCAGGAATTGGTAACTCCAAGCCAAAGGTTTAAAGGAGAGAATGCCAAAAATGGTCTTTATAACATTTCAAGGCATATACGCATCTTACACACATTTCACGCGTACATTTTGCATATCTAAAGCATACATACCCTATACATTTCAATATTCAATACACTCAGGGTTCCATATCAATGTCAAACATCATACATTTCGCATACATACAACATTCAATACGCATGCATACACATGTATCACATAGCAAACAGACAAATAATTTCACCCTTGATTCAACTGTCTAAGGATCGACCAACGCAATACTTCTCCTACGATTCAACCCGTCACCTCAGTCTTCATGCCGTGACGCATTCGGCCCATCACCTAAGTCTTCCTGCAGTGATGAGTTCCTTACAAACCCAGTACATTGCCTCTAAGCTGTAATGTACCAGCAAAACTCATTACATTGCCTTTGAGCCGCAATGTATTTCCAAAATTCAGAACATTGCCTCTAAGCCACAATGTATTTGCAAACTCAACACATTGCCTCTAAGCCGCAATGTATCCTAAAACTGAACACATTGCCTCTAAGCCACAATGTATCCTTAAAAATCAACACATTGCCTCTAAGCCGCAATGTATCCTCAAAAATCAACACATTGCCTCTAATCCGCAATGTATCCTCAAAAATTAACACATTGCCTCTAAGCCGTAATGTATCCTAAAAAATCAACATGTTTCTTCTAAGCCACAACGTATCCTCAAAAATCAACACATTGCCTCTAAGATGCAATGTATTGCCCAAACTCAACACATTGCCTCTAAGCCGCAATGTATTATCTAAGCCAACATATTGCCTCTAAGCCGTAATGAATTCTCAAAACTCGGTGCATTTCCTCTAAGCCGCAATGTGTTTGCAAAACTCAGTACATTGCCTATAAGCTGCAATGTATTCTCATAACCCATTACATTGCCTCTAAGCCGCAATGTTTTTGAAAAACCTAGATCATCGCCTCAGACTTCATGCAGCGATGCTCGAAAACAAAACCTAGCTTATTGCCTCAGACTTCCCGCAGCGATTTGCAAACCTAATCCATTGCCTCAGACTTCATGCAGCAATGTGTTTTATTATGCCATGTTCCAGATCATCGTCTTAGACTTCATGTAGCGATGTTCGAAGAAATAAATTTAGCTTATCACATCAGACTTCACACAGTGATTTGCAAACCTATCCCATTGCCTCAGGCTTCACGCAGCAATATGTTTCTTATTATACAACACAGATCATCGCCTCAAGCTTCACGCAGCAATGTCTGAAAACCAAATTTAGCTTATCACACCATACTTCACGCAGTGATTTGCGAACCTGACCCATTGCCTTAGTCTTCATGCAGCAATGTACATTTATTTATTCCGTAACAAAAACCATCGCCTCAGACTTCATGCAACGATGTTCGAAAACCAAATCTAGCTTATCTTCTCAGACTTTGCACAACGATTTGCATATCTAACCCATTGCATCAGACTCCAGGCAGCAATACGTTCCTTTATTCCATACACACCTATCATCGCCTCAGACTTCATGTTGTGATGCTCAAAAGAAAAACACTTTAACCTATTGCATCAGACTTCATTCAGCAATACATTTCGTTATTCTGTAACACAGATCATCGCCTCAGACTTCATGCAGTGATGCTCGAAAGAAAACAAAAACTCTAGCCTATCGCCTCAGACGTCATTCAACAATTCGCGAACATAACTCATGGCCTCAGTCTTCAAGCAGCGATGCATCGTCAATCATTATTGTATTCATCCTCCAAATAGGTGAATGATCAAAACCAAACCAAGACTACAAGATTGCGCTCTTAAAACCATCAGCCTCCTTATCAAACCCTGGTAAGTGATATATCATCGGCTTTGCCTACTTTCCCAAAGACTCGTAAGGGTATGCTATATTAGGGTAACCTTACGTTTTTCAGACAAATTTTGGGATACTTCAAGTATTCAATAAACTTCCAATCAGAATGCACAAGACTCGAGTTCTCTCACGCTATTCGACTGAAAGATAATTGAATAGGGGCAGCTGTCGTACCCCAAATTTTTCCTACATCGATGATATTATTTTTCGAGCTTTAAGTTGAAGAAATATTCAATTACATATGGTATATCAATATCTAATAGTCCATTTTTATCTGACTAGGGGGTGGGGTGCCTTAAACTCAGGAAAGCGGGGCATTCTAAATCAAAAAGACTCGTATATCCGTAAAGCCATACGCAAAGCATGTTGGCCAATGGCCCATGCAATTCGAAAATAAAAAAAAAATTTAAGAAAAAGGAGATAATAAGTACTAGGTTATTAAATTATTAAGTCCACTTATGTTTAATTTTCTAGTAATTAATAATTAAGTTTTAATTAATAAAACTAATTTTTACTGTTAATAATAAGGAAAAAGGGGGTGGAAGTCCAATATTCTAGCCCATTATTTTTTAGCTAGTCCATTTCCGTTTGCGTTATCCAAATATAAAAAGGTGAGGTATGGTTATAGATTACTGGCCCATTAAACAGTTTCTAACAGTTCATTTAAAACTATTGTTTTTATAAAAGGAATATATCACCAGTAGCTTTTTATTTATAATATTTCACTATTATTATTAAACATTAGGATAATGGTATTTATCAAATGCTTGTTTTAAATAATGTTGGTTTATGGAAAGCCCATTTGGGGCCTAGTAATATCAAATACGCTTTACTTATATTTGGTTTGTTTTTGGGAAGGCCATTTAGGCTCAATTGAAAAAAGAGACTTTATTGCTGTAATTAAAAGATTGATTTTTTTGCTGTAAAAAGGAAAGCGATGGGCTGCAAACAAAATGTAGCGCAAGGCCCAGAAAAATGCAATAACAACAACGGTATCAATCAACAAAAAATCATGTGTGTTTTTAGAACAGATACTGTACAGATTACAACCAAAATTGATCAAGTTACACGTACTATAGGAATTGAGAAAAACATATCAAATCTAAAAGCTAAATCAAATCTAGAATTCATGTATTTACAAAAACAAATCTAAAAATAAAACTAAACAAAATCTGGAAATCAAGCTTTCAGAATCAAATCTATTTCACAGTAAAGATATTGAATCAATTACAGCGAAATTCAACCCTAATTGTTCTCTATTTCCTAAATTTCTAACGGCAAAACCCTAAGAAACTAAAGGATATAAATACAGGAAAGAATAATAACATGGGGGCGATTACTTTGAAGAAGAATCTGGGAAGAAATCAATACGAATACAGAGGGGGGACAAATTAGAAGAAATAGAAGAAATGAGGGTAGATTCACACTGAAGAGCCCATAACATGTCAAAGACGAAGAGGAGACGGTTATGGTTTTAATATCTGAAACCCTAACCACCACTAACGCTCGCCTTGCTCTGCCGTGCCTTCAATCTCTCATCACCACCATCTTCAACCATAACCGTAACCTGCAAATCAAGAGGAAGAGAGGGAGATTAGTAACAAATCAGACCAGAAGCACAAAGTCAGAATCAGAAATCACGAAAGGGGGGAAAGGTAATGAACATAACTTTTGTTGTTTTATTGAGGTTTTGTGGGTAGAGTTATGTTGGGGTGGGGAAGGTTGTTTGAGCCGTCGCGCTGATGGGTGAGAGTTAGATTTAGGGTTTGGGGAGCGAAGGGGATGAACTGCGAGAGGGAGAAGGGGTTAACTTAAAATGAAATGAATAAAGTGTTAAAACAAAAATGTGTTTTCTGTTTGTATCATATACACCGCGCTCACGATAGCGATCATGTTGCCTTAACGTCATCCGCGAGATACACATCAGGTGGCCGTAAGGCTAAGCCGCATGATAACTTCGTGCATCCTCACCGCAGGCAATCAAACCGGACCCCTCTAATTTATGTTGGGCCCAAGCCCAGTTACTTTTAGCATCCCCCCTTGCCCTAATTGCTAAAACAGCAAACGAAAGACACCCCCTTCCTGGACTCACAATGGGCCTAATTCCCATTATTAATCACACCCCCCATGTTTTACTTATCAATTATAAAACCCACCACCCTGTAATTTAAATAAATTAATTTATTTTCTATTTTTTAACAATCCATATATTTTTCTATTTTCTTTTTTTATATGTATTATTAATTTCTTTTATTTACAATATTAATAATTATTAATCATTTTTTTACATTTTCTATATAATTATTATTTTCTTATTATTAATATTATATTATTTTCTTATTATTAATATTATATTATTTTCTTATTATTAATATTATATTATATTTAAATCTTTTATTATTATTATTTTTTATTATTATTAGTTATAATTATTAATAGTAATTTTCATTTATAGTATTATTATTTATTATATGTAAATATTACTAAATTATCAAATAAATTTATTTTTATATTAAAATTGCATATATTACTTTATATATCATTTGCATTAAAAAAAATTTCTAATCATGCGTTAATTAAGATGTTTGCAAATAATATAACTAAAAAAGACAAACAAATCATCAAATTATTTATTGCAATAAACTAAGTTAATCAACTGTCTTTTTGCAAAAGGGTTTCAAACTAGTTTTGACTTACTGCGCACCCAGTCAAAATCTCCACAATCACTACTCCCGACCGAGTACGAAGTGATTCAAAATATGTTTGCAAACCCCTAAAAAAATATCAACCCATACGAACTACAAATTGGGACTCTGATTCCTCATAAGAGGATACGTAGGCATACGATCTAAAATCGTGTCGAGTCTTTCTAATTAAAACTTAAAATCCAGTGTACCCCAAACCTAAACCTAGAGCTTAAGTATCCTTGTGAACAAGGTAGATGATAAGTGCCTAACACCTTCCTTTCGTCTAATTGAGTCCGAAACCTAGAATCTTTGTCTACGAATTTGGGTTTTTTGTTAGATTCCCTTCCCTAGGATAAAAACTAATAATGACGACTCTTATTAAAAAACAATTCACAGTAATGGCTACTCATGAATCCAATGATGATGAAAATTAATAGGTTAGTACAATTTTTTTACTTTATGATGCAAATGCTCAAGGTGCCATTGATGAACTTCTAAATGAACGCAAAGTCTTGTATAAAAAGGTATCAACACAAGAAAATGAACTTATTTCTTTTCAAGAAAGGATTGATACTATTAACAAGGATCTTGAATGTCAAAAACAAGTTTTTCTTAAAGAAAAATAAGACTTTGTATGCCAAAAATGTGAATCATATACTTTTCAAATTGTTCAACTAAAAATAGTTATTGAATGATATGAAAATGGTCAAATTGGTTTGGAAGGATTGCTTCGCCAACAAAGACATCTTAATGACAAAAGTGGACTTGGTTATTCAAAAGTAAATAAATCAAGTTCAAACAAAATCATTTTTGTAAAGGCTAGTATTCAATCTGAAACCAAGAAGGCCAACAATGTGCAAAATGAGCATATTCATAAAAATAAAAAGAAAATACTTGTTAAGAAAAAGCAAGTTCCAATATACAAGAGCAACTTTATTCCAAATTGTTTTTATTGTGGTTTTCTTGGCCATACACCTAATGCTTGCTATGTTAGAAACTTTAGTATGGCAAGTGGACACTATGTATGAGTTAAGAAAGGAACTAACTATGAAGGACCCAAAGCAACATGGGTACCTAACAAGGAATTATTTCTTTTGTTTTATAGGTATGCTTGAAATCCACTCAAAATCTATGGTATCTCGATAGTGGATGTTTGAAGCATATTAAGGGAGATGTTAACAAATTTTCACATCACAAAGAATCCAATCATGCACTCTCAGACAAAGCATATTGATATACGACATCATTTTCTCCGGGATCATGTGCAAAATGGTGACGTAGAAATCTCATTTGTTGATACACACAACCAACTAGCAGACATTTTTACAAAGCCTCTAGCAAAAGATTCATTTTTCAAGATTTGACAAGAACTTGGTATATTAGATGAACATGACGTATGATTTATATCTATTAATCATAAAAGGTGCATGTATTATTTTCATCAACTTTTATATTATTCTTACCAAGTATATCTCTCTTCATATTACATTCACTTTGAATGGTTCTATATAATATTTATCTATAGGTTTTAATGTCATATATACTTGTTAATATGTTGTTATACATGTTTGGTTGAAGTTACAATAGATAGGTATAGATTCTGGACTGATATGTGCAATATTTTCACATTTTTCATTGTAAGTAACCAGTTACCCTAAGTCAGTAATCGGTTACCACACACACAAAAGTGTTTTTAACTTTCCAGGCACCTTCAGTAACCGGTTACCCATAACCTGTAACCGGTTACCGCGTGAAGTTTTTTCAAAATTTTGTTTTGGTCAAGACATTTATGATTTCCAACATCATTTCCCTCATATTCTTTTTCCTCTTAAAACTCTCTTTCACCAAAATTACTTCCCACCTAAAAACATCCCACCACAAATTACTCTTTCCAATTCCAATCTCCTCCAATATTTACTTCACCAAAAGAGTAATTCCCTCTAAAATTCATCTATAAATACTCCCTCATTCTTACTTTTTTTACTCATAACACAAACATTCTCTCTTACATAAATCTCTCCATCCAAAACCCTTTCTCTCCAAGAAAAACTCCAACCTTTGTCATGAGGCCATCAAGAAAGGAGAAAGGCAAGGCAAATGCCATTAAAGGAGAATCTCAAAATCAAGAGGAACATGATCCAATCTTGGCATTCCGATTTTGACTTCTCACTTCAGTAAACTATGGTAATCTCTCATCCTTTCCTTCAACAAGTTTTAGTTTTCCATCAATGTTGGCTAGGCAAGGAGTAGGTGAACTCATCACCGAATGTGGAGTTTACTACTTGGATTTGGTTTGTGAATTTTATACGACTATGCAAATTGGTATCGGCGGTGTTATTTCATCATGGTTAAAAGGAAAGCATATCTTAATGTCAACCACTCAATTTGGAAAAAGCTTGGGTGTTCATAGTGAAGTCTTACTCATCAAGCATGGGTATACCATTGACGTTGATGCTTATAACCATACTCGCTACTACTATAACATCATTCGTCTCTCTGAAAAAGAAAGTTTGGATAAGAAGAAGGAAGCAGGTTCTACAACAAATTGATTAACTTTGTATTCCTCCAACCTCATTGTATGTGACCGTATGCTACATTACTTTATTTATTACATTTTGCTTCCTAAGAACTCAAATCACTCTCAAATAAGTGATGTTGAGATGCAAGTCTTGTTTGCAATAAAAAATTATCTTCAAGTGAATTGGGCATACTTAATTATGAACTATATGAAGCATCTCAAAAATCTGTCTGGTGGACTTCCATATGCCCATTGGGTAACCAAGATTCTCAAGTTTGGAAAGGTTAGCTTCCAAGGAGAAACAGAAACCAAAATGACTTCAAGAGATTGTGAAATTTCTATTGCAGAGGCAAACAAAAATATGTGCATTTTCAAATATGAAGATGGATTGTTCAAGCATAGAGAAAAAGGAACTTCCTCCAATCAAGATGAACATCCTCCACCACCCGCATATGACGGCGAAATATCAAATGAGACGATTTATCACAAAATTTGCTCTATGGAAAATTTCATGATATCGGAATTTCATGATATTCATCAAGACTTGGCCAACCTTCAAGTCAATCAAGGGGTTTAAATGGTTGAGAGTGACAATGAAGAATACTACATGCCTTAGTATATTTGTTTGTTTTCTATGTTTTTCCTATGCAACGTATTTATCTTTTGCATTTTGTATCGTATTTCCTTTCGTATCATTTATATAATCAAAGACCTAGTGTCTAGTGTGTTTTTTAAGTATGCATTAAACTTTATGTTTGTGTTCCAAATTGTGTTATATTTTACTTGTGATTTTTATTCTATTTTATTTTAGTCTTTTCCCCATCCTTTTTGATATTGACAAAGGGGGAGAAGACATGGTGTGCTTAGGTTTAGTGATGCAGAAATTTTTTCCAAATGTTAAAGCTTCCTCTTTGAAAAATAAGTCTTCAAAGGATACATAAATTCAGGGGGAGATATCCAACTTAGGGGGAGAATGCACATCACTATGGTACACATACAAGAAACACTCAAAGACCTTGACGCACAAGCTACAAATGTCAAATTGGTTGTCAACATCAAAAAGGGGGAGAATTTGATTGCTTGCTGTTGTACCCCAAAATTTTCCCTCTCATTTCTCAAGGCATTTCTCACAAGGATTCTCAAAAAATCAAGCTTGCACAAGTACAATTGGATTTTCCAGCATCAAGTAAAATAGGAAACTCTTAAAAAAGGGAAAAATAGATAAAAATTTTTTTTTAAAGAACAACAAGTTTGCTTTGATTTCCATTGCTTCGATTGGACAAATGGATGCTTGCATGCCTGCTTCGATTGGACATTTGAAACTGTGATCGGTGGAAATAGAACTGACTGTTTTGGAATGCTGGTTCGCGTTTGCGTTTGTTTTTGCAAAATGTCGCGGTAAGCAAGAGTCGCCACCGTCTTTTATTTTATCCAACAAGGAAAGGACAAAAGCACAGAAAAATTCCTTTTCGAGATGTTTCTCGGGTTCGGGAGGTAGATTATAGAAAGGGAATGTGTTAGCACCCTTTCTATCAGTGGTTATCCACGGGCTCTTAGGTACTTGCTCGCTGTGTTTTCAAAAAGTTTTGCTTTTCTTGTGTTCGTGGGTTTTGAAAAGAGTTTTGTTTGAAAACTTTGATTTAACTCTTGTTTCTGTCCTCAAGAGTGTATGAAGTGTTGTTGAAAACTTTGTTTGAAAAGTGTAAGTGCGAAAAATTTGTTTTGTTTTGAAAGAGCAAGTACCTAAGAACCTCTACCTACTCAAAAGGAATTAAACTGTGTAAATGTCCCTTAGACAGTGCTATCCCACTATTGAGGAGTAGGTAGCACCGTCGTTGGAGTTTTCGGGTCAATTCGATTAAGGGACATGTGGTCACTAAAGCAATGTTAGGACGCCTTAGCGGTAACCCTAATGTCTTAGATCATTTTATCCGAGGCAACCGTTTCGAGGCAACTTATGATCTTTGGACAAGAGGGCGACCTCTAAAACTTCCTATACTCAATGACCACGTTCGAGGCAACCAAGTGAGGCGTACCCTAGGAGTGGCATGTGAAAATGTGTCAATTTTCAGTTATGTTATCTTTGTACATGTTATGGTGAGCTACGGTTGATTTTAAGTTAAGATAAATCTTGTCATGCATAGCCTATTATTCATACATCTAGCAGTTAATGGTTGCGGAAAATAAAACTAAGCTATTACAAGGCGTCGGGTATTTACATCGCCAAAAACAAACCCTTGAAAATTAAATGCGGAAAATTAAATGGAAGCGATAAATAAAAGTCCTAAGTCGAAAACTATTACATCCTTGAAGCAGATACAATATCAAAAAAAATAATACGCGCGAGAAAATTGAATCGGAGTGTTTTAGGGTTTTGACCCTTTTTATGAAATAAAGCTTATTGTGATTATTTTTTATATTAAATAAATTAGTCTAAATTAATAATTGAATTAATTAATTAAAATAAAAGTATTTTTGGTTTTTTTTTGTTATTTAAGGAAATAAAAAAAATGGTTAAAAGTTATTAAAAACCCTAATTTTACATTAATTTTATTTTGTTGCAAAAATGTTAAAATTATGCCTAATTAAAAAAACTAAGTCAATTAAGTTGTTTATTTACAAAGTAATGAAATTAATAAGTATAATATAATTTTTTATGTTTTCTGATTTTTAATAGGAAAATATTAATTATTTTAGTTAGTAATTAATTAAGAATAAAAAAATAAATCAAGTAATAAAATAAAATATAATGAAAGAAAATAAAAAAAAAGCAAACTCGGGGGGGTGCTGGGATTAATTTGGTGGGGAGATTAGCAAAGATCAAGCCCAATTGTGAGCAGCTTCGTTGACCCTTTCCATCCCATGTGCGCCTTTGACTTGAGGGTATGGTGAGGACCCAATTCTGGCCATTGGATCTGGTCCACAATCCATCTTGTTGAGATTTGGATGAGGGTGTACGATGCACTGCAAAGCCTGAAACGCGTGCAATTACCTGGAGAAAAATAAGACAAATAATATTGGGGGGACCTGGGATTCGAACCCAGGTCCCATTGCTCATTGGCCAGCGTCCCAACCACTCCACCAACGCTTGATAGTTATTAGTATAATAAACACACAATAATATATTCAGAACAAACGACTATGCCGGAAAAATAAAAAAAAAGTGGCGCGCTGATTTGAATCAGCCAATAAGGAGAAGACGCGTGGTCGTCTTCTTCCACAAGTTCCTGGTTATTTACCTGCGGATTTTTATCCGCAGGAAGTTTCGTAGGACGTTTCAAAAATTGTCTCCAGGCCATGAAAACGTTATCCAAGATTACAGACACGTTTGTCTCTGTCTCCTCATCATCCTTGTAACCACCATTCAGCTTGATTTCGCCTATAGAAAAAATTCCTAAAACACAAGAACATGAACCTTAGGTTCGAGCATCATGATACAGGGTCCAATAATGAAATCGAATAATGCAAAAATGTTCTAAATCAAATAACAAACATGAATATGCCAATATTTTGAAGGAAAAGTGCAAGAACTGGAGGTTTGGACTCCCTGTTCAGAGGTCAGTTCGCGAAGACTTACAGCGAGATGTAGGTGATGAACAGGCCTGGTTCTTATTCTAATCGCTTCAGGGGATGGCAGTCAAGCACTCTACGTTGAGTCTTGGTCTTGAAAACGTCCCTAATGCGGATTTAGATCTTCACTTTTTCCAAGCTTTTTCAGTTTTTGGTTTGGCCGTTTTAACAGAGCTCTTTTTGCGTGAATTAGGTTTGTGTGGCTTGTGTATGTATATTGGAATGATTTTAGGTTAAGAGTTGGGCCAATATCCTTGTGCATTGAAGATGGAAGATTTGTTTGACCACCATTGTTAACCTTTCCAAAAATAAGCCAAATCTGAGATTTTGTGCTTGAATGAGCCTTGGCACGATTTGATTGAGTGAATAATGATAATTGCAAGTTGTACAAATCACAAAGATCCCTTTACATCAATTTTTGGATTTTATTTGATTTAATATTGATTAATAATGAATTAAATCAATAAAAATGAAATAAAATAGAAAAATAAATGTTTGGTCATGAAATTATGTATGGGACACGTGTGTGGCATGACAAGACTGAATCAAGTGGAAAAAAGTGGGCCCTTTTGTCAAAAATTGAAGTTTTCAGGATAGTTGACTTTTGGCAATTTTGGAAAAATGCCCAACTTCAACAATGCATAACTTCTTCAATTGTGAACTTTTGGAGGTGTTCTTGGACTTTTTAGAAACCTTGAGATGTCCTCTAATCAACCCTTTTGGTCTAATCCATTTTTGATCTTTAATGCTGAAGTTATAAGCTTTGGAAAAAAAAGGTGTTTTTGTTGACTTTCAATAATGACCTATAATGTCCAAATTTGTAACTTCTTGTGAGTGCATTTTCTGATCTTGGGGTGTGAATATGGATTGTAGGAAATTGCATCCTCTTCAAAATGAGATTTGTATGGGTCATTTCTCACAAAGTATGAGAAAGTTATGCTTGGTCAAAGTTGAGTTGACTTTTCCTACAAAACCCTAATTTAGCAACTTTTGAATCTTGATGAATTTTGAGCAATCCTTGATGAATCATGATCAACCCTTGATAAAATGATGAATTATCCTTCAAAATGAGAATGTTGACAAAAAATCTTGAGGTTTGACTGTATTTGGGACACAGTTGACTTTTGCCCTAGCACAGTCGATTTTTGGGTCTCTTGAGCAATTGACTGACCAAAGTTTCTCTGTGTAAGTGCCCTGGCTGGAGAGTTGGCCTCATTTGTAAAACAAATAAGAAAGCAAGTTTACCCAGATCCCCTCTGTTGTTTTAATATGTGGTGTTGTGGTGTTGAAGAAGTTCAACATCTGAACCAACATGTTATGTAAGATGTCACAACATCAGCATGTGACATCGCGCCTGAAACTAATTCAACATCTAGGAAAATATGTTAGATGTAATGTCATGACATCTGACCTGACATCACGACAACAGAATTGATAATTCAGTTACAGTTCTGGTACTTAAATACTCTGAAAATATATGTGGCGTTTCTTGTGAAGAATCTGAAGATCAATCAAGAATCAATCAGAATATTTGAAGAAAATACTGTTTCTAAATATGGAGATATTTTAGGAACTAGAAGATTGAAGACCTTGATTATAGGAGAAGTTTGCTGCTGAGTTGTAACAGCAAGGAGAAAAACTTGCTGAGTTAGGTAATAGGTTATAAATAGCAGATTGTAACCTAGGGTTCAATATATACAATGTAACATTAGAAGGTGTTTTTGTTAGGTAAACCTGTCGGTCTGTGGCAAGGTTACCATGTATGTAACTCGAAACCTGTAGGTAAGAGTTTGAGTGTTCTTGGATGAAGCTGTGAAGCAAGTCTAAGTATTTCTGCATTACTTCATCTTCATTGTAATGTAGGAAACCAAGTGGGAGGGCACTGCTTCTTGAGTAGGAGTAAGACTTCTGTTGTTGCGACAATAGGAATGGAAACTGGTAGGTTTCTATCTAGGAGTTCCTAGGTATAGGTTGCACTGGGTAGATGATTAAGTTAAGGATGGGAACTTGTGAAGTTTAGTCCTGAATTAATATTGCTAATAGTGGATCTTCTTCCTGGCTTGGTATGCCCCCAGAGTAGGTGTATTACACCGAACTGGGTCAACAACTGATTTGTGTTTTTACCTTCAATACTTTATAATTCTGTCTGTTATACAACAAGGTAAAACTGTAATGCTGTAACAGATGATGTCTCATAACATGTTAAGACATCATGCTGATATTTGTGCAGAAGAAACAGAACAGCAAAGACTGTTTGCTCTCTGCAGATCGTGTGCCACAGACGAACAGAACTAGACTCATCGATGTTCTATCCTCTGCACCTTCAATATAAGATCTGGCACAGTTTGGTTAAACTGAGCCTATGTTACTCTTCAGCATTGAATCATTGAAATTGAGTATCTACCTTGCAGTGTATTTATTATGTCATATCAGATGCTTAGACATTGAGTATAACATCTGAAGACTGGCATATACCAGAATTTCACTTTGCAAGGCTTGAAATTTGTCATGGATGAACTTAAGAACATATTAAGAAATTGGGAAGCACTTGAGGCCATTTTGATATAAGGACCTTGATGCAACACAAAACCCTAATTTTGAATTGACTGCCTTGGGAGGTGATTTGACTATACAACCCTTGAGCAATCTTGAACCATTTGGAGATGATTCTTGACAAATCTTGAGGAATATGGGAGGGAAAATTTTGGGGTAAAACAGTTGCCCCTGTTCAATTTTCTTAAACCTGAGGATATAGATTGGCTTTCGAGCCTTTCGTGATCTGAAGGTGGAAGATAATTGAACACTAGAGTGCCCAAAAATTTGCACTCGCATGGTGTAGTATCAGCATTGTGATGTCGGGAATGGGCTTACATATGCCATTTGGAGATTGTTGGTAGGAGGATGGGCTTATAGATTCCATCTGGAGATTATTTGTTGAATTATAATTTTGTAAGTTGAAAGAAGGATCCTGTGTAGGGTTTCCTGATGATGAGTCCGTGTAAAACTGCATCTGAAAGAGAAGGAACCGGTGTAGGGTTGCCTGTTGATGAGTCTGTGTGAAACTTCATCTGAAAGAGAGAAGGAACCGGTGTAGGGTTTCTTCATGATGGTCAAGTAGATAATTGTCCTGTCTGGTTTTAGGTATTAACCTACAATCAGTCGTCCACAGAATTTTCCTGGCTTGTTACAGGTATTAATCTGGAACTTGAAAGGGTTGGCCGATGAGATAGTTGTCCTGGCTGGTTACAGGTATTGATCTCTGACCTGAGAAAGAAAAATAGTTTTCCTGGCTTGTTACAGGTATTAATTTTCAATCTCTTCGTATAGGTGGTTTTCCTGGCTGGTTTCAGGTATTAACCTACAATCAGTCGTCCGCAGATGTTTTTCCTGGCTTGCTACAGGTATTAATCTGGAACTTGAAAAAGGTTGGCCGATGAGATAGTTGTCCTGGCTGGTTTCAGGTGTTGATCTCTGACCTGAGAAAGAAAGATGGTCTTCCTGGCTTGTTACAGGTATTGATCTTCAATCTCTTCATGTAGATAACTTTCCTGGCTTGTTACAGGTATTGATCTACAATCGGTCGTCCACAGATCTTTTCCTGGCTTGTTACAGGTATTAATCTGGAACTTGAAAAGGTTGGTCGACGAGATAGTTATCCTGGCTGGTTTCAAGTATTAATCTCTGACCTGAGAAATGAAGATCTTCCTGGCTTGTTACAGGTGTTAATCTTCAATCTCTTTGTGTAGATGGTTTTCCTGGCTTGTTACAGGTATTAACCTACAATCAGTCGTCCACAGAATTTTCCTGGCTTGTTACAGGTGTTAAACTGGGACTTGAAAAGGTTGATGGTAGCCATCTTTTGATTGACCTTTTCCTGAAAAAAAGGTAAAACGTTAGATGTATGCAATGTCATGATGTATGAAATGCATGATGTCATGATGTTCTCAAAAATAAATGAGATCGTGTCGTATGCACTTTATCATGTATGTAAATAGAAGATATGAAATGTGAAATGTTTATGAATGTATTTTCGTCTGGGAAAATAAATCCTTGACAAATGTCGGGGTGTTTGTTAAATCCTGGGCTGATGTTGAAGAGTATGGTTGAATTCTTCGTTTCCACTGGGGATGATGCACGAAGATGGTTGCAAGAATAAACCTGTAGGAGAAGATGACTCCGTTGGGGAATAAACCTGGTGAAGAGATTACTCTGCAGGGAATTACTCTGTGAGAAGAGATGCTTTGCTGAGATTTTAACGATAACTCTGTTGGGGATTCCGTTGATAAGCTCTGTTGGGGATTTTGATGATGAACTCCACTGGGGATAGAAAGAACTTCGCTGGGGATGATCTTTCAGTTGCAACTTGCTGAGGATAACCCAGTTAGACTCTTGTGGGGATGACCTCTGAATTTGGCTGAGGAGATGAATTTGTATTCTGCAGGGGACAAGCTTCCAGAATCTACTGGGTAGGATGATTCAATTCTCTATTGTGGAAGCTTTTTTAGACTGCGTTTGGGAAATGGCTCCACTGGGGGTATCTTGTATTCCGCCGGGGAACATTCTTATATTTCGTTGAGGAATATTAAGACTATCGGGGATGCTCTTTACGCTTGCTGCGGAATACCTTTATACTCCGCCGGGGAATATTAAGACCTTCTGGGAATACCGAGCCTTTTCGAGACTGACGATAGACTAACTCTGCTTGGGGGAGAATATTGCTGATTCCTTCGTAGTTGCAAGTCTCAGTGGGGAGAGCTACCATTACTGTCTTACTCTGCTGGTAGTGACGATGTCTTGGTCATATTCTTCAGCTGAATCTACCTTGGTACCTGGTGGACAGAGCGACTGTACAGTTCGGACAATTCTTATTGCCCCAGTTTCTGCTGGAGAAGAAGGCCTATGAGGTGCTTGATAACTGCCGATTGACAAATCTTCTTCTGGTAGGCAAGTGATGAGATGACGGGACATAGTCGTACGCTTTGATCCCTAATTTTTGCCTGGACCGCGCTTTCGGGTTTTCAGTCCATCCGGATACCCTTTTTTTTGCCCAAGCCGCCTTTTCAGGTTTTCGACTTGCCGGGTGTGCAGATTTTTCATTTTCATCCCTCATTTTTGCCCGAACCCTTTTGGTTCGTCGGGAAGCCCTTATTTTTTCCTAGGCCAGTCGACCTAGTGGGTCTTTGATTATGCGTAGTATTTTTTTTTTGACCATGTCCACGCTCTCAGAGTGTAGGGAGTTATCACTGTCAGTAGTGTTGTGTTGCCATACTACCAGAAGATGTTTGATCATGCAAGGTTCGTTGCTGGAATTTATGTCCAATGCCCCAAGTGATTCAGACGGAGATCTGCCCCTGGCTATTTGGCATCTTGAGAGATTCCTTGAATCTTGACTTGACTGCCCCAGATGATGGACAATGATCATGCCGTGCCCCTTGGTTGGAAGTGTTTTTTCCACTTGAGGTGATCCTTCTATTGAGAAGGTTTTTTTTGTTCACTAGATATTCGTCGTGCGAATTTCTCTGCTGTTGAACAAATAGTCATATGCAAACAATATTATTTTAAGAACGCAAAGCTTATGTCTATTTTGAGGTTTTTGAAAATGCATTTCCAGTAAAACAAGCGAATTTTTGTAAAATGTGATGTCAACTCAGGATTTTACAGCGAGCCCTACAAGAGTCAGGATACCTTTTGTAACAGTATGCTTTCGGACTAACCCATGCTTCAGCTAGGAATTTTAAGGGTTATAACGTAGCCTGGTTCCCGGTTTAAGAAACAAAGGATAAAGGCTCAAATTTTATTTGTACCCACCCGTTCTTCGTGATGTTCTTCGATCCTAAACTCAGCTAATCGTGCATTAGATCTTGTTTGAGTCTTTGCTCTGATATTCCGGTGATGGTTTCGATATTGATAGTTTATTTTGAATAGGCAGTCATTTCTTTTTTGTTGAGGGTTTGCAGGACCTCTTTCTTTTCTATTTTATTATCCCTGTCTTTTTGCCTGAACTGTTTCTTTTGTGATTACAGTCAGCGGGATGCCCCAGTTTTTTGTAAGTCTCCTTCATAGGTTTTGACTTATTGGGCTTTTATCTTGAGAGACAATGACTGCCTGTCCTTACGATTATACGGAACCATCACCGTCTTTTGTCTCAGCAGGACTTCATTGATGCCATTCATTGTGCACCTGGATCAACTGAGAAAACTACCATGCCCCAGGTTATAATTAAGGGTTTTAATTTGTGAAAAGAAAAAACTCCAACTTCTTTGGCTCGAAGGGGTTGACTAGGGATTATCTTCCTTATAACTCCACTGTTTAGGATTTAAAACAATGCCTGTACATCGTCAGCGGGGTCTGTTCAAAAACATAATGTAAAGATCGTGGTATCGTTTTCGTCATCCTCCCTCAAAAGGTTTAGAATTTTAAATCGAGAGTTGAACATCACAAAAAATGAAGCAATTTTAAGCATAGTGAAAACAATTAATTCAAAACAGACACGTGTAATGCATTAATGAAATAAAAGAGTTTGACATGATAATTGTTTGAATAAGCAAAGAAAAATACAACTTCAGAATTCCAATGAACAAAAGTGCTTTCAATCCTAGCCATGTTTTGGCAAGGGCACAGTGATCACATTGGGAGTCTCAGGAGGCTCGAATTTGATCTCCTTAGCGTCAATCATATTCTGAATCTTGTATTTCAGCGCCCAACAATCGTCAGTATCGTGCCCCAGACTACCGGAATGATAAGCACACCTTGCATCTGGGTTGTAGTTAGGAGAAGAAGTCTTAGGGTTCGGAGGAGGGTTTATCACCGTAATCAGATTCATCTTCAACATGTGCTGCAATGCTTGTGACAATGGCATGTTGATGTTGGTGAACTGTCTTTTAGGCTCGTCCAGCCTTTGTTGATTTCCCTTTTGCTGTTGTCGGTGTGACGCAGAACCAGAGATCAAGACTGCCCCTACGTGTTGGTCACGACGACTCTTTTGACTGTACACAGCATTAGACTCTTTCTTCCCACTATAAGGCTTTTTCTGAGCATCAGAAGGTGTAGCTTCTTGAATCTTCCCACTTTTGATGCCGGCTTCAATTCTCTCACCAGTCAAGATAAGGTCTGTAAACCCGGTTGAAGAGTTTCCAATCAAATGGTTAAAGAATGGACCAGACAGGGTCCCCAAAAACATATCAACAAGTTCACGATCAGTTAAAGGTGGCTGCACCCTTCCGGCAAGGTCTCTCCATTTTTTAGCATACTCTTTAAATCCTTCACCCGTCCCTATTGACATACCCTGGAGTTGGGTACGCGTAGGAGAGAGGTCGGAATTATATTGATACTGCTTATAGAACGCAGTAGCCAAATCTTCCCAGCTGCGGATACTGGCTCCATCCAACTGATAGAACCACTCAAGCTGAGTCCCTGAAAGACTGTCTTGATAGAAATGGATCCACAAGTTCATGTCAGCAGTGTAAGGTTGGATCCTCCTCACTTATGACCGAAGGTGCAGCTTTGGACAGGAAGCTCCGTCATACTTGGCAAAGGCAGGTGCCTTAAACTTATGGGGAATCACCACCCCAGATGATAGACCCAGATCTATGAAGTCCATACCGGTCACCTTCTGTATTTCCACAGCGCTCAAACGGTCTTCCAGCTGTTTGTACTTATCCTTAGCAGGAGGATACTGTTCTTCATCACAGTCCGTCTCGTTGTCGGAGACCATACGGCTAGGAGCCCTCCTTTCTTGTGGGCTATCCATCCCTCCATATGAGGTGGTTAGATCAACTTCATTTTGCAGCCCGTTTCCAAACTTGCATCCGGTGTTAAACAAGACAGTCCTCTTCTTCTTCTTCCTCTCTTTCAGAATCAGGGTCTTCAGGTCCTGCTGACCCTTAGCTAGGCTCATGACCAACTCTTGAAACTGGGCATTCTGGGCCTGAAGGGCCTTGATAGCTTGCTCAGTGGAAGGTTCGGTAGACATGATGATTGCTGAAATAAACAGCGAAGAAGATAAGAGACCTGTAATGGTGCCTGTAATGCAATGATATGTATGATATATGTATGCAATCTTTTCAAGGATCTCGTGGGGTAAACAAAGAAACTTGTTAGAATTTGAATTTTGCAGCTTGATTGAAGGAACTTCATGTTGCTGAGAGTCCTTCTTCAAGAGTCAGGCTCACCATATCGAGTGGGTCATAGCCCCTGACTCAAGTTATCATGTTTTGATCTCTAAACTACCTTGGCTAGAGGAAAATAAATCCCCTTTGCCCCTTCCTAGACATTTGATTCATCATGACCTGCATCACAAACCTTTGAGATCCTTGAAATGGTTAAGGAAATGTTAAGGTATGATGTTATGATGTGTATGTTATGCGTTTAAGCAACGATGTGAAGCGAGGTAAGTAAACCCTACAATGAGTCCAAATTATTGGATAAGGACTGTAAACAAAAACCTTCAAGGAACTCATGTTGTCAGATAACAAGAATGTGCAAGTAGTTCAAGTTTTAAGGCACACAAGTCATACAAACAGCCTTAAGTTTAGGATGGCATGGAGTTTAGGCATTACCCTCTTTCAGTTCAGTTGGTTTAAACCTGTCCTAAAAATAGTAATCGGGTTCTAGAGGATATCAATATCACTGACTACCCTCAATCGGTCATAATTCCAGTTTGGCAACCTTTTCTTGCGGCCGGAACCATCGCGAGAGTTTAGTCTCAATGAGTGTAGCATATTGCTACTGTTCTATGGCCAAGTTGGTCAATTTAAGCTTCTAAGGTCAATTGGTGCTTAATGACTCCTCAGAAGACCCATATTCTCCTCGTTCCAACACAAGGGATATCGGTACAGACCAAGGTGTCACACCAATGTAGCTACTGCTTCATCCGTGTCGGTCTATGCCAGACAGATCCCCCACAGTTTATTGTTACTTACCTAAAAAAGGGTACCCCCAGATCCGGGTTAGGATCTATAAAACTCTGATACAAGCCCACAAAATTTAAAGCATACAAAGCATACAATTGAAAACACAAGTGATCTAATCCTAAGGTACACCATACTTATAAGAGTCCCCAGCAGAGTCGCCAGTTCTGTGATCGGTGGAAATAAAACTGATTATTTTGGAATTCTGGTTCGCGTTTGCGTTTGTTTTCGCAAAATGTTGCGGTAAGCAAGAGTCGCCACCGCCTTTTATTTTATCCAACAAGGAAAGGACAAAAGCACAGAAAAATTCCTTTTCGAGATGTTTCTCGGGTTCGGGAGGTAGATTATAGAAAGGGAAGGTGTTAGCACCCTTTCTATCTGTGGTTATCCACGGGCTCTTAGGTACTTGCTCGCTGTGTTTTCAAAAAGTTTTGCTTTTCTTGTGTTCGTGGGTTTTGAAAAGAGTTTTGTTTGAAAACTTCGATTTAACTCTTGTTTCTGTCCTCAAGAGTGTATGAAGTGTTGTTGAAAACTTTGTTTGAAAAGTGCAAGTGCGAAAAATTTGTTTTGTTTTGAAAGAGCAAGTACCTAAGAACCTCTACCTACTCAAAATGAATTAAACTGTGTAAATGTCCCTTAGACAGTGCTATCCCACTATTGAGGAGTAGGTAGCACCGTCGTTGGAGTTTTCGGGTCAATTCGATTAAGGGACATGTGGTCACTATAGCAATGTTAGGACGCCTTAGCGGTAACCCTAATGTCTTAGATCATTTTATCCGAGGCAACCGTTTCGAGGCAACTTATGATCTTTGGACAAGAGGGCGACCTCTAAAACTTCTTATACTCAATGACCACGTTCGAGGCAACCAAGTGAGGCGTACCCTAGGAGTGGCATGTGCAAATGTGTCAATTTTCAGTTATGTTATCTTTGTACATGTTATGGTGAGCTACGGTTGATTTTAAGTTAAGATAAATCTTGTCATACATAGCCTATTATTCATACATCTAGCAGTTAATGGTTGCGTAAAATAAAACTAAGCTATTACAAGGCGTCGAGTATTTACATCGCCAAAAACAAACCCTTGAAAATTAAATGCGGAAAATTAAATGAAAGCGATAAATAAAAGTCCTAAGTCCAAAACTATTACATCCTTGAAGCAGATACAATATCAAAAAATAATACGCGCGAGAAAATTGAATCGGAGAGTTTTAGGGTTTTGACCCTTTTTATGAAATAAAGCTTATTGTGATTATTTTTTATATTAAAGAAATTAGTCTAAATTAATAATTGAATTAATTAATTAAAATAAAAGTATTTTTGGTTTTTTTTTTGTTATTTAAGGAAATAAAAAAAATGGTTAAAAGTTATTAAAAACCCTAATTTTACATTAATTTTATTTTGTTGCAAATATGTTAAAATTATGCCTAATTAAAAAAACTAAGTCAATTAAGTTGTTTATTTACAAAGTAATGAAATTAATAAGTATAATATAATTTTTTATGTTTTCTGATTTTTATTAGGAAAATATTAATTATTTTAGTTAGTAGTTAATTAAGAATAAAAAAATAAATCAAGTAATAAAATAAAATATAATGAAAGAAAAAAAAAAGCAAACTCAGGGGGTTGCTGGGCTTAATTTGGTGGGGAGATTAGCAAAGATCAAGCCCAATTGTGAGCAGCTTTATTGACCCTTTCCATCCCATGTGCACCTTTGACTTGAGGGTATGGTGAGGACCCAATTCTGGCCATTGGATCTGGTCCACAATCCATCTGGGTGAGATTTGGATGAGGGTGTACGATGCACTGCAAAGGCTAAAACGCGTGCAATTATCTGGAGAAAAATAAGACAAATAATATTGGGGGGACCTGGGATTCGAACCCAGGTCCCATTTCTCATTGGCCAGCGTCCCAACCACTCCACCAACGCTTGATAGTTATTAGTATAATAAACACACAATAATATATTTGGAACAAACGACTATGCCGGAAAAATAAAAAAAGTGGCGCGCTGATTTGAATCAGCCAATAAGGAGAAGACGCGTGATCGTCTTCTTCAACAAGTTCCTGGTTATTTACCTGCGAATTTTTATCCGCAGGAAGTTTCGCAGGACGTTTCAAAAATTGTCTCCAGGCCATGAAAACGCTATCCAAGATTATAGACACGTTCGTCTCTGTCTCCTCATCATCCCTGTAACCACCATTCACCTTGATTTCGCCTATAGAAAAAACGCCTAAAACACAAGAACATGAACCCTAGGTTCGAGCATCATGATACAGGGTCCAATAATGAAATCGAATAATGCAAAAATGTTCTAAATCAAATAACAAACATGAATATGCCAATATTTTGAAGGAAAAGCGCAAGAACTGGAGGTTTGGACTCCATGTTCAGAGGTCAGTTCGCGACGACTTACAGCGAGATGTAGGTGATGAACAGGCCTGGTTCTTATTCCAATCGCTTCAGGGGATGGCAGTCAAGCACTCTACGTTGAGTCTTGGTCTTGAAAACGTCCCTAATGCGGATTTCGATCTTCACTTTTTCCAAGCTTTTTCAGTTTTTGGTTTGGCCGTTTTAACAGAGCTTTTTTTTGCGTGAATTAGGTTTGTGTGGCTTGTGTATGTATATTGGAATGATTTTAGGTTAAGAGTTGGGCCAATATCCTTGTGCATTGAAGATGGAAGATTTGTTTGACCACCATTGTTAACCTTTCCAAAAATAAGCCACATCTGAGATTTTGTGCTTGAATGAGCCTTGGCACGATTTGATTGAGTGAACAATGATAATTGCAAGCTGTACAAATCACAAAGATCCCTTTACATCAATTTTTGGATTTTATTTGATTTAATATTGATTAATAATGAATTAAATCAATAAAAATGAAATAAAATAGAAAAATAAATATTTGGTCATGAAATTATGTATGGGACACGTTTGTGGCATGAAAAGACTGAATCAAGTGGAAAAAAGTGGACCCTTTTGTCAAAAATTGGAGTTTTGAGGATAGTTGACTTTTGGCAATTTTGGAAAAATGCTCAACTTCAACAATGCATAACTTCTTCAATTTTGAACTTTTTGAGGTGTTCTTGGACTTTTTAGAAACCTTGATATGTCCTCTAATCAATCCTTTTGGTCTCACCCATTTTCATCTTTCATTCTCAAGTTATAAGCTTTGGAAAAAAAGGTGTTTTTGTTGACTTTCAATAATGACCTATAATGTCCAAATTTGTAACTTCTTGTGAGTGCATTTTCTGATCTTGGGGTGTGAAGATGGATTGTAGGAAATTGAATCCACTTCAAAATGAGCTTTGGATGGGTCATTTCTCACAAAGTATGAGAAAGTTATTCTTGGTCAAAGTTGAGTTGACTTTTCCTACAAAACCCTAATTTAGCAACTTTTGAATCTTGATGAATTATGAGCAATCCTTGATGAATCATGATCAACCCTTGATCAAATGATGAATTATCCTTCAAAATGAGAATTTTGACAAAAAATCTTGAGTTTTGACTGTATTTGGGACACTGTTGACTTTTGCCCTAGCACAGTCGATTTTTGGGTCTCTTGAGCAATTGACTGACCAAAGTTTCTCTGCAAGGCTTGAAATTTGTAATGGATGAAATTAAGAACATATTAAGACATTAGGAAGCACTTGAGGCCATTTGGATGTAAGGACCTTGATGCAACACAAAACCCTAATTTTGAATTGACTGCCTTGGGAGGTGATTTGACTGTACAACCCTTGAGCAATCTTGAACCATTTGGAGATGATTCTTGACAAATCTTGAGGAATATGGGAGGGCAAATTTTATGGTACAACAGAAACCTACATGTTTGTACGATTTGACAAGTTTAGATTGGACAAATTTTTGCCTGCATGCCTGTTTTGATTGTACATTTGATGCCTGCATGCCTGTTTCAATTGGACAAGCTTCGATTGGATAAATAACTCCCTCCAAGCTTGCTTCAAATTCACCTCCATATCTTCTTCAAATCCACCTTCAGCATTGGCCTCCTACATGAAGTACAAGGCAAGGGCCTCCTGCATGCCTGCCTGCACAAGGCAATGACTTCCCTTCATGATAGCACCCACAAAGTAAGTGGCCTCTTGCATGCAAGTTTCGATTACGCCAATGAACCCTTACAAGTTAGATTTTTGTGCACACGAAAATGGCCTCCTGCAGCTTTCCTTCGATTCAGAAGGCATTGGCTTCCACCTAATGTCGTTCGATTCAGAAGATAAGTTCCTTCTCTACGCTTTCCTTCAATTCACAAGGCAGGAACTTCGTTCATGCGAGCAGGCACAAGGCAATGGCCTGCTGCATGCATCTTTCGTTTGGGCATGTGGCCTTCTTCTAATGAAAGATTGGTATACATCCTTCATTTGGGAACATGGTCCCCTTTTATGCAAGCTTTGGTTTACATATTTTGTTTGGGCTTGTGGCCTCCTTCGAATGCAACTTCGGGTTACATCCTCCGTGTGGCCATGTGACCTCTTGCAGGCAAGTTTCGATTGGACAATGGCTCTTCATGCAAGCTTTCATTTGAGCAAAGGCCTCTTGCATGCTTGCTTGGAATCACAAAGCAGTGACCCTCTGCGGGTAAGTCTTCGTTTGGACAAGGGATACCTTCACACAAGGCTTCGATTTGAGTATTGGTTCCCTTAGAAGTAATATGCTTCGAATCCAACTCTAAATCCTTCAAGAAAGCTTAGATGAAGAAATTTGATCAAATATTATAGCCTTATCCTCCAAATCTTACTTTTCAGGCTATGTTACTTAAAAATATTTACATGATCAGAGGCTTACACAAATTTGTGATACATTACACAAAGATTCAAAGCTTTATCCACTGAATAATACCATTCTTGGATGAAATGGAAAAATGCTACGTGCCCTTTTTTGATAAAGAGTAATTTAATCTCAAAGTTAGCTACCAATGTGATTTTTGTCTAAACACAAGCAGTGCCAAAAGCATAAGTCCAATCTCCTGCTCCAAACAGACAGCAGGCCCCCACTTGTACTTGAAACTTGGTAACAACGAAAGGGATCAAACTTGTTTTTGTTTCAACCAAACCATGGTTTGTTATCCTACAAACCTGGTTACTCTAGCATCTCTAACCTTTTCTCTATAAATAGAGAAACAATTTGCAAGTTGAAGAAAGGACTTTGGGGGGGGGGGGGGGGGGTGGGGTGGAAAGAATCTTCAAAAACTCTCAAACTCTCCAACTTTTAAAAACCCTTAAACTCTCAAAATTCTCAAACATTAAACACACTCTCAAACCCAGAATCTAAAGAAACACCACACTTGTTTCTACCCTTCAAATCCATAAACCAGGGAAACACAAACCCATCATTTTTCTCTTACTTTCGAATCCAGCACTAGAAACACAACACTTGTTTATTTTTCTTTCTTTCGAATCCATAAGAAACCCAACGCTTGGTTCCTTCTTTCGAGTCCTGCATTAGAAACATAACACTTGTTTCTTTCCTTGGAATCTAACAGCATCTAGGGGAGCAACTCAAGGTCCAACGCATACATTCCACCTTCAAGCAAGGTAAGTCCTCTTAACATTAAGCTTTTCGTTTCAAAATATGACATATAAATAACCATTTCCTTTCGATTCAAACATCATTATTATCCTTTGGTTTGTTTTTGTTTCCACCTTTTCAGTTTGTTTTCATTGCAAATATTTTGGTTTTGTTTCTTTGTTTATCAAACACATTTTGAGAACTAACCTGGCCATGAAAAAATATTAGCATGGCCTCAAGCCATTATGCTATTTAAATCCCAAACGAAAGAAAAAAGGAGGAAGGATGTGTGAATCGAAGCCTAAATATTCACCTCTTACTGCTTCACAATCCCAAAACGAAAGACAAAGAGGGCGTGAACGAAGGATACACACTCATGCTGCTTTGCAGGCCCATATTTCTTCACAGTCCAAACGAAGGAGCAGGAAGGGAGAAACGAAGGGTGTTCACACTAACTTCCAGGCCCAATCCAAAGAAGTGGCCAGAAGGATGAATCGAAGGCTGCATACCACGCTGACTGCTAGGCCCAAATCGAAAGAAGCCAAGAAGAGCAGAATCAAAGGGTACATTCTGTCTGGATCGAAAAACTTATGTTACCTTCTTTTATTTTGTTTTGTCTTTATATTTTATTGCTATTAAATATGGTTGTAATAGTTTAGGATATTTATTTTCTGTATTTTTATTGCTTTGTACAAATGTTAGTAATTAGGATGTATGGAAAGATAAAACCAACAAGTAGACAACCCAAAATCAAAAGACTAAATGCATGCAATCAAACACACTTTGCACACATGCACCTCTAGGATAATATCACTTGTTGCCTCGGAAAATAGTCATGTCCCTCGAATATGGGTGTTTTAGCAAAGACCCTCAATAAAAGATCATAGTCCCTCGATATCCCTTGATGTTGCCTTCGGTAAACGATCTAGTCCCTAACAAAATTGATAAAACGTCTCATAGGTTGTCTTCTATGACTATACAAACGACCCACGCCCATCCCTTCACATCCAACAACATGGCTTCTTACCAAATCAATGGTAAGATAGCAACATCTAAAAGAGGATAAAAAGAACAAAGACCTTTGAGTAGGTAGGACGCTCGTAGTTGCTTGCTTGCTCTCAACTAAAAAACCATTTTCACACCAACACTTCCAATTGAAGCATTTTCAAAAGACAAAACACTTTGTAAGCATTCTTATAGAGACGAGAATTATTACAAAGGAACTTTCAAAATTAATTTCAAAAACATATTCAAAAAACAAACATTACTTTGAAATATTTTCAAAAAGTCCAACACTTTGTATGCATTCTTATAGAGACGAGAATCACTACAAAGTTTGCCTCAACGAAGGATCTTTTCAAAAATACTTTCAAAAACCTTCACAAAGCACATTTTCAAACAAAGAAAGTTGATCTAGCAAGCAACTAAGAGCCCGTAGATAACTACAGGTGAAAAGGGTGCTAAGACATTCCCTTTTCATAACCTACCCCCCGAACTTAAGAAAACATATCTAAAGGTCTCTCCTGTTCTTTTCATCCTTTCCTTATTGGATAAAAGAAAAGTCGTTGGCGACTCTTGCTATCCGCAACAATTGGGATCAAATGCAAAACAACCAAGTCAGTTCTCCCACCGTATTACAGAAATGGAGACTCTGTTGGGTACTCTACTGGGGATTTGAATTAAAAGTGGGGTTACCTTACAGCCAGATCACCTTTACTTTCTTTCCTTGTTTGACTTGCTTGCTTTACATTTTTTTGGGTCTTTGCTTGGGATTTTATTAATGATACTATACCCGGATCTGGGGCACCTTCCTAGGAAAGTGGCAATAAATCATGGAGGCTATACGGCGTAGACCGATATGGAAAAAGTGATAGCTACCTTAGCGTGAAACTCTGGCTTGTACTAATGTTCCTTGAGTCGGTCAACGATAACATTAGGCTTCCTTATAGTGTCATTAAGCGCTAACTCACCTTTAGAACCTTTAATTGACTCATCCTAAGCCACTAGAAAGTAGTGAGATGGTCGGCTTTGGTTCCGACTGAAGATTGGTTGATACTTGATGCTACACTTATTGAGATTGGACTTTTGGAAGATTCTTGCCGCAATACTTTGGTGCTTGAGCTAGAAGAATGCCTGAAGGAAAGGTCAGTGATATGAGACTCCTTAGAACCCGATCACTTTCTAAGATAGGTTGATCCAACTAAACTTCAAGAGGGTACTTACCTATAAAAATCCATGCAAGCCTAAACCTAAAGACTTGTCTGCTTTGCGTGTATATGAATATTTGTACATAAAGACTTGCTTTCTTTGCATACTTGTACATAAAATCATGACATCATACCATAACATCTTCAATAACCATTTCAAGGATATCAAGGGCCTATGATGCAGTGTCATGCTGAACCAGACGCCTATCAAGGAGCAAGAGGATTTATTCTCCTTTAAACAAATGTCGTCAAAGACCAAAGCACGGTAACAAGAGTCAAGGGATATGACCCACTTGACATGGTGGGCTTGATTCTCGTGGAAGGACATCCACTGATACGAAGTTCTCCAATAAAAGTGTTTTATCAAAATTCAACTTCTAACATCTTCTTGTGTTTACCCCGCAAGATCCTTGAAAACATGCATCCACATAGCATCCACCATCTCATGACAGGTTTCTCCCACACAGGTTTCCTTATCTTCCTACTGTTTATTTCAGTAAGATGGATATGGAACAAAAAGTGAAGGATCTTCAATCACAAAATGCTTAATTCCAACAGATGTTCCTGACTTTGGCTAAAGGGCAAGAGGACCTGAAGACTCTTCTTCTCAAAGACAAGAAGAAAAAGACAAAGAAGTCAGTGGGCGTCTTGAATTTGGGAAGGAGGTTCAAAGGACCAACAGAGTGAGCTCTAGAATTGGCAACCCCGTCAACTGAGGGAGACAACCATACTAAATAAGGGACCACAATCGAGGGTCTAACAAAGAAGAGGCTGATTATGCTGAAGTGCAGTATCCTCCTGCGGACGACAAATACAATCAACTGGAGGATCGTCTCAACGCCATGGAAATTCAGAGGGTAGCTGGGCTGGAATTTGAAGATTTGGGTTGGATTTCTGGAGTGGTCATTGCTACTTTTGTCATGTATGATGGGGTCTCTTGCCCTAAGATGCATCTGAGATCTTATGTCCGCAAGATTCAACCATACACCACTGATTAGAAGCTCTGGGTCCATTTCTTCCAAGAGAGTCCAGCTGGTACTCAACTTGAATGGTTCTATCAATTAGAGAGTTCCCATATTCACACTTGGGAAGATTTAACTGTTCCTTTCTACAAGCAATACCAATACAACGCTGATCTTGCACCAACTCGTGTGCAGTTGCAGAATATGACCATGCGTTCCAACGAGGGCTTCAAAGAATACGCTAAAAAATGGAGAGACCTGGCAGGAAAAGTGAAGCCACCTTTAACTGACAGGAAGCTAATTGATATCTTTATGGGAACTTTGACAGGACCATTCTTCAACCATCTAATCAGAAGCTCTTCAGTTGGGTTCACCAAGTTAATACTAAGGGGCGAAAGAGTCGAAGTTGGCATCAAAAGCGGTAAAATCCAAAGGGGTGCATCTTCAAGTGCAGGGAAACAACCTTTCAATAGGAAGAAAGAGTCTGATGCTATGTACGATAAAAAAGGTTGTAACCAGAGTAACCACGACCAGCACGTGGGGGCAATCCTGATCTCTAATCCTACACATGTTTAACAATTACAGGGCAATGGGCGTAGGGTAAAGTACCAAGAAAGGCAGTACGCTAAGATTAATATGCCATTGTCTCAAGCGTTACAACATTTGCTGAAAGCGGAGCTGATCACACGAAGGGATCCTCCTCAAAACCCCGATACCTCCTCTCCTAAGTACAATCCAAATGTAAGATGTGCCTATCATTCTGATAGTCCTGGAAACGACACCGACAGCTGTTGGACTTTGACCCTCATAAGGCTCCCAATATGATCACTGCTCCCATGCCAAATCATGGCCAGAATTGAGAGTGTTTATTTCATTTTTGAATTTTCAATTGTAATCTCTTTTGTTGTGCAAACACTTATCTATTAATGTCAAATTTTGTTTCATTAATGAATTGCATATGTTTCTCTTGAATTAATCCATTCATTTTTAAACTATTCTTTTTACTCCCTTTATGATATTCAACTCTTTTTTTTAAAAAAGTTGCAAGCCTTTATAGGGAGGATGACGAAAACAATGTCATAATCTCATACAGTATGCTTTTGAACAGACCTTGATGACGATGTACATGCGTTCTTTCAATTCCTAAACACTGGAGTTATAAGGAAGATAATCCCTAGTTAACCCTTCGAGCCAAAGAAGTAGGAGTTTCCTTTTTTACACAAATTGAAACCTTTAATCAAAACCTAGGGCAGGGTAGTCTCTCAGTTAATTCAAATGTGCGTTCAGTCGCAAACTTTCACTTTGTACACAACAAGTGACACCAAAAACATCCTTCTGAATTCGAAGACGGTGATGGGTCCCTATCAAATAGGAAGTCATTATCCCTCAAAAGAAAATCCCACTAAGTCAAAACCTACGAAGGAGACTTAAGAAAATTAGGGGAATCCCGCTGACTGTAATCTCAAAACGAAAACATTCAAACAAGAATCAGGGATAATGAATAAAAAAAGGACGCTACAAATCCTCAACAACATGAAAAATGTTGCAAAAATGACTGCCTTCGCAAATGAACTTCCAAGTATCTGAACCATCACCAAAATGTCATTCCAGACTCAATTGGAGTTAAAACATACAATTAACTGAGTTTAGGACTGAAGATCATCACGAATAACGGGAGGGTACAAATACACTTTGAGCCTTATCTTTTGTTTCTTAAACTATGAACCAAGCCATGCTACAACCCTTCAAAAGTCCTAATTGAAGCATGGGTTAGTTCAAAAGCATACTGTTACAAAAGGTATCCTGACTACTGTAAGGCTTACTGCAAATTCTGAGTTGAATTCATATTCCTATAAAACTCTTTTATTTACTAAAAATGCATTTTCAAAACTTCAAGAAAAACATAAAATTTTCATTATTTAAATTTATTACTTTTTGCATATGGCTTTTTGTTTGACAACAGAGAAATTCGCACGACAAACATCCATGAACGGAAATTCTCTCAAGAAAAACAATATAACTTCAAATGGGAAGACGCTTCCAAGGATGAATCCCTAATAAGCAAGGGGGCATGACATGTCATTTTCCACATTGTCTGGGGGCAGTCAAGTCGAGATTCCAAGAAATCTCTCAAGAAATGTTGAATAACCAGGGGCAGGTCTGTATCTAAATCACTTGGGACATTGAACATGAATTCCAGCAATGGGTTATGTATGGTAAAGCAAACATTTTCTGGGAGTACTACAACACTTACTACTTGGGGCAGTGACAAATCTCCACAAAGTCCTTTTCATAAAGTGATCCCCAGTCAAGTCTCTATAGAGTCATCTCTATATGGTTATCCCCACAGAATAATCTTCACGAATAAAGGTAAAAACCCCTCAAGGCCAAATTCATGGATATCCCCATAAAGTTGAATCCAGGATATCCCCAGCCAAAGTTTCAATCTCTGAAAAATTCTCCCCAATTGAGTTGATCTCAAGAATCCTCGAGGAGTTCTTCTTAAGGAAAACACCTCTCTAGCATATTGGAAATAGGGTTTATTTCCCCAACAAACTACAGATTCCCCAACTTGAGTTTGTCTTTCCGACTACCACAAATCAAGGGACCACAACCCCTCTTATCCAGTAGATTATCCTACAATCCCTAGTGGGTTGCTGCAAATCCTGGGAGACAACTAGATAACAGTTAACTTCTTTGTCACCAACAAGTTGATAACTTCCTTTCTCTTCCATCAAGAGATAACTCCCTAGTAGAGCAACAGACAACTAAGACTCCTGAACTCCTTTCCTCAAGCAGGAATCAACACTCTCCACAGAGTTTCCCTCAAACAAATTCAATATTCCACAACGGAGTTCTCCTCAAACAACAAAACAGGAATCCGTAGTGGAAACATTCTAAACAATGTTCGAAGATACACATACTCCTTAACAGCAGTCTGGGATTTAACTTCCTAAGGCTCCCCAACATTTGTCAAAGAGTTATCTTCCAATACAAAGTTAAATTTCAATAACATTCACATCATATGCATACGAAACGTAGATAGCACAATATCATTTATTTTAGAAACATCATTACACCATGAATTTCATACATCATGACATTGCATACAACCAACTCATTACCTTTTCAAGAAAAGATCAACAAATAAGTGTCATTAAGTATCTATAAAATTCTCCAATACAAAATCAATCTTGGATTTCTTCATTACCGGTTGAAGTAATAGTCATCCAGATTCCTTCATTACCTTTTGAAGTAGCAGTCGTCAAAGATTCCTTCATTAACTTTTGGAGTAGCAGTCGTCAAAGATTCGTTCATTACCTTTTGAAGTAGAAGTCATCAAAGATTCCTTAATTACCTTTTGGAGTAGTAGTCGTCAAAGATTCCTTCATTACATTTTGGAGTAGCAGTCGTTAAAGATTCCTTCATTACCTTTTGGAGTAGCAGTCGTCAAAGATTCCTTCATTACCTTTTGGAGTAGCAGTCGTCAAAGATTCCTTCATTACCTTTTGGAGTAAAAGTCATCAAAGATTCATTCATTACCTTTTGGAGTAGAAGTCGTCAAAGATTCCTTCATTACCTTTTGGAGTAGCAGTCGTTAAATATTCCTTCATTATCTGTTGAGGTAGTAATCATCCAAGATTCCTTCATTATCTATTGAGGTAGTAATCATCCAAGATTCCTTCATTATCTGTTGAGGTAGTAATCATCAAAGATTCCTTTATTATCTGTTGAGGTAGTAATCGTCCAAGATTCCTTCTTTATCTGTTGAGGTAGTAATCTTCCAAGATTCCTTCATTATCTGTTGAGGTGGTAATCATCCAAGATTCCTTCATTATCTATTGAGGTAGTAATTGACCAAGATTCCTTCACTATCTGTCACAGTCAAGCTTCATACTTACCAACAAAAACAAGTTCCAAATTAATACCCGAAAAAAGACAGGACAACTATCTGTGAACAAATTGATTGTAGATCAATTCCCGAAACAGGACAGGGTGACTATCTACACGATAAGCACTTTATCCAAGACCTCTACTGGTTCAGTTTAAATCTCTCCAAAGATTTATTCTGATACTTTTCCGATAGACGCTTTTTCTGGTTCAGTTAAATCGCTCCAAAGATTTATTCTGATTCTTTTCCAAATAAAGATTATTCAAGACAGACTCTACTGGTTCAGTTTAAATTGATCAACGGTTTATCCTGATTCCGTTTGAGTAGACACTTCTTCTAGTTCAGTTTAAATAGACCAAAGATTTATTCTGATTCTTTTCTAGATGAAGTCAAGCTTAGACTTAGTCTAATTTTTTTGTCAACAATCACTCTTTGATGGCATCTATAAGCCCATATCCTACAACTCTCCATCACCTCTCCAAATGGCATCTTTAAGCCTATTCCCGACACAATAAACCACCATATCATCAAGTCCAAATTTCTGGGCACTCTTGTGTTCAATCATCTTCTACCTTCAAGCTACGAACGGCAACGTGCCATACTCGCTTTTCAGGTTTAAGAAGATTGAACAGGGGCAACTGTTGTACCCCAAAATTTTACATCTCATTTCTCAAGGCATTTCTCACAAGGATTCTCAAAAATTCAAGCTTGCACAAGTCAATTGGATTTTCCAGCATCAAGTTAAAGAAGAAATTGTTAAAAAACGGAAAAACAGATAAAAATGATTTTTTTTCTAAAGAACAACAAGTTTGCTTTGATTTCCCTTGCTTCGATTGGATAAATGGTTGCCTGCATGCGTGCTTCGGTTGGACATTTGATGCCTGCATGTTTGTTCGATTGGACAAGTTTCAATTGGACAAATGTTTACCTGCATGCCTGTTTCGATTGGACATTTGATGCCTGCAAGTCTGTTTCGATTGGACAAGCTTTTATTGGACAAATAACTCCCTCCATGCTTGCTTCGAATCCACCTTCATATCTGCTTAAAATCCACCTTCAGCATTGGCCTCCTACACGAAGTACAAGGTAAGGGCCTCCTGCATGCCTGCATGCACAAGTCAATGGCTTTCGTTCATGCTAGCACCCACAAAGCAAGTGGCCTCCTGCATGCAAGCTTCGATTACACCAATGACCCCTTACAAGCTGGCTTTTGGTGCACATGGAAATGGCCTCCTACAGCTTTCCTTCGATTCAGAAGGCGTTGGCTTCCTACTGGCACCCTTTGATTCAGAAGACAAGTGCCTTCTCTACGCTTCCCTTCAATTCACAAGGCAGGAACTTCCTTCATGTCAGCAGGCACAAGGCAATGGCCTCCTTCATGCATCTTTCATTTGGGCATGTGGCTTTCTTCGAATCTAAGCTTGGTATACATCCTTCGTTTGAGCATGTGGTCCCTTTTTATGCAATTTTGGTTTACATCTTTCATTTGGGCTTGTGGCCTTCTTTGAATGCACGTTTGGGTTACATCCTCCATGTGGCCATGTGACCTCTTGCAGGCAAGTTTCGATTGGAAAGGGTCTCTTCATGCAAGCTTTCATTTGAGCAAAGGCCTCTTGCATGCTTGCTTAGAATCACAAAGCAGTGACCCCCTGCAGGCAGGTCTTCGATTGGACAAGGGATACCTTCACACAAGGCTTCAATTGGAGTATCGGTTCCCTTCGAAGCAATATGCTTCGAATCCAAATTTGAATCCTTCGAGCAAGCTTAGCTGAAGAACTTTGATCAAATCATATAGCCTTATCCTCCAAATCTCACTTATCAAGCTTTGTTGCTTCAAAATCTTTACATGGTCAGAGGCTTACAAAAATTTGTGATACATTACATAAAGATTTGAAGCTTTATCCACTGAATAATACCATTCTTGGATGAAATGGCACAAGGCTAGGTACCCTTTTTTATAAAGAGTAATTTAATCACAAAGTTAGCTCCCAATCTGATTTTTGTCTGAACGCAAGCAGTGCCAAAAGCATAAGTCCAATCTCCTACTCCCAATAGACAGCAGTCCCCCACTTGTACTTGAAACTTGGGAACAACAAAAGGGATCAAACTTATTTTTGTTTCAACCAAACCATGGTTTGTTATTCTCCAAACATGGTTACTCCAGCATCTCTAACCTTTTCTCTATAAATAGAGAAACAATTTGCAAGCTGAAGAAAGGACTTTGGGAGGGGGGGGGGGGGGGGGGGGTGGAAAGAATCTTCAAAAACTCAAACTCTAAAAAACTCTTAACTTTCAAGATTCTCAAACACTAAACACACTCTCAAACCCAGAATCTAACGAAACACCACACTTGTTTCTTCCCTTCAAATCCAGAACCCAGGGAAACACAAACCCAACATTTTGCTCTTACTTTCGAATCCATCTCCAGAAATACAACACTTGTTTCTTTTTCTCTCTTTCGAATCCAGAAGCAACCCAACGCTTGGTTCCTTCATTTGAGCCTAGCGTTAGAAACATAACACTTATTTCTTTCCTTCGAATGTAAAAGTATCCAGGGGAGAAACTAAAGGTCCAACACATACATTCCAGCTTTAAGCAAGGTAAGTCCTCTTAACATTAAGCTTTTCGTTTCAAAACATGACATGTAAATAATTATTTCCTTTCGTTTCAAACATCATTATTATCCTTTGGTTTGTTTTCGTTTCCACCTTTTCAGTTTGTTTTCATTGCTAATCTTTTGGTTTTGTTTCTTTGTTTATCAAACACATTTCAAGAACTAACATGTCCATGAAAAAATATTAGCATGGCCTCATGCCATGCTGCTATTTAAATCCCAAACGAAAGAAAACAGGAGGAAAGATGTGTAAATCGAAGCCTTAGGCTTCAGCCCTTACTGCTTCACAGTCCCCAAACGAAAGACAAAGAGGGTGTGAACGGAGGATACACACTCATGCTGCTTTACAGGCCCATATTGCTTCACAGTCCAAACGAAGGAACAAGAAGGGAGAAACGAAGGGTGTTCACACTGACTTCCAGACCTAATCGACAGAAGTAGCCAGAAGGATGAATTGAAGGCTTCATATCACGCTGACTGCTAAGCCCAAATAGAAAGAAGCCAAGAAGAGCAGAATTGAAGGGTGCATTATGCCTGGATCGAAAAACTTAGGTTCCCTTCTTTTATTTTGTTTTGTCTTTATATTTTATTTTTATTCAATATGGTTGTAATAGCGTAGGATATTAATTTTTCTACATTTTTATTTCTTTGTAAAAATGTTAGTAATTAGGATGTATGGCAACATAAAACCAATAAGTAGACAACCCAAAATTAAAAGACTAAATGCATGCAATCAAACACACTTTGCACACATGCACCTATAGGGTAATCTCACTTGTTGCCTCGGAAAATAGTCATGTCCCTCGAATATGGGCGTTTTAGGAAAGACCCTTGATAAAAGATCGTAGTCCCTCGATGTCCCTCGATGTTGCCTTCGGTAAACGATCTAGTCCCTAACGAAATTTCTAAAACATCTCATAGGTTGTCTTCTATGACTATACAAACGACCCACACCCATCCCTTCACATCCAACGATGGGGCTCCTTACCAAATCAATGGTAAGATAGCAATGTCTAAAAGAGGAGGAAAATAACAAAGACCTTTGAGTAGGTAGGACGCTCGTAGTTGCTTGCTTGCTCTCAACTAAAAACCATTTTTACACCAACACTTCCAATTGAAACATTTTCGAAAGACAAAACACTTTGTACACATTCTTATAGAGACGAGGATCATTATAAAGGCACTTTTCAAAATCACTTTCAAAAACATCTTCAAAAAACAAACATCACTTTGAACTATTTTCAAAAAGTCCAACACTTTGTATGCATTCTTATAGAGACGAGAATCACTACAAAGTTTGCCTCAACGAAGGCGCTTTTCAAAAATACTTTCAAAAACCTTCACAAAGCACATTTTTAAACAAAGCAATTTGATATAGCAAGCAACTAAGATCCTGTAGATAACTATGGATGAAAATGGTGCTAACACCTTCCCTTTTCATAACCTACCCCCCGAACTTAATAAAACATCTCTAAAAGGTCTTTCCTATTTTTTTCAACCTTTCCTTATTGGATAAAAGAAAATTCAGTGGTGACTCTTACTATCCGTAATAATTGCGATCAAACGCAAAACAACCAAGTCAGTTCTCCATCGTATAACACATGCACTCCAATCAAAGTGTTTTGATGAAGACCACCATACATAAAGTCAAAGAAATATCAAGGTGTTGGAAAAGAAGATGTTCAAGATCATATAATATTTCAAGATCATTCTATGAAGTCTTCTACAAGTGTACAACCAACTTTTAAGATGAAGATTTATGAAGATTCATCAACAAGTTAGGTACAAGTTTTAAATTGAGGTTTTTTAAGATGATATAGTACTTAAAGTATACTCTAAACATTTTACATTAGTGTCATGATCATCTAAGAGTAAAACATTTCATGTCCATCATTTAGAAAATAAGTTTTTATCACTTTCATTCAGTTGTAACTTGTTACAGGGCTTCGAAGAATAAAAAATAAAAAATAAAATATTGATTCAGTGGTAACATGTTACAGCTTTTGGGTAACTGGTTACGACCATGGAGATTTGAAAAATATATATGTTGTCACCTCAAGGTAACGGTTACAGCCCTACAGTAACCGGTTACCGCTGAAGCAAAATTTCAAATATTTTCTATTTTACTTGGTTGTTGGGAGATACCTCTTAGGGTCCAACTGTCATACCCCAAATTTTCCCGTCCCATTTTTAAAATATTCAAATTATTTTTAAACTTTTTTTCATAAATTTTTTGGGTATTACTCACATTTGGTTTAACAATAATTTATTTTTTATTATTTAAAATATATAATAGTTTACTTTAAATTATTTGTATTTTTAAAATAACAAAATATTTTCCCACCTCCATATACTTCTATGTGTCTTTTTTTCTCTGATAGAATGACATAACACCATTAGTAAGAGAGTAAGGCTTGCAAGTGGAAGGTCTCGTCAATTCCTATTACATTATTTTTTGGTATTTATATTATTTTGTGTGTTTTTTAATAAAAGGGATAAAAAAAGTCAATTTTCAATGATATTATTATTATTTTTGTTTTCTATTTTAAGGGTATTTTTTTAAATCTTTAATTTTATAAACTTAATAGTCAAGTTGCTAAAAATAATTGAAATCTTTCAAAATCAATTTTTATTAATCACCAAATCAATCACAATATTGAGAAAAAAATCACAAAAGTCTCAATTGGTATAAATAACCAAAAAATCATATAAAATATAAAAACAACAAAATTACAGGATTTGTCACTTTCTGATTGGTCACATGTTGACAAAGCTGATTTCTCATTGGTCAGAGTTTGTAGACTTGCTGACCAAGATAAAATCATAAACTTTGGAATTTTCTTTGTGTGAACTATTTCCTTTTTGGGGTGTCTTTAACCGACTTTCAAATCTATAAATATGGCTCTCTTCACCCACTATTTTCCATCAATAACTCACTAGAGTTCTCCTAAAGGTTGTTGCTCAAAGAAACCTCGAAGTCTCCATCAACAATCATTTCGAGATCAATAATTATTTTTGGGTTATGAACAGAACATCTAAAATTTTTCTCACAATTGGAGGGTGAGTTTTCTAACACTATCACACTCCACCTCTCTCTCTCTCTGAATGCTTCCTGTAAGGTGCCACCTCTCTTTTTTTCCTATTTTTTTGTTTTGATGATATAGCTATTGCTTTAGGTTTAATTCATATTTTGATGGAAAAAGAAGGTAGAAGGAGAAACATTGTGAACATGAGAGAGAGAAAGACAAACTATGTTTGGTTATTCTTCTTATATAAATTTTTTATATTTTTATTATAATATATAATATGTATTGGTATTATAATATTGAATGTTATTATAATTGGTGGCCTTTGTAAATCAAATTGTGTTGCTGCTTAGAAGCAAATGGCGGTACGTCTCCCCTATCCTTCTGTTGTTGCTTTTTATTTATTTATTTATTTTTACCAATTAGTTATTGTTACTAACTTAATTATTTTTTAGAATTATAATTAATGATGGGCTTAAACCCTCCTCTTTTAATTTACGTCCCTCCATGCATTTGGGTCAAGTTCAATTTCTGAACTTGGGTCTTATTACTTACACCCCCTGGAATTACTACCTAACACTAAAATCCACCCCCTGACCTTTTTGGGTTCAAAATTACTTGGGCTCAGATTTCTTTTTATATACACCACTCAACTCTAATTTTTATACCCCTTAAACATAATTAATTAATTCTAATTATTTTGTTTTTTTTATCTATTTAATTCACATAACATCTTTAGCATTTTGCATTAAACATATTTCTTTGCATAATTACTAATACATAATTATTAGATTTTTATTAAAAAATATTTAATATATTTTTAATAATTATAAAATAGTTATTTATTAATTAAAATATTTTCTAAAAACAATAACTCTACTTTTTAATTGCATTAAATCTTTTTTCTCATTCAAACTTACTTTTTTATAAATTGCATTATACATTCTAATACAGTTAAGCCATAAAATACTAACATTTTTCTCTACTAATATAATTTAAAACTTAAGATATTTTCAAAAAGCATTGTGGAGATTTTCTTTATTAACTGCAAACTGCGTCTACGATTCCGCTATTTTCAAACTAGGCAAGGTTCAAGGAGAATTCAAAATATTTCCACAATCCATAAAAAACTAACCAAACACTACGAACTACAAATTGAGACTCTGCTTCCTCATAAAAGGATACATAGGAACGCGGCTTAAAAACCAAGGCGAGTTTCCCTAATTAAAAACTAAAACCCTATTCCTAAACCTTTAACCTAAACCATAGTATCCTTGTGATCAAGGTATATAAAGGGTGCCTAACACCTTTCTTTCGTCTAAAGTGAGTCAAGAACTTAGAATCTCTGTATCATCAATTAGGATTATTCCGTTATATTTTTGTCTTAAGATAAAAACTAATGGTGGCGACTCGTTATTTTTTTTCGGTTATTACAGCTGGCGACTCTGCTAGGGACTCAATCCTAGGGTTTTAGAGTTTTTCCCTTTTATAGGTCTATGGTTTTTCTAAGGTTTCTTTTATATTTTTGGTATGCTATCGTTTATATATTTGTCGTTTTTATTTATTTATTTATATTATTTGTTTACATTATCTTTATTATAATTTTATTTTATTGTTGGTGGGATTTAAAATTCAAAATTATTCGAAACCTTTGAAAGAAGGTTCGTCTATTGGGCAAGGGGATATATCATCCCTATGATTTTTTGTGACGACTTCGCCTAAAGTCGGTGGAATTCCAAAAAAAGGAATATGTCTCAAGAGGTATCCTCTTGGGGATATGACTTTGAAATAAAACTTATGACTTTTTGTATAACCCTATACCAAAATCTCATGGTGAGACCTAGTACGACCTTAAAGACAAAAGTTTCGGTCTACAATGAGGCTCCACTTAAGGGAGACCCTTGTGCCTTTCCCTCTAGTGTAATACATGATACCCTTAAGGAAGCCACCTTATGGGCAAGGGTATAAAAACATAGAACCTTTATAAGAGCTCTCATATAGGTTATTCTATCAACATCCCGTAAGGGTATCCTCATCTCTATATCTATCCCAAAACTGGTATAGGGTACTCACATACTCTAAACCCGTATAGGTTATTCACTACCCTAAACCCACAAGGGTTTCAGTTTGTCAATTACAACCCTTAGGTCCATAGGGATTCCCTTAAGTTTGTTATAATCCCTAGCCTGTAGGGGTTATCTTTTGTAAGTCATAATCCCTAGCTTGTAGGGTTACCTTTTGTCTATCTTAATCCCTAGCTTGTAGGGGTTTCTTTGGTGTGTAATAATCCCTAGCTTGTAGGATTTTCACATTGTATATATATCCCTAAAACTTGTGGAGGGTATCCTTAGGCTTATGTCCGTTCTAACCTTGTATTGCATTACATCTCCATGAAAATATTTTCGCATACCCTCAAAAGCCAAAAAATATGTTTTTCATACCCATGCATTTTCACGCATTCATACATTTTCATTTCCACCTTCGCCCTTGATCGCTATCAATCCAGCAAGATTTCCTGATACTCAAAGAAAAAATTCCAAGCATGCTTGAAGAAAGCTGTGAAGGTCCTAGATTGGTGAAGGAGAGGTCAAACATTGGAGATTCAATGGAGCTTGGTCCTATAAATCTTATTATGGAGAGAAGGAAGCCCTTCGTCATAGAAGTCAAAGGCCTACACAACGCCTCAAATGCCACCACCATGGGTGGTCCCTCCCCATAAATAGAAACTGCCATATCGGAAGAGTTGGTATGCCCAAGAGAAATCCAGGGTCACCCCTATGCTCTGACAAGTCCAAGAACTAAGAGCATCTCCTAAAGTCAAGTGGATCAAATGAATAAGCTCTTCCATAGGATCATTAGACTTATCAATTTCAAATTGTAATTTTTATGTTGCTAAGTTGTATTTGGTGTATATTTGTATCTTTTGACTAGTGATTCAAACAAATAATCATGCATGTTTTTGAAATTGATCCATTTGTATTCACTCTTCTATCACTTTCCATAAATAATCAATGACTTTCCATTTTAACTCTTCTTTTCCTTCTCCATTTCACAACTTTAACAAACTTTGAGGGAGAATGATGTAAATTAAATAACTGAATTTGGTTGACTTATGCTTTCAATGTAATACTAGGATGAAGATGTAAGGCATTGTTTCAATTTCTACACAATGGAGAAATAAGGAGTTAATCCGTAGTTAACCCCGTCGAGTCAGGAGTTGGAGTTCTATTATATTTTCTAAAAAACCCCTAATCTTAACCAGGGGAAGGGTAGCTTTTTTAATTAATTCAATGATGCATTTTAATCTCAAGAGAGTCAAGTAAATATAAGCGAAAGGTTCAAGCACATCCTATTCCTCACATTCATCATCCAAGGTTGAGGAATCCATGAAGCTCTCAATATCTTCTTCCTATGTACAACATTCAAGATCAAGGAAAGAATGAAGACGAAGCTTACAACAAGCATGACAGTCACAAGTGTTCAAAAAAAAGGAAAAAGAAATTCAAAAGGAGAAAGCTCACTAGGTCAAAGAAAATTAAAAAAAATGACTTAGGCGAAAGATAGGGTATCCCGATGGACCAAAATTCAAAAGAATTGGTCCATGCAAAAATAATGGATTGAAAACAAATAAATTGGAGAACAATATTGTGACTTCCACAAGAATCACCAAGGCTTCTCATTAATGCTTGGATCTTATCAATATTTTCCATCGGTGCTTGGATCTTTACTAATGCTTCTTCTTATCATCGCGACTACGAAAATTCTCTTGCAAACAGAATACACCCATTGGTTTAATTGAACTTAGGATTGGAGAATATCAAGGAGAATGAGGTGGGCTAAATAAATTTTGAGCCTTATATCCTTTGTTTCCTAATCCACAAACCAAGGACACATTACAACCTTCAGAAGTCCTATTTGAAGCAAGGTTAACTATAAAAGCATACTCGGCAAAATTTGTGTTAAACTGACTACTATGTTTTTTAAAATTATTGCTAACCACTTCTTCTCTTTGAATGTTCATCTCTAATCATCCATTTCTATTCGATTTCAAAACTTGCATGTGCATTAAACAAAATTAATTTTCAAAATGTACAATTTTATCTATGAATAGACACTTATCATCAAGGAGATCTCAAAATTTGGTTTAATCAAAAGCGATCCTTTCCAGGAGGCTCCTAGCTAGGGGAAAAGCATCTAAAGAAGAAACCTATAACCATAAGCCAGACTAATGATCGTAGGGATATATCACATGAAGATCCTATTGACAATGGGTGATCTTTCCAATATTCAATCAACTCGGATCATGTTTCAAAGTGCCATCAATTAGGGGCATTCCTTAAGCAAGTTCATATCACAACATGGTAGGACTAGGTTTCCTCTTTCGAAAACTTCTCAGGGACCTAATAATCAGGGGGAAACCTTCAAGACTCAAACATTAGGGCAGTATGTTAGAACATAGTTTGATTCTACAACCCTTGGTTAGAGTTTTGATGATAACAAATACAAAGAATAAATAAATAAATACAAAGAACAAATATGCTCTTTAAAAAAATATGTTTTATGTATGCAGAAGTTCTGATCAAATCAGCATCAGAAGATAAGCCATAAGTGCTACACGCTGAAGCAATCAGAACATACGCTGAAGATTGATGACCAGAACCTGCGCTTAATCAAAGTAAAATCTGACTCTAAACAAGAACATATCAAACCAAGTCATCAATATTCTGAAGCATCATCAGCAGTAAGGAGAAAAGATTCTGAAGCGTTACTGAACATTCAAGACAACATCAATTCCAACGGCTTCCTTCAGACAGGATATTCTCCAAAGGGAAAGTGTGTTAATGACATTAAACTTGCTTTATGATCAACGTCATTACACTGCCTATATAAACAAGTCTGCTTTCAAAAAGAAGCACGTACGTACATACAACGATTTGCAAAGTCACCACTCACGCATATTCAAGCTGCAAGCAAATTCATTCTTTATTCTAAGTTAAACCTGTGTAATTTATTACAGTTGTGATAAACCGTTTTTGTTAGAAAAACAACAACACATATTATTTTATCTTATTGAAAATGAGATCCTTGAGATTAACCGGATTGTGGTTGTACTCAAGAAGACTTTAACAGTTTTTAAAGTAGCTTTTGTAATCTTGTTTAGATTAGTGGATTAAGACCTCGTTGGAGAGAGGGGAAATCACCTTGATGGGTGCACTGGAGTAGTTTGAGATCAAATGAACCAGGATAAAAATATTGTGTCATTAAGCTGTTTTAGATTCAAGTTTTTCAATTCAACCCCCCCTTCTTGTGTTTTTCACATCTTCAATTGGCATCAGAGCGCCTGGTTCTGAGCTTAAACACTTAACCGTTTCAGTACAAGATCCAAGCATCAGAAAAACACTATGGTGGTACCAAGCTAAAACATCAGCAATGACAACAATGAAGACAGGGACAGATTCAGTGGTAAACCTCCAGTCTTTGATGGAGAAAACTTTGACTATTAGAAAGACAGAATTGAGAGTTTCTTTCTGGCCCATGATGCTGATCTGTGGGACATGGTAACTGATGGATGCATGCATCCTGTGGATGGACGTGGTCAGAAGATAGACAGGAAAATGATGTATGATCAGCAAAAGCGTGAATTCAGAAACCACCACAAGGCCAGAACAATTCTCCTCAGCGCCATCTCATATTCAGAATATGAGAAAATATCAAACAGAGAAATTGCCAAGAATATGTTTGAATCTCTGAGAATGACGCATGAAGGCAACATTCAAGTCAAAGAAACCAAGGCCCTTGCTCTTTTTCAGAAGTATGAGGCATTCAAGATGGAAGATAGTGAATCTATAGAAACTATGTTTTCAAGATTTCAAATTCTTGTTGCTGGACTAAAAGTTCTTGACAAAGGGTATTCTACTGTTGATCACGTTAAAAAGACCATCAGAAGCATGCCCAAACAATGGAGGCCAATGGTCACAACACTTAAGCTAGCCAAAGATCTCAACAAAATCTCTCTGGAGGAACTTGTTAGCTCCCTCAGAAGTCACGAGATAGAGCTAGAAGAATACGAACCTCAAAAGCAAGGTAAGTCATTAGCTTTAAAATCTAATAGAAAATCTGACTCCAAAGTTTTGCAGGCTGTGGAAGAAACTTCTGATGGATCCTCATCAGAATAAGATGAATTGTCTCTCCTCTCCAGAAGGGTGGAACAACTGAGGAAGCAGAGACAAAGGAAGTTCAGAAATCACAGAAGATTAGAGAATTAGAATGAATCCTCCTGCAGATACAGAAAGTCTGAGTCATCTTCTGGACACCGAAGATCTGAAGGTTCTTCAGGATACAGAAAGCCAAACAACAAGGACATCATCTGCTATGAATGTAATGATCAAGGACACTACAAAACTGACTGCCCAAAGCTTCAGAAGGAAAATCCCAAAAATAAGTTTCTCAAGGAAAAGAATAAAAGCCGCATGGCTATATGGGATGATTCTGACACATCTGAAGCTGACTCAGAATCAGATGATGAAAGAGCAAACAAAGCTCTCATGGAAAACGTATCAAAAGATAGTGAAGCTTCTGGTTCAGATTCAGAATCAGACACTGAAGAGGTATTCCCTGACTTTACCATAAACTTTACTAAGGTTGAACTTGATGAAAGCCTAAATGAAATTCTGGAAACGTATAAGCAGATCAGAGTCAAATTCAGAAACCTGAAAAGGAATCTTGCCTCTGACTCTGAAAAGACTGAGAGTCTCAGATTGGAGAATTCTGAGTTAAGCGAAAAAACTTCAAAATTAGAAAATCATTTGCAAAACTCTCAGAAGGAAACAATCTCTGAAACTCCCAGCAATGCTGATGAGATCATCAAAGAGTATGATCACAACTTTCAGAAGTTTCTAGCTAAAAACATAGACAGAAGCAAAATGGCTTCAATGATCTATGGAGTTAGCAGAAATGGCAGAAAAGGGATAGGATATCAAGGTAAGGTACCTACACCAAAAAATGCCATGGACTTAGTTATAAAACGCACACCACTTAATTAACATTTTATATATGGGCACACACATGACATAAAATACACAAGTAGTGATTATTCTGTCAAACCAAAATTCAATCAGAATTTTGGTAAAACTAACAAATCAGGACCCAAGAAAATGTGGGTACCTAAGGATAAAATCATACATGTGGCAGATATCTTTAGCAGCAAGGCTAAGACACCAATCATGGTACCTGGACTCTGGCTGCTCACGAAACATGACGAGAAGAAGGCATATGTTCCAAATCCTGGAACTTAAGCCTAGAGGCCACGTGGGCTTTGGAGGCAATCAGAGAGGAAAGATCATTGGCTCTGGAACAGTAGGTAATGGAAATCTTCCCTCTATAAGTAATGTTTTATTAGTTGATGGATTAATGCATAACCTGTTATCATAAGTCAATTAAGTGATAATGGTTATGATATAATCTTCAATCAAAATTCATGCAAAGTTGTTAGTAAAAAAGATGGGACTATCCTATTTAATGGAAAGAGGAAAACAACATTTATAAAATAAAACTTTCTGAACTAAAGAGTCAGAATGTAAAATGTCTACTGTCTGTTAACAACGAGCAATGGATCTGGCACAGAAGATTGGGACATGTTAGTATGAGAAGAATATCTCAGATTAACAAACTCAATCTGGTCAGAGGACTTCCTAACTTGAAGTTCAATTCCGATGCTTTGTGTGAAGCATGTCAGAAAGGCAAATTTGCAAAACCTGCTTTCCAATCCAAAAATGTTGTTTCCACCTCTAAGCCATTTGAACTTCTGCATATTGACTTATTTGGACCAGTAAAAACTGCTTCAATTAGTGGCAAGAAGTATGGGTTAGTAATCGTAGATGACTATAGCAGATGGACATGGGTAAAGTTCTTAAGACACAAGGATGAGTCACACTCTATGTTTGTTACCTTCTGCAACCAAGTTCAGAATGAAAAGGATCTTAGAATTGTCAAAGTCATAAGTGATCATGGTAGAGAATTTGAAAATAAAGATTTTGAAGTATTCTTTAATGAAAAAGGCATTCTGCATGATTTCTCTTGTCCTAGAACTCCCCAGCAAAATGGAGTTGTAGAACGAAAGAACAGAACATTGCAAGAAATGGCCAGAACCATGATCAACGAGACTAACATTGCTAAGATTTTCTGGGCAGAGGCAATAAACACAGTGTGTTACATTCATAATAGAATCTCCATAAGACCTATTCTGGAAAAGACTCCATATGAATTGTGGAAGAACATAAAGCCCAACATTTCTTATTTTCACCCATTTGGATGCACATGTTTTATTCTAAATACAAAAAATTATTTGAACAAGTTTCACTCTAAAGCATAAAAGTGTATTATGTTAGGATACTCTAAACGCTCGAGAGGGTACAGAGTATATAATACAGAAACACAGATTGTTGAAGAGTCAATCAGTGTTAGGTTTGATGATAATCTTGACTCTCAAAAGTAAAAGCAGAATGAACTCCTTGTAGGTATGGAAGTTGAACTCACAAGTACTGAAGATAACTCATCAGAGATTCTCAACAGAGACACTCCCTCAACAGCGGAAAGAGTCACTACAAGCAATCCAACACCTTCTATTGATCAACTCCAGAAAATACTATCCAGAAGCAGCATTTATCACCCAGAAGATACAATACTGGGAACGAAGGAAGATCCAATCAGAACAAGATCAACATTCAGAAACTCTGAAGGATCTCTCATGGGACTGGTTTCTCTGATTGAACCAACAATAATTGATGAAGCACTTTTGGACAATGACTAGATTCTGGCAATGCAAGAGGAACTAAATCAATTTACGAGAAATGATGTATGGGATCTGGTTCCCAAACCAAAAGGATTCAACGTCATTGGTACAAAATGGGTGTTCAAAAACAAACTGAACGAGCAAGGTGAAGTCATCAGAAACAAAGCACGAGTGGTAGCACAAGGTTGTAGTCAGCAAGAGGGGATAGACTATACAGAAACCTTTTCTCTAGTCTCCAGGTTAGAATCTATCATACTCTTAATATCATTTGTTGTTAATAAAGGCATCACTCTGTATCAGATGGATGTCAAAAGTGCATTCTTAAATGGCTATGTAGATGAAGAGGTATATGTGCACCAACCCCTGGTTTTGAGAGTTCCAAAAATCCCGAATATATTTTCAAACTAAAGAAGTCACTCTATGGTCTGAAATAAGCTCCCAGAGCTTGGTATGAAAGACTAAGTAACTTCCTGTTAGAAAAGGAATTCACTAGAGGGAAAGTGGACACAACCTTGTTCTGTAAGACAGTTAAGAATGACATGTTAGTTTGTCAAATTTATGTTGATGACATTATATTTGGATCCACTAAACCCTCTATGGGAATAGAATTTGCTAAATGTATGCAGACAGAGTTTGAGATGAGCCTAATGGGGGGACTCAAATTCTTTCTAGGCATTCATATAAATCAAACTCCAGAAGGAACTTACATTCATCAGAGCAAATATGTCAGAGAACTTCTAAAGAAATTTGATCTCTCAGAATGTAAGCCCTCAAGGATTCCAAAGCATCCCACGTGCATTCTGGAAAAGGAAGAGGTAAGTAAAAAGGTAGAATAGCAGGTCTACAGAGGTATGATTGGTTCTCTTCTCTATCTGACGGCTTCAAGGCCTGACATTCTATTCAGTGTTTGCATTTGTGCTAGATTCCAATCAGATCCAAGGGAATCTCACTTAACAATAGTTAAGCGAATTTTCAAGTATCTGAAGGGTACTGCTAATCTGGGTTTATTCTATAGAAAATTAAGTGATTACAGCTTAGTAGGATACTGTGATGCTGACTTTGCTGGAGACAGAATAGAACGTAAAAGCACTTCTAGAAGCTGCCAGTTTCAGGGAGAAAATCTGATATCATTGTCCAGCAAAAGACAATCCACAATAACACTATCAACGGAAGAAGCTGAATACATAACAGCTGCTGGATGTAGTACGTAAATGCTTTGGATGAAAAGTTAACTTGAAGACTTCAATATATTTGAGAGTAACATTCATATCCTCTGTGACAATACTTCTGTTATTTGTCTCAGTAAAAATCCTATTTTGCACTCTAGGGCCAAGCATATAGAAATAAAACATCATTTTATTAGGGACTATATTCAGAAAGGGATTCTTAACTTAAAATTCATTGACACAGACCATCAATGGGATGATGTCTTTACAAAACCTCTTTTTGAAGATAGGTTTAATTTCATTCTGAAACATCTCAGCATGAAGCTTTTCCCAGAATAAATTGTTTTATTTACATATCTTAACCTTCAGAGTTTAAGTTATTTTCTGTGAACTACTGATCAACCTGCCTTCAGAGTTTTAGAAGTACAGATTGCATCAGAATCTATCCATGAAGATCTGAATGTTTCATTTCAAGGATAGAAGTGTGATGTTCACGTAAGCAAACAGTTGTCATCCATTCATCAGCTACCTTCCGAGGCTGAACACGCGTTCACTTTTCTGAATGGTCAAAATCGCTGATTGGGTGCATTGAGACAAACGTCATGGGTAACCGTTCCAATATATTTCTGAATCCCCTAAAATCAGCTGTCATTAATGCTTATAATCATGACTAATTGTTTCTCTCTCTTACTGTTTATGCTTTTAAGAAAATCCATTTAAACTCAAGTTTCACTCTTTACATTCTTTCACTTTTACTCTCTCAATACCTTCTATTGTTTTCAGTTCGTACTTTCAAAAACCCTTTCATCTTTCTCAAAATTCTTGTGTGAACATGGCTTCTTCAAGCGTCCAAAACATCAGTGCTCAGGAAATTGCTTCTATGGAACAGTACGAAGAACCATACAGAACGCTGCTCACTCCCATTGACAATCTAGAAGTTCTTTCAGAACTGATTGTCGACCTTGAAAGCCTTCAAGAAAACGGCTTCAATCTGTATGAAGACGTCAATGCTCATGGTTGGAACAAATATTTTCACTGTCTTCTAGGACCAACGTTTCCAATTCTTGTCAAATAATTTTGTATACATGCTTCCTCCTCAAACCATCAAGTTACCTCGTATATCATGGGGAAGAAGATTGTCATTACAGAAGACCTAATTTCAAGACTTATCGGTTACAGTGGTAGAGGGGTCAGATGTATTGACATGGCTGAAAGATGTTCTGATGTTGCTTATATTGCAAGGTAAATATTCACTTTGGGTCTACCCTCCAGCAAGATTAGGGATCTGAAGGATCATCACAGAATTTGGGCTAAAATAATTCTGGGATGCATCAACCATAGGAAGCCAACTAGCTCTCCTGATTACATAAACATTGATCAGCAATTTCTGATCTACTTTATCTCCAAGAAGATTAAGGTAAACCTCCCTCACTTGTTATTTAATCATCTGAGGACCAGTGTAAAGGAAACAAGAGAAGATAAGCGTACCAAAAGGGAATGGATACCCTTGGGAAGACTCATATCAGATATTCTGACAGAGAATAGGATGATAGAGCATTTGACTGAAGCACAAGAAATCAGCTCACTAGAAGCAACTGCTGGGAAACCTCTGAACGCGAAAAATCTGAAAAAGATGAAAATCATTGAGAACATCAAGAAGGAACCAAAGGTTACTTATTTTTCTACCATCACTTCCAGAAGAATTCCTCTGGATGATTTTCCTCTTTTCTCTGAGATTGACTCTAAGCCTGAGATAATCGTCAGATATATGGATGTGTGTAAGGCAGATGGCACTGCACCAGAAATAAATATCCAGGACTTGCATCAGGCTGCTCCAGAAGTTATTTTAAAGAAGACCAAGAAAATAAAGGCGGCAGCAGAAGGATCATCCCAGAGGACTCCAAAAGCTTCTAAAAAGAAAGGTAATCCTTCCTCTGTTACTGTTTTAGAATCAATAACTATATCAACATATGAAACCTTAACTACCCAATTAGAACATCCAACTCCATAAACTTTTAATGAATTTGACATAGGGTTTGATCCATCAGAAACTCTAAGTCTAAGAGAAACTCACTCCCTTCATATCAATCCAAATCCTGAACAAACTCAACCAGAACTTGCCAAAGTTCTGTTTGAAATTGACTCTTTTGACCAAGACATTTCAGCTCCCACACCACTAAATCCAAATCCTCAAATACCTGATAATCCAAACTCTGAAACTCCAACAGATGTTCCACAACCTGAACAACTAGAAGCTAAAACTTATGAGAACCAACCATCTGAGACCCATGAACCAGAACCTCACAATGTTCCATCCAACCAATCTGAAGAACCTACTTCATATTCAGATACTATACCAATCCCAAGAATCACTGAACCTCTTGCCATTCTCTTGCCTCTCACCATCCTAGACATTCCTCAAATTCCTTCTTCTCTGGAATCCACACCACCAAATTCCCCAACCAGTCCAATCATCATACCTGACTCTCCCACTCCTTCACCCAAAAGCAATCCAGCTGACAATGTAAGACTTGTCATTGATCCAATTGCATTGGAAAGACTCGCTGCTATATCTTACAAAACTTCCATTCCCAAACAAAAACCAACTGAAACCACACCATATGTTGGTAATAGTTTGTTGATGTTTGAAACAGGAATGGATAACCTCATTGAAGCATTCTAGTCTAGAGATGACTAATCCTGCTGCTTCAGATTATCTATGGACAAGTTTCAGAAACTGGCTAAGTTCTGAAACACTAAAGCTAAAAGAACAGAGCTATAAACAGGTTCAACGGAATTTCAGTGCTATGCTAAAGGTTTTTGAAGACCAAGTTTTGAACCATCTGCTCAAGGAGGAGATTCTCCCTCTAGATAATTCTCCCTGGTCAGAACATCGTCCCTCAGATGAAGTTCAACCAGAATCAGAAGGTCTCTCCCTGACTGCTGCTCCAGATGAGATGATCTCAGCAGAGGAATTGGTTCACATTGATCAAGTTGAAGAATGCTTTGAGAAGCGTCCAAATACTGAAGAATCTCCAGCTCCCTCCTATGACACGTGAACTCTCGAAGAATTGAAGATAGCAAATGTTGTTATCCAGGAAAGGTTGGATAAGCAAGAGGTCACAAACAAACAAATCAAGAGCATTATGAGAAAACAAGAGGAAACTAACACCCAGATCAAAGGCTTGCTGGAAGCTTTGTTCACACGCCTTCCTCCTCCCTCTTAGATTCTTTTCTTTTTTAAAATATGTTTATCTGTAACGTTTTTTTTACATTGCTTCTATTTTGGACTACTTATCATTGTGTCTTACTGTTTAATATAAACCAACTATTTTGGCTCAGATTATATTGCCTTTTTGATAACTGACAAAAAGGGGGAGAAAGTAAGATATTTTCAATAACGGTTTACTGAGACAGAAGTCTCAAACATTCTGGACTACTTAACCTCTATCTTTTGAAAAGCTTGAACAAGTACAAACTCTGATGAAAGACGCAGTTAAACTCTGATACTCAAATACTCAAGGAACTTAAGGGAAGTAATCAACTCAGGGAGAGTTTTTCTTCTTAATTCTAAATCTTTTATTCTTTATTTTTTTTTAATTGAAAAATATGTTTTTTTGTCATCATAAAAAAGGGGGAGATTGTTAGAACATAGTTTGATTCTACAACCCTTGGTTAGAGTTTTGATGATAACAAATACAAAGAATAAATAAATACATAGAACAAATATGCTCCTTAAAAAAAATATGTTTTATGTATGCAGAAGTTCTGATCAAATCAGCATCAGAAGATAAGCCATAAGTGCTACACGCTGAAGCAATCAGAACATACGTTGAAGATTGATGACCAGAACCTGCGCTTAATCAAAGTAAACTCTGACTCTGAACAAGAACATATCAAACCAAGTCATCAATATTCTGAAGCGTCATCAGCAGTAAGGAGAAAAGATTCTGAAGCGTTACTGAACATTGAAGACAACATCAATTCCAACGGCTTCCTTCAAACAGGATCTTCTCCAAAAGGAAAGTGTGTTAATGACATTAAACTTGCTTTATGATCAACGTCATTACACTGCCTATATAAACAAGTCTGTTTTCAAAAAGAAGCACGTACGTACATACAACAATTTGCAAAATCACCACTCACGCATATTCAAGTTGCAAGCAAATTCATTCTTTATTCTAAGCTAAACCTGTGTAATTTATCACAGTTGTGATAAACCGTTTTTGTTAGAAAAACAACAACACATATTATTTTATCTTATTGAAAAAGATATCCTTGAGATTAACCGGATTGTGGTTGTACTCAAGAAGACTTTAACAGTTTTTAAAGTAGCTTTTGTAATCTTGTTGAGATTAGTGGATTAAGACCTCGTTGGAGAGAGGCGAAATCACCTTGACGGGTGGACTGGAGTAGTTTGAGATCAAACGAACTAGGATAAAAATAATGTGTCATTAAGCTATTTTAGATTCAAGTTTTTCAATTCAACCCCCCCTTCTTGTGTTTTTCACATCTTCACAGTACACATCAAGTTCATCTTATAACATGTAAAGATCCAGGGTTCCTTTCAAGCAATTTCAAGTACAAAGTTTTCAAAGATTCAAAATCTCGGGGAAATCCATATCAGGTTCACATCACATCATGATTAGGTCCAAGTTCTTTAGGAGGGTACTTCCTTAGGATACTAGAGATTAGGGGGCATACCTTTCAAGAAGTGTGAACATTGGGGAAGAACACTATGAGACTCGATCAAAAGGAGTTGATTCAAAATAGTTCATCAAGGGAAAATCATCCAAGAGTACCTCCACCAAATTCATGAGATTAAGGGAATAATGTTTCAAAATGCAAAATAGTGGGGTCATTCATACTATGATCAAACTATTTCCAAGCTCATATCAAGGAGAATCTCTTCCAATACCTGACATATTAGGGAAATATATCCCACAAAGAAGCAATCTTTATGCAATCCCCCAGTGGATCTTTCACCTACGTCAATAATCTTCGAGTTAAAAATAAGTATCGGAAAATCACGTTAGCATCACACCCTGCGATCGTGATACAAGCAGCCTTAGAAACCCATCTACACTTTAATCATTCACGACCCACCACAGGGGCATCAGTCAAAATCATACGAGTCTGTGTAAACCATTATCATGCATTCATTAGGTCACTTCGATCCATAAATCAAGTTGAACCTATCATCTCATCCATACGACGAATTCCGACAGCATGGATCTAACTAAGAGCCCAGTCTCACTTGGAGTCTACCCTTAAGCCCAATTCTCATTGGCACATCAAAAGTTCAACATCCATTGACGTGTATCCAAGTTTCTCGTTACATGCATTGGTCAATCATTACATACTATGCGTTAATACTTGCATCTGCATACATACATGGCATATCATAGACCAAGACTTAGGACCCCCCGTAAAAAAATCCAGAGTCAATGTCCAGGGGAATCACTATTCTCAATCTACATGCAATCTCCAGCTAAGTCATAAACATCTCTTTAACTATTCCTCCTAGTGAGTTTGTTGTGCAAGCATTCTTCATCAAAATAAATTGTAAGTAGCCTTATGTACGATTGTTTAAGACTTGAGAAACCTCACTCATTCTTCTCTCAAGATGTGAGCAACCTCACACATTTTCCATTATCCTTAAGACGTGAGCAGCCTCACGCATTTCTTTATCCACATTTCATAAAAATAAGTGATCAGCTTCACGCAACGTCATCCACTATTCATTTGTAGGCATCCCTACGAAGCATGAGGAACCTCATGTGTCCATATGTCAGCAGCCTTATGTAAAAGTCGTGAGCAGCCTCACACTTTCCAATCACCTGATCAATGTCTCCCCTTGGCCTTACCAATATTAGAAACCTTGTTGTTCGTTTCATCTTTCCAAGTTGATACTATTCCAGTAGCCCTACTTTAGTTGGTGTAAAGCCCAGTTCATGTATGTCGCATCATTTAAAAAGTCCATTTATCATCTGGTAGTGTTCCAATTTCTGTTTGGAAGCTAGTTCTTAACCCCAGTTCTCATATGGTAGCCTGCCTTAAGCAATGGTTTCGCAGTTCAAATAACATGGGCATTGCATTTATCAATCATCGCATCATTTCAATTCATAACATTATCAAGCATACATACCATGCATCATGCATACATCAAGCATAATCATATCAAACATGCATACTTACATTACATTCAATCATATATGCCCATGAAAAACTGCGGAAAGTTTTAAGGTATGCTTACCAGCTAAGACACACTTAATTTTAAATCAAAGATCAGCACTATCCATTTATCTTGTTATCACTATAGTCACTTCGGTTGAGAACGGACACAATCGTCAAAGGTACCGCTATCAAAATTTCACTAGGCAGCTTACCTACAATTCATATCCAAGGCCTAGTCATCCCCAGCCTCCGGAAACTATACTTTCAATTATCAAATTTAAACTTTTCAAATCCAAACCTTTCGAAAATTCAACTTCATTTGATTATCAAGCCTTGGTTGAGAACAAACACAACCGGTAAACTTTGATCTTATCTTTGGTTTAGTTATCTAAGATTCAATTATCAAAATACTTTTCAAATATCTAACTCTTATTATCTACCCCCTAGGTTGTGGTAGGTATGTGAATTATTTGTTTTGTGTTATTTATCTTCTAGGTCGTGATAAATACACAAGCCTACCCTCATATTATCTATCCTCTAAGTTGTGGTAGGTATGTGAAAATCTATAGTTCATTGTGACACTCTCTAAGAGATAATGAATTATCAGGTTTATGTTATTTATCCTGTAGGCCGTGATAAATACACAAGTCTATCCTCGTATTATTTATCCTTTAGGTTGTGGTATATATGCAAAAATCTATAGTTTATTATGTCAGTCTCTAAGATATGATGAATTATCAGGTTTGTGTTATTTATCCTCTAGGTCGTGATAAATAGACAAGCTTATCCTCGTATTATCTATCCTCTAGGTTGTGGTAGGTATGCAAAAATCTATAGTTCATTGTGCTAGTCTCTAAGAAATAATGAATTATCCGGTTTATGTTATTTATCCTCTAGGTCGTGATAAATAAACAAACCTATACTCATTTTATCCACCCCTAGGTTGTGGTAGTTATGCAAAAATCTATAGTTTATTGTGTTAGTCTCTAAGCGATAATGAATTATCAGGTTTGTGTTATTTATCCTCTAGGTCATGATAAATACACAAACCTATATTTGTATTATTTACTCCCTAGGCTGTAGTAAATATATGAAGTTTGTGATATAACTCATTACGTTAGTCTCGAAGCAACAATAGGTTATCTGTCTCTCTGCGATGGATTATCACCTCTGTTTTATTCATTGTCGGGCTGTGATTAATAGACAAAATGTACATTACAAGCTTACTATGTTAGTCTCGAAGCGTTAGTAATTCAACTTTCAAACTTGTGTTATTTACCTCCTAAGTTACAATAAATATGCAAAATCTACTATCTCTTTTATAGGTATTAGCGAGTTTTTTGCGTCGTCATATCTAGGTCAATCTCACTTTTCGCTCTAACTCTGGTAGGATGATACATCATCATCTTTTCCTATTTTTCTATACTCTTGGGAACGCTGTACAATGTATCCTTATAATCTTTGATCTAAATTTTGGGGTCTTTCATTATTTAATAACCCTCTGATCCAAATGTATTAAACTTCATATACTCGCACGCTTCAATCGAAGATTAATTAAATACGGACAGCTGTCATACACCAAATTTTCCCGCCCCATTTTTAAAATATTCAAATTATTTTTAAACTTGCTTTCATAAATTTTTTGGGTATTAATCACATTTGGTTTAACAATAATTTATTTTTTCTTATTTAAAATATATAATAATTGACTTTAAATTATTTGTATTTTTAAAATAGCAAAATATTTTCCCACCTTCATATGCTTTTGTGTGCATTTTTATCTAGAATAGAATGACATGCCACAGTTGGTAAGAGAGTAAGGCTTGCAAGTGGAAGGTATTGAGTTCAAGTCTCATTACACTACTTTTAGGTATTTATATTCTTTTGTATCTTTTTTAATAAAATGGATAAAAAAAGTCATTTTTCAATTACTTTATTATTATTTTTGTTTTCTATTTTAAGGGTATTTTAAAATTATTTTTTTAAATCTTTGGTTTTATACACTTAATAGTCAAGTTGCTAAAAATAATTGAAATCTTTCAAAATCAATTTTTATTAATCACCAAATCAATCACAATATTGAGAAAAAATCACAAAAGTGTTTAGATTCATAATCTAGCCCTCCCAGTTTCAACCAAGTCTCAATTGGTATAAATAACCAAAAAATCATATAAAATATAAAAACAAAAAAATCACATAATTTATCACTTTCTGCTTGATCACATGTTGACAAAACTAATTTCCCATTAGTTAGAGTTTGTAAACTTGCTGACTAAGAAAAATCATAAACTTTGGGTTTTTTTGTGTGTGGACTATTTCCTTTTTGGAGTGTCTTTAGCCTAATTTCAAATCTATAAATAGGGCTCTTTTCACCCACTTTTTTTCTTCAACAACTCACTAGAGATCTCCTAAAAGTTGTTTCTTTTCACATCAAAGAACAACAACAAAGAAACTCTGAAGTCTCCATCAACAATCATTTGGAGATCAACAATCTTATCAACAATTATTGTAGGGTTCTGAACATAATACCTACAAAATTTCTCACAATTGGAGGACGAGTTTTCTAACACTATCACGTTCAACCTCTCTCTCTGAATGCTTCCTACCAGTTGCCACCTCTCTTTTTTTCCTTTTTTTGCTTTGATGATAGGGCTATTATTTTGGGTTTAAATCGGATTTTGAAGGAGAAAGAAGGTATAAAGAGAAACATTGTGAACGTGAGAGAGAGAAAGAGAAGCCATGTTTGGTTGTTCTTCTAATATAAGTTGTTTATGTTTTTATTATAATATATTATATATGTTGATATTATAATATTGGTTTTTATTATAATTTGTGGCATTTGTAAATCAAATTGTGTTGTTGCTTAGAAGAAGATAGTGGTACGTCTCCTCTATCCTTTTGCTATTGCTTTTTTTTTACCAATTAATTATTGTTACTAATTTAATAATTTAATAATTTATTAGAATTAGGATTTATGATGGGCTTGGACCCTTCTCTTTAAATCCACACCCCCTCCACGCATTTGGATTAAGTTTAATTTCTGAAGTTGGACCCTTATTTTTTACATCGCCTGGAATTACTACCTAACACTAAAATACACCCCCTAACCTTTTTGGGTTCAAAATTACTTTAAGCCCATATTTCTTTTTATATACATCACTCAACTCTAATTTTTATACCCCTTAAACATAATTAATTAATTCTAATTTTTTTGTTTAATTTTTTTTTAATCTATTTAGTTCACATAATATCTTTAGCATTTTGCATTAAACATATTTCTTTGCATAATTACTAATATATAATTATAGATTTTTATTAAAAAATATTTAATATATTTTTAATATTTAGAAAATAATTATTTATTAATTAAAATATTTTCTAAAAACATTAACCCTACTTTTTAATTGCATTAAATCTTTCTTCTCATTCAAACTTACTTTTTTACAAGTTACATTATACATTCTAAGACAACTAACCCATCAAATACTATCATTTTTCTCTACTAACATAATTTAAAACTCAAGATATTTTCAAAAAGGATTGTGGAGATTTTCTTTATTAACTGCAAACTACGTCTACGATTACGCTATTTTCAAACCAGACAAGGTTCAAGGAGAATTCAAAATATTTCCACAATCCATAAAAACAACTAACCAAACACTACGAACTACGAATTGGGACTATGATTCCTCATAAGAGGATACGTAGGCACGCATCTTAAAAACCAAGTCGAGTTCCCCTAATTAAAAAACTAAAACCCTATTCCTAAACCTTTAACCTAAACCCTAGCATCCTTATGAGCAAGGTAGATGAAGGGTGCCTAACACCTTTCCTTTGTATAAAGTGAGTCAAGAAGTTAGAATCTCTATATCATCAATTAGGGTTATTCCGTTATATTCCCATCTTAGGATAAAAATTAATGGTGGAGACTCATTATTTTTTGCTAGTTATTACACCAACCATTTTATCTTTTTACTCATTTGGGGTGTAACGAAAGGGTGTATTTTACATATAAAACTCGTTTGCATTTTGATCATAACAAATGACACATTATTTAAAATTTAAAAATTCTTAAGAGTTGAAAAACTTTGAGAATTTAGATATTGCGTGAAACATTGTTTAGAAATTTCATACTCATCATTGTTTCAACATATATTGAGCACTAGGTCTGACTATAAACTTCTTATTAAATCTCGTCTTAGTGTCTTGATAATTATAGTGTTATTCAAGAATTGATCATACTTTGTAAAAATAAATTTTTGTATAAGATTAACCTTGCATTCCAGGATTGTTGGAACAAATGTGTGCATTGAAGATGATTGTTCTTCTTGCATTTAGTTTTCAAGATCTTAAAGGATTTAAGAGCTTTTGATCCTCCTATAGATTAGATAGTAAGGCACCACCTTTGGTGTGATTAGGCTTTTATAATCATTCTAAACTATAGTGATATCTCTTCTGTGTTGGCAAGAGGATTGGAGTACTCTTGATTTGTGAGGGGAACCAGTATATATCTGGTGTTCATTTACTTTCCGCATTGTATTTCTTTCATCACCATAATTAGAAAAATAAGAAATTTAAAAGAGAAGGAAAAAATTGACCATCACCTAATTTACCCCCCCACCCCCCTCTTAGGCGCATTATTAACTTACAGACAATTGAGATGTCTTGAGGTATAAGAAACCCTTGTAACTTGAGTGACTCAAAGATTGAGGGTATGAGAACTTTCTTGCATGGATTGATAACATAACCATCTTTCATATCTTGCAGAGGAACTTGGGGACTAAAATACAATGATCTTATCACAATATATGAATGCATATGATGAAACGTAAGCCTTTAAAGTTCTAAAAACAAGAGGGTAAATTTTGGGGTGCAACAGTTGCTTCTATTCAATCTTTTTAAACATGATAAGTGAGAAAAAAACGACAACTTTTGAACGTTCAAGGTTGAAGAGGATTGAATACTAAAAGAACCCGAATATTTATGCTCTTGAATAAGAGAGTAAAGAAACAAGGCTAACTGTATTTTTGTAAGGATGATACAAAGTTTAATACGGTGGGAGAACTGACTTTTGGTTTTACATTTTATCGCAAATGTTGGAGATAGCAAGAATCACCACCGACTTTTCTTTTATCCAATAAAGGAAATGGTGAAAAGAACAAGAAAGACCTTTGAGAATTTTTCTGAGTAAGGGGGGTAGGTTATGAAAAGTGAAGGTATTAGCACCCTTTTCATCCGTAGTTATCTATGGGCTCTTAATCGCTAGCTCAATTTGAAAATTCTTTGTGAATTTGTGTTTGAAAATATTTTGAAAATGCCTAAGTGCGGCAATTTTGTAATGATTCTCGCATCGTTGAGAATGCATACAAAATGTTTGTTTTTTAAAAATACTTTAGAAAAGAAGTGTTTTGTGTGAAAAATGTTTTTGTTTGTGAGCAAGCGGCTATGAGCTATCTACCTACTCAAAAGTATTTCGCATTATTTTCCTCTTCCATTAGATAGTGCTATCCTTTAGTTAGTAGGAAGCCCTATCATTGGATGTTTAAGGAACAGGCGGGGTCATCTAACAGTCATAAAGGAAACTCGTAGGGATACCTATAACAATTTGAAGGGACTATCATCATATACTCGTAGGCAACATCGAGGGACAAGATCATTTATCGAAGGCAGCATTGAAGGGTCATCGAGGGACTATGATCTTTATGATGATTTTTAACTGAGGGTCTTTGCTAATGGTATTCTCGCATTCGAGGAACATGACTGTTTTCTGAAGGAAACAAGTGGAGTCACCCTAGAGGTGCGTGTGTGAATAGTGTGTTTAATTCAGTTATTTATCTTGTATTAGGGTTATCTATCAATTATTTTTATCTTTCCATACATGCCTAGTTACTAGCAGTTAAATACTGTAATAATGAAAAGCAGTAAAGTGCGGGAAATAAAGTTCTACGCTATTACAAGGCTTCGGGAGTGGGGGTACAAACCATAAAAATGGGGGGAAAGAAAGTAGATAAAAACCCTAATTAATCTATTACAACCTTTAGCAATTATAATATTATGAAAAATTAATGCGAAAATGAGAAAAGCGCGGAGATTGCAAGGAGAGACAGGGAGTTTATTTGAGGGAAAATAATTTTTGATTAATTGATTTTTTGTTTATTTTTGAGAAAAGGGAATTAAAACCTAAGTTATCTTTAATTGAATAAAAGTTTAATAAAGGAAGGAAATTAGGTTAATTAATTTAATTAATTTAATTAAAAGAAAATTTAATTATTTAATTTATTTAATTAAAGACAAATCCTAGATCTAAGTTAATTTTAATTTTAATTAGCAAAAAAGTTTAATTATTTTAAAAAATAGAAATTGAAATAAAATAAAAGGTAAATGGTGGGCTTGAAAGAGTAATTCTGGGGGGTTTGATAAAAGCAAATCCATTAGGCCCAAAACACCAGCCCAATACTTGTGTGAGATTCAGTGCATTACTCTCCAAGAGTTCCATGATGTGCCTGCGAATCTGGAGCGTTAGATCTGGCTTTGTGAGTATCTGAAGGTGATGACACAAGGCTACATATGCGTGCATAGACTGGCATGCATTTGATATGTAAAGAGAAAACATAAAAAATATAGTACAAGGGGCAGGGATCAAACCCATGCCTTGGTATGTTAATGCCTTAGCCATACACACTCCTACCGCTGGGACGACCTTTACATCTGGTAGTATAAATCAAACAATAACAATATAATACAAAATAAATGCTGACATCAGACAAACAAAAAAACATGGACGCCCTTATTTGAAATGGACCAATCAGAATGTCTCATTTTTCCACACGAATGGTCAAACATATCAAACCACAACCCGTGGTGGTTTCCACCATCTTCTCCGATGAGGAGGTTTTTGGGACATGCGAAATACATAAGATCAAAGCATATAAAACATATTATCCCCCTTAAAATTTCCTCCTGAGTTCAAATATGGGGTCTGTTTTGGCTGAAACTTTCTGTATCATAGGTTTCTAATGAGAAACCCTAGCACGGTTCAAAAATGGTGAATTCAGATTTGGATGCTATCAACTCCATGCGATGGCTACAACCTGTTTTAAGCATTCATATACATTGATCTAGATGGTTAGAAAGATCCAACAACGCATAATATTAAAAGTATGATAAGTGAAAAAAATGCAATCAGAGATGATGAACATGGTCGTTTTAAGCATGGGAAACCATTGAAAACCGGCCATACTTACTCTATAGATGTTCAGGAAGTGAATGATATTGAGGTTTTGGAGTAAAAGTGCTTATAACATAAGTTTTGAAAACTTAGGGTTTTTTGAAAAAATGGTGAGAATTTTGGCAAGCTCTTCGAGGCAGGGGTGCATGTTCTTTGCTTCTGACTTTGTGTATTTATATAGAGGGAAGGATTAGGGTGAACCAATATGGAAGAAACATGCAATCAAGGACATGCTTCGACAAGAATAAAACATATTAAATAACTTCCATTTTGGGATAATTCTTGCCTTCTTGAGCTCACACGGTTTTGGTATGTGTGATACGGTGGCAGAACTGACTGTTTATATTGGTTTTATGTTTGTGTTTGCAAATTTTACGGTAAGCAAGAGTCGCCACCGACTTTTCTTTTATCCAACAAAGGAAAGGGTGAAAAGAACAGAAAAAGACCTTTCGAGAGTTTTCTGAGTAAGGGGGTAGATTATGGAAAGGGAAGATGTTAGCACCCTTTCCATCTGTAGTTATCTACGGGCTCTTAGATGCTTAGCTCATTTGAAATACCTTGTACTTTGTGTGTTTTGAAAAGTATTTTTGAAAGTGCCTTAGTGTGGCGATTTGCATTATGATAACTCTTGTATCAGTCTTCAAGAGTGTTAATAAGCATTTTATGAAAATGTTTTGAAATGTTTTTGTGTAGGTGTAAAAAGTTTGTTTGAGCAAGCATCTAACAGCTATCTACTTTACTCGAAAGGGTCGTTCTTTTTCTCCTTTCCATTAGACAAGGATAGCCTATTATTAGTGAGTAAGTAGCCATAGTCATTTGGATGTATGAGGGACATTCGTGGATCATCGTACATTCATAAAGGCAACATATAGAGACGCTTTAGCAATTTTGTTTAAGGGACTACATCATTTACCGTAAGGCAACACAGAAGGGTCATCAAGGGACTGTGATCTTTTGATTCGAGGGTGTTAGAACATAGTTTGATTCTACAACCCTTCATTAGAGTTTTGATGATAACAAACACAAAGAAAAAATATGCATTCTAAATTTGTCTTATTTTGTATGCAGAAGTTATGACAGAAACAACATCATAAATTAAGCTACAGAAGCTTTCAAGCTAAGGTAATCAGAATCTGCGCTGAAGAATGATGATCAAAATCTACGCTGAAGTGAAGAATACTCTGATTCTAAACAGAAGTTTAATATACCCTCAGATCCTCACATCTCTGAGTCATCAATGTTCGGAAGCAATTGCAGCATGCAAGATTCTAAGTTCTGAAGCGTTACTTTTTAATTAAGACAACATCATATGCAACGGCTTCATTCAGACAAGAATCTTCTCAATATGGAAATAGCATTGAACATCCTTTATCACGCTTTATGTTGGACAAGATTTCCACGCCTATATAAACAAGCTTATAGGACAAATCGTTTACGATTTTGACACACTACTGCAAATACCTCTCAAACACTGCAATCTTACATGTTCATATATACGCTCAAAATTGTGTAAAAAATCACAGTAGTGATACAGTTTTTGTAAGGGAAAACAACAATACATAGTATATTCTTTTATCTTGATTAAGCTAGTTTTCCTTGAGATAAATCGGGTTATGGTTGTACTCAAGAAGACTTTGGTAGTTGTCAAAGTAGTGTTGTAATCATTTTTTATTAGTGAATTAAGTCCTCGTTGGAAAGAGGCGAAATCACCTTGGCGGGTGGACTGGAGTAGTTTGAGATCAAACGAACCAGGATAAAAAAAATCGTGTCTACTGTGCTTTTGATCTTAAGTTTCAATTCAACCCCCCCTTCTTGTGTTTTTCACTTCTTCAATTGGCATCAGAGCGCCTGGTTCTGAGTTCATACACTTAACCGTGTCAGTACAAGATCCAAGCTTTAGAAAAACACTATGGTGGGACCAAGACAAAACATCGACTATCATGAGGACAAGGACAGAATCAGCGGCAAACCTCCAGTCTTTGATGGAGAAAATTTTGACTATTGGAAAGACAGAATTGAGAGCTTCTTTCTGGCTCATGATGTTGATCTATGGGACATGGTAATTGATGGATACACACATCTAGTGGATGAAAGTGGTCATAAGAAAGAAAGAAAAAGGATGTCCAACCAGCAAAAATGTGATTTCAGGAACCATCATAAAGCCAGAACAATACTTCTCAGTGCTATCTCATAATCAGAGTATGAGAAAATCTCAAATAGAGAGACAGCCAAAAACATGTTTGACTCTCTGAGAATGACACATGAAGGCAACATACAAGTCAAAGAAACCAAGGCCCTTGCGCTCATTCATAAATATGAAGCATTCAAGATGAAAGACAGTGAATCCATAGAAGTAATGTTCTCAAGATTTCAGATTCTTGTTGTTGGGATGAAAGTTCTTGACAAAGGATATTCTATTGTTGATCACGTAAAGAAGATCATCAGAAGTCTAACCAAGCAAAGGAGGCCAATGGTCATTCCACTTAAGTTGGCTAAAGATCTCAACAAGATATCTCTGGAGGAATTTTTCATCTCCCTCTGAAGTCATCAGATAGAGCTAGAAGAAGATGAGCCTCAAAAGTAAGGTAAGCCTCTAGCATTGAAATCTAACAAAAAAATTTGATTCTAAGGTTTTGCAGGCTATGGAAGAAACCTCTGATGGATCCTCATCAAAAGAAGATGAATTTTCTCTTCTCTCCAGAAGGGTCAATCAACTGTGGAAGCAGAGACAAAGGAAATTCAGAAACCCGAGAAGATCAGAGAATCAAAATGAATCCTCCTCCAGATACATAAAGTCTGAGTCCTCCTATGGACACAGAAAGTCAAATAACAAAGACATCATCTTTTATGAGTGCAATTACCAAGGGCACTACAAAAGTGATTGTCCAAGGCTTCAGAAGGAGAAGCCCAAAAAGAAGTTCTTCAAGGAGAAGAAGAAAAGCCTCATGGCCACATGGGACAATTCAGACACTTCTGATGCTGGCTCAGATTCAGATGATGAAAGAGCCAACATAGCTCTCATGGAAAATGTGTTAGAATATAGTGAAGCTTCTGGTTCAAACTCAGAATCAGACACAAAAGAGATATTCCCTGATTTCACTATTAATTTTAATAAGGCTGAACTTGCAGAACGTCTGAATGAAATTCTCGAAAGGTATCAACAAATCAAAGTAAAATTCAAGAACCTAAAAGGGATCTTGTCTCTGACTCTGAAAAGACTGAGAGTCTTAGATTAAAGAATTCTGAGTTAAAAGAAAAGATTTTAAAATTAGAAAACAATTTACAAAACTCTCAAAGAAATAATCTCAGAGACTCCCAGTAATGCTGATAAGATCATCAAAGAGTATGATCACAACTTTCAGAAGTTTCTGGCTAAAAACATAGATAAAAGTAAAATGGCTTCAATGATCTATGGAGTTAGCAGGAATGGTAGAAACGGAATAGGATACTAAGGTAAGGTATCTCCACCTAAGAAAGTCATGGACCTTGTTATAAAACGCACACCACTAAAATCACACTTCACATATGGGCACACACATGACCTAAAATATACTAGTAATGGTTACTCTGTCAAACCAAAATTCAACCAGAATTTTGGTAAAACTAACAAACCAGGACCCAAAAATATATGGGTACCTAAGGAAAAAATTATATAAGTAGCTGATATCTTTAGCAACAAGGCTAAAAGACTAGTCATGGTACCTGGACTCTGGATGCTCTCGACGCATGATAGGAAGAAAGCATATGTTCCAGAGCCTAGAACTTAAACCTGGAGGCTACATGGGCTTTGGAGGCAACCAAAGAGGGAAGATCATTAGCTCTGGAACAGTAGGTAATGGTAATCTTCCTTCTATTAATAATTTTCTTTTAGTTGATGGATTAATGCATAACTTGTTATCCATAAGTCAATTAATCGATAACGGTTATGATATAATCTTTAATCAAAATTCATGCAAAGCGGTTAGTCAGAAAGATGGAACTATCCTTTTTAATGGAAAGAGGAAAACAACATTTATAAGATAAAACTTTCTGAACTAAAAAGTCAGAATAAAATGCATTCTCTCTGTTAACAACGAGCAATGGGTCTGGCACAAAATATTGGGGCATGTTAGTATGAGAAGAATATCTCAGATTAACAAACTCAATCTGGTCAGAGGACTTCCTAATCTGAAGTTCAGCTCAGATGCTCTGTGTGAAGCATGTCAGAAAGGCAAATTTGCAAAACCTGCTTTTAAATCTAAAAATGTTGTTTCCACCTCTAAGCCATTAGAACTTCTGCACATAGACTTATTTGGACCAGTCAAAACTGCATCTGTTAGTGGCAAGAAGTATGGGTTAGTGATTGTAGATGACTATAGCAGATGGACATGGGTAAAGTTCTTAATACACAAGGACGAGTCACATTCTGTGTTCATTGCATTCTGTAACCAAGTTCAGAATGAAAAGGATCTTAGAATTATCAAAGTCAGAAGTGATCATGGTGGAGAATTTGAAAATAAAAAATTTGAAACATTTTTTAATGAAAAAGGCATCTTGCATGACTTCTCTTGTCCTAGAACTCCCCAACAAAATGGATTTGTAGAACGAAAGAGCAGAACATTGCAAGAAATGGCAGGAACCATGATCAATGAGACTAACATTGCTAAGATCTTCTGGGCAGAAGAAATTAACTCAGCGTGTTACATTCAGAATAGAATCTCTATAAGACCTATTCTGGAAAAGACTCCATATAAACTGTGGAAGAACAGAAAGCCCAACATTTCTTATTTCCATCCTTTTGGATGCAACTGTTTTATTCTGAATACTAAAGATCATCTGAACAAGTTTGACTCTAAAGCACAAAAGTGTATTATGTGAGGATACTCTGAATGCTTAAGAGGGTACAGAGTATACAATACAGAAACACAGATTATTGAAGAGTCAATCAGTGTTAGATTTGATGATAAGCTTGACCCTTAAAAGTCAAAGCAGGATGAATCTTTTGCAGATATAGAAGTTTTATTCACAGGTACTGAAGATAACCCATCAGAAGTTTCCAATAGAGACACTCCAACAACTTCAGAAAGAAATGTTACAAGTGATCCAATACCCTCTGTTGATCAACTCCAGAAAAGGTTACCCAGAAGCAGCATATCTCACCCAGAAGACAATATCCTCGGAAAGAAGGATGATCCAATCAGAACAAGATCAACATTCAGAAACTCTGAAGAATCCCTCATGGGACTGGTCTCACTGATTGAACCAATAATAATTAATGAAGCTCTTATGGACAATGACTGGATTATGGAAATGCGGGAGGAATTAAATCAGTTCACCAGAAATGACGTATGGGATCTGGTTCCCAAAGCAAAAGGATTCAACGTCATTGGAACAAAGTGGGTATTCAGAAACAAATTGAATGAGCAAGGAGAAGTCATCAGAAACAAAGCACGACTGGTGGCACAAGGTTATAGTCAGAAGATGGGATAGACTATACAGAAACATCTTCTCCAGTCGCCGGGTTAGAATCTATCAGACTCTTAATCTCCTTTGCTATAAACATTGGCATCACTCTGTATCAGATGGATGTCAAAAGTGCATTCTTAAATGGTTACATAGATGAAGAGGTATATGTGCACCAACCCCCTGGGTTTGAAAATTCCAAACACCCAGAATATGTTTTAAAACTAAAGAAGTCACTCTATGGTCTGAAACAAGCTCCTAGAGCTTGGTATGAAAGACTAAGTAACTTCCTGTTAGAAAAGGAATTCACCAGTGGGAAAGTGGACACAACCTTGTTCTGTAAGACATTTAAGAATGAAATTTTAGTTTTTCAGATTTACGTAGATGATATCATTTTTGGATCCACTAAACCTTCTCTAGGAAGAGAATTTGCTAAGTGCGTGTAGGTAGAGCTTGAGAGGAGTTTAATGGGGGAACTCAAATTCTTTCTAGGCATTCAGATAAACCAAACTCCATAAGGAAGTTACATTCATCAGAGCAAATATTTCAGAGAACTTCTGAAGAAATTTGACCTCTCGGAATGTAAGCCCTCAAAGACTCCAATGCATCCCACATGCATTCTGGAAAAGGAAGAGGTAAGTAAAAAGGTAGAACAGAAAATCTACAGAGGTATGATTGGATCTCTCCTTTGTCTGACGGCTTCAAGGCCTAATATTTTATTCAGTGTTTTCTAATGTGCTAGATTCCAATCAGATCCTAGAGAATCTCACTTAACAGCAGTTAAGCGAATTTTCAAGTATCTGAAAGGTACTACTAATCTGAGTTTGTTTTATAGAAAATCCAATGAATACAGCTTAGTAGGATACTATGATTCTGACTTTGCTGGAGACAGATTAGAGCGTAAAATCACTTCTGGAAGCTGGCAGTTTCTGGGAGACAACCTAATCTCATGGATCAGCAAGAGACAGTCCACAGTAGCACTGTCAACAGTAGAAGCTGAATACGTAGCAACTGCTGGATGTAGCACTAAAATGCTCTGGATGAAAATTCAACTTGAAGACTTCAACATTTTTTAGAGTAACATTCCTATCTTCTGGGATAACACTTCTGCCATATGTCTCTCTAGAAATCCCATTTTGCATTCTAGGGCTAAGCATATGGAAATAAAACATCACTTTATTAGGGATTATATTCAGAAAGGAATTCTTACTTTGAAATTTATTGACACATACCATCAATGAGTCGATGTATTTACTAAACCCCTTTCTGAAGATAGATTCAATTTCATTATGAAACATCTCAGCATGAAATTGTGTCCAGAATGAAATGTTTTATTTTCATATCCTAACCCTCATAACTTTATTGTTTTCTGTGAACATATGATCAACTTGTCTTCAGAAGTTAGAAGTACAGTTGCCTCAGAATCTATCTATGAAGATCTGAATGTTTCATTTCAAAGGATAGAGGCGTGCAGTTCACACAATCAAACATTTGTCATCCTCTCACAAGCTACCTTTTGAGGCTGAACACGCGTTCAAATTCTGAAGGGTCCAAGGCTTTGATTGGATGCATTGAGACACTTGTCATTGGTAACGGTTCAATATCTCTATAAATCCCCTAATTTCAGGTGTCATTAATTCAATATAATTATTACTTATTTTTCTCTTTCTTACTAATTACGTTTTATAAAGAACTTATATAAACTTAATTTACTATTTCATTCATTCATGTTTTACCATCTTCAATATTCTCTCTTGTTCTAGTCTCTTTTTCCAAAACCATTTCCATCAATTTTCTTCAAAGAATCAGTGTGAACAATGGCATCATCATCAAGTCTCAAGAATCTCAACAATGCTCCTGATTCTTCATCAACTGAACAATATGAGGAGCCCATTAGAACGGTACTTACTCTGGTTGACAACCTTGAAGTTCTCTGTGAATTGATCATTGATTTTGAAAGCTTACAAGAAAATGGGTTTAATTTGTATGAAAATGTAACTGCACAGGGATGGAACAGATACTTTGATCGTCTGTTGGGTCCAACTTTTCCCAATTCTTGTTAAAGAGATCTGGATTCATGCTATGTCATCCAACCACCAAGTCACATCATATGTTATGGGGAAGAAGATAGTGATTACAGAAGATTTAATTGGGAAACTCATTGGATACAATGGCGGTGGAGTTAGATGCATTGATATGGCTGATAAGTGTTCTGACCTAAAATCTATTGCTAGGGAAATATTCACTTCTGGACAGCCATCAAGCAAGATCAGAGACTTGAAGGATCATTATAGAATCTGGGCTAGAATAACTCTGGGATGTATTAATCACATGAAGTCTACAAGCTCCCCTGATTACATCAATATTGATCAGCAGTTTTTGATTTACTTCATTGCAAAGAAGACCAAGGTAAATCTTCCACATTTGCTCTTCAACCATCTCAGAACAAGTGTGAAAGAGACAAGAGAAGAAGAAAGAACTAAGAGGGATTAAATTCCTCTAGGAAGATTGATTTCAGATATTCTAACAGAAAACATGCTGATAGAACATCTGATAGAGGCTCAAGAAATCAGTACTCTGGAAGTAGCTGCTGGGAAACCTTTGAATTCCAAGAATCTAAAGAAAATGAATATCAAGTTCTGAGCCAATGGTACAAGAAATAAATTCTTCCGCTGGATAATGCTCCCTGGAAAGAGCACAAACCTTCAGAAGTCACTGAACCAGATTCTGATAGTCACCCTCTGACTACTGCTCCAAAAAAGATGATTGCAACAGAAGAAGTTGTTCAATCAAAAGAGGTTGCAGAGTGTTCAGAACGACATGCAACCCCTGGAGATACACCAGATTCGTCTCTAGTCATGCAAACTCTGGAAGAGTTGAAGAAGGAGAATGCCTTAATCCATGCTAGACTGGATAAGCAAGAGGACACAAACAAAGAGATCGAGGATATATTGGATAAATAAGAAGATACAATAAAAGAAATCAAAGATATTCTAGGAAAGTAGGAAGAATTAAGCACTCAGATTAAGAGCTTGTTGGAAGCGTTGTTCACATGTCTTCCCCCCTCCTTCTTATATTTTCTTTAAATGTTTATCTGTACTTTTATTTTTCATCTTATCCTCCTTGTTTCTAAAAATTGTCATTGCATTCTGTTTTCAATATTAATCATCTTTTTTACTCTGATTATATTTCTTTTTAATACCTGACAAAAAGGGGGAGAAAGTAAGATATTTTCAATAACAGTATACCGGGACAAAGTCTCAAACATTCTGAATATCTTAACCTCTATATTTCCTAAAAAGCTTGAACAGGAACATATTCTGATAAGGACAGAAGGAGATGCATCAAAAGCTCTGACGAGAAGGAACTTCAGGGAAGTAACTCATCTCTATCTGAGTAACCAACTCAGGGGGAGACTCTCTTAAGCTTTTTGTTCTATATTTTTCATTGAAAATCCTAGTTTTTGTCATCATCAAAAAGGGGGAGATTGTTAGAACATAGTTTGATTCTACAACCCTTCATTATAGTTTTGATGATAACAAACAAAAAGAACAAATATGAACTCTAAATTTTTGTTATTTTGTATGCAGAAGTTATGACCGAAACAACATCAGAAATTAAGCTACAGAAGCTTTCAAGCTGAGGTAAACAGAATCTACGCTGAAGAATGATGATCAGAATCTTCGCTGATGTGAAGAATACTCTGATTCTGAACAGAAGTTTAATATACCATCGGATCATCACATCTCTGAGTCATCAATGTTCTGAAGCAATTGCAGCATGCAAGATTCTAAGTTCTGAAGCGTTACTTTTCAATTAAGACAGCATCATATGCAACGGCTTCATTCAGACAAGAATCTTCTCAATATGGAAATAGCATTGAACATCCTTTATCACGCTTTATGTTGGACACGATTTCCACGCCTATATAAACAAGCTTAGAGGACAAATAATTTACGATTTTGACACACTACTGCAAATACCTCTTAAACGCTGCAATCTTACATATTCATATATACGCTCAAAATTGTGTAAAAAATCACAGTAGTGATACAGTTTTTGTAAGGAAAAACAACAATACACAGTATATTCTTTTATCTTGATTAAGCTAGTTTTTCTTGAGATAAATCGGGTTGTGGTTGTACTCAAGAAGACTTTGGCAGTTGTCAAAGTAGTGTTGTAATCATTTTTTATTAGTAAATTAAGTCCTCGTTGGAGAGAGGCGAAATCACCTTGGCGGGTGGACTGGAGTAGTTTGAGATCAAACGAACCATGATAAAAATATCGTGTCTACTGCGCTTTTGATCTTAAGTTTCAATTCAACCCCCCCTTCTTGTGTTTTTCACTTCTTCATAGGGTCTTTTCTAAAGCATCCCTAATTTCGAGGGACATGACTGTTTTATTTTCCGAAGGCAACCAAAGTGTGAGTACCCTTGAGGTGTATATGTGCAAGTGCGTTGTATTCAGTTATTTTTTGTCTTTTGTGTTAGGTTCGCTAGCGTTTGGTTATCAGTCTTATCACGCAATCCTACTAACATACATCTAACAGTTAATATGTGTAGTACCCCAAAATTTGTCCTCCAATTTTTCATGCAAGATGCTTAACCTAGGATTCTCATACACACAATTGGCCCAAAGGTCTACCAGACAGGTTCTCTTCCTAGGCAGCAAATCAATCCTTAGGGTTTGAGATTTCTCAGAGATAATTGAGTCTTCAAAATCTCAAATGTTCTTAAAGACAATTCGTAGAAGTTTGTTAATTCTACAAGACTGACGAGTGTTCTTAAAAAAAAACATGTTTGGTAGACAATGAAGTCCCGTTTGAACCAAGAGTGACATGCGAACTCATTTTGATTAACAGTTAGCCATTGGACAGGAATTGAAGGTTAAGACTTTTGACCATAAGTCTTTGGATTTAAGTTAATCGAGTGGAATTAAAATTCTTAAACATTTATTTTGTTTTAGAAGTTTGATTGGAGTATAAAGTATTTGTTTTTCTTGATCATCTTTGGTGATTGCTTGAAATACAAGTTACCCGAAACAAGGTGTTTTACTCAAAGCGCTCAAATAAGAATTTCAAAATTCAAAGTTAAGATTGGTACAACATTTTCATTTCACACAAAATTTATCCAGAGGCATTGTGTTCATTACATTACAAGTTGAATTTACAAAAAAAATTGTCTTGTCTACAAATGCAGTAAATTACAAAGATCTGTTTACAAAAAAAAAAAGAGTGAGAAATTTTATTTCCTCAAAGTCTTCATCTTCAAGCAACCACTCCAATCTTTGCTTGCCATTCATGCCACATGTTCATGAAAAGAAAAAGGGAGAAGTTTATTAGCAACTTAAACATCCAGAAATGAACAAAAAATACAAAGTATTCTAATTCATCATTAGGGTGGTTTTTGTTGAATCAGAAAAGAAAGGGTTTCGTGTTCTAAGGCCTCATACAATTCTTGTTTAATCATTGGCCTGAGAATTTTTGGTTTTCAAATCACAAGGTACAAGCTTGGTTCACAAACAAGGTAAAACAAAACCTGCAACAAGATGCATAGCAGGAAACAGGTTGCAGCCAGCAGCAAGCAACAATAAGCTGCATAACAAGGGCAGGCAAACAAAGCAAACAAGCTACACAACAGGCAACAGGCTGCAACAGGCAGCAAGCAACAACAATAATACAAACTGCCAAGACCAAAACCTATGCAAAAATATAAAGAAGAACAAAAGTATCAAGAGTTCAGAAAAGGGGGTTTTATGTTCTAAGGCCTCAAACAAATGTCCAATTTCATCATGGGCCAATTATCATTGCAAACCACAAAACAAAACTTGGTTCACAATAAACAAATTTAAAAGAATTCCAACAATTTTCCCAGCCCATTAGCTAAAGATTCAAATCAAGAAATTCAAGCCCAATAGAGGCCTCAAAGTAGTGTCATATCATTGGCCTAAAGATATATTTGCAAATCAAAAAAACTTGGTTCACAAACAAGGGAAAATAGAAAATCAAGCCTCGTACAAAATGGATTTTATCATGGGCATAAAACTTTTGCAAATCTCAATTGAATTGGTTCACAATAGACAAAATGAATTCAAATCAGATTCAAGCCCAACCAAATTTTACTTCAAAGGAAAAGCCTCATACATATTTCACAAAGACATAACTACATCATTGGCTTAGAAAATGTTATCTTTTGCAAATCACAAAGACAAATTTGGTTCACAAAAAGTACAAAGGATCAAATCATATTTCAAAGAAAAGACTCATCATGTTCTCATGCAACCAAAAGAAAGAGGCCTCATAGTTATGTTGTTTCAAAAAAGAAAACTCAGAACTGCAAAATCAAATCATAGGCTAGGCTAACTGTACTGCAAATTTCAAACAAATCTTAAAGCAAATGTTTGTTCACAGAAAACTCAAAAAATACAACAAATTCAGCAAGTACAATTAACAATCAAAGAGCCTCAAAATTTGTAAAGTCATGCCATGGGCCAAAACAACTTTACTGCAAATCTCAAATCACAAGTTCTGTTCACATTAAAGGAAAGAAGCAATTCAGTTCAAGGTACAACAAATCCAACAAGCAACTATTATAAAATACAGCAAAGTAAAGAAAAGCTATCAACAAGTACAAACTCAGAAAAGTCATCACAGTACAGCCTTTACAAATCACAAGTAACCAGTACAACAAGGACAAAAGTTGATTTATCAGCAAAAGTGATATGTCCAGGAAGCAATTTCTCAAGTCAGTATCAGAAAACAAAATGAACAAAGATCACAATATAAAACCGGCAAGAACATAGAAGCAAAGGGCGATTCTTTTTCATCACAAAAAATATACAAAGAAACAGAAACACAAATCATAGTAAGCCAACAAAACCCTCTTTTCAAAACATTTGTTTATACCAAATATATACAAACAGAAACACGAAAATTGCATGCAAACAACAACAAAACCCTAAATAGTTTATCATCATCATTTTCCAGAAAACCAAACCCTTCAGAAATAACAAAGAGGAAAGATCTCACCGAGGTAAAATTATTTCATCCAAATCTAACCCTAGGTTTCCGTTTTTTCCTTTTTAGATTTACGCGAAATCAAGCAAATTCTGTGAAAATCAACCACGGATTAGTGAAGAGGAGAGAAAGGAGAACTAGAAGATGTAAAAAAATCACGATCGGAGCTACGTCGCCGCCATGAGGCGATTTCTGGCGCGGTGTGTCTCTCTTCTCCAGCGAGCGAATTTCAGAGAGAACAAGGGAGAGCATTAGGTTTAGAGAGAGAGTATTATTTTAAAAATGAAACAACATATCCCTTTTTTGTGATTTTTTATTTCTGTTTCTTTGTTTTAGTAAACAGGCCAAAATATCAGCAGGCCTAACTTCCTTTGCCAAGCACCAACCCCCTATTCATCACGCACCCCCTATTACTCAGAACAACCAGGCCCAATATTCCTTTCCTTTCATTTTTTTGTTTACAGAAAACCAATTTTGGCCCAGTGCCCTTTTTACTGTTTTTAGCCTCCATTTCCATTTTTCAACCCCCTGTCCAACTATTTCCATATTTTATTATTTTTCACTTACATATTTATTTTACCTAAACCAAAAGACCACAAGAAATATATTTTCATTAAATTAAAAATATTTTTATTTTTACTAAATTAATTTTTATCATTTCTCCTACAATATAAAAATATTTTCTTTATTAACCTTAATTGAAATCATTTTCTAAACAAAGTTAAATTTAACTTAGGTTTTCTTTTAATTATTTTTTATGCTATTTTAGTTAATATTAAAATCTTTTCGTAAAAACACTAAAAAATATTTTTCTAAATTAAGTTAATTTATTTCTCTTCTTTTTTAAATCATTTTATTTTTTAGTTTATTAGGTTAAGATAAAAATCTTTTCTTAACTAAACAAATAATTCATTTCTTTTTTTTTTCATTCAATACCTTATACATTATTTCTTTACATTCTTGTATATTATTTACTTCAATTTTTGTACATTATATCATTACTTGTGCATTATATTTATTCACATTTTTTGTATATTATTTATTCAAATTCAATATAGTTGTAATAGATAATTAGATTTTAATTTCTCGCAATCCCCATTTGTAATTTATATACCCCATCTCTAAATGATGTAATAGCGTAGGACATTTATTTTCCGCAATTTATCGCTTTCATATAAATGCTAGTAATTAGGGTTTGTATGGCAAGATAAAATCAATCAAATAGAAAACCCTAATTCAAGACAAAACCAAGCATGAAAATAGCACACTTGCACACAAGCACCCCTAGGGTAAAATCCACTTGGTTGCCTTACAAAATGGCCATATTACTCATGTAAGGTGTGATCGGTGGATCTGGAACTGACTGTTTAACGCTGGTTCGCAAAATGTCGCGGAAGCAAGAGTCGCCACCGTCTTTTATTTTCTCCAAATGGAAAGGACAAAAGCACAGAAAAATTCCTTATAGAGATTGCTCTCGGTTCGGGAGGTAGGTTATAGAAAGGGAAGGTGTTAGCACCCTTTCTATCCATGGTTATCCATGGGCTCTTAGATACTTGCTCATTGTGTTTTCAAAATTGTTTGTTTGCTTTTCAATGTGGGTTTAAAAAAGTTTCTTTGAAAAGTTTCAGTTCGACTCGTACGTCAGAGTGTTTGAAAAATTTGCTTTTGAAAGCTTTTGAAAAGTGTCAGTGTGAAAAGATTTCAGTTTGTTTTGAAGAGAGCAAGTATCCTTGAGAACCTACCTACCCTAAGGAATTCGTCTGTGTAAATGTCCTTAAAGTAGTGCCATCCCACCATTGAGAGGTAGGTAGCACCACCGTTGGAGGTGTTCGGGTCAATTCGAGTTTGTAGGGACATGGTGATCACCAGAGCAATGGGAAGACACCTTAGAAGCTACCCTCATGCCAGGTTCCCGGATCATGAGGACTTACTAAGACGTCCTCTACTCGACGATCACCTTTCGAAAGGCAACAGTGAGGCGTACCCTAGGGGTGGTGTGTGCGATTTGTGTGTCGTTTTCAGATATTTGTCTTGTCATGTTTATTTGTGTTCTACACTTGATTTTAATTAGGGCCATTCATTCTTGCATGCTTATTGTTAACAGTTAATATTTGCGGGAAAATAAATCTAAACTATTACAAATGGCGCGGGTCCACATCGCCAAAATTAAACCGGACCCGATTTGACGGAAAATAAATAAAGCAAAGAAAAAGTGCGAGAAATAAAATCGTTACAACGCTTTGGGAGAATTACATAATTATAATAAACGACATAAAATAAACGTGCGAAATTAAATAAATAAAACAATGGGCGTTGGACCCTTTTGCAAAATTAAAGTTAATGAGGAATTAAAATCAAATGTTTTTTTGGTATTTTGTGTTTTTTAGGATTTAAGGAGAAAAAGAATTAATTAAAATTAAAATGAAATGTTAAACCTAATTCTAACTATTTTTAAGTTATTAAGAAAAATATTGAATTTTTAACCTAATTTAAACCTAAGTTAATTTATATGCATTTTTTAATTTATGAAAATAAATAAGATAAATATTATTATTATAAAAAGAAATTAAAGGAATAAAATTAACAATTAAACCTAAATTCTATATTTTTGTATTTTTTGTTATTAAAAGAAGTTAAAATTTTCAACCTAATTAAAACTAATAATTACATGTTAATTTATTTACCAAAATAATTAAATAAATAAATATCATATTTTTTGCCTTCTCTGATTTTATGATGTTTTTTTATTTTGTAAAAAAAAAAATCAATTAATTAAAACAATAAAAATAAATAATACAATAATTAAAAAATAAAATATGAAAAGAAAAGCAAACCAGGGGGGGGGGGGGGGGTTCAGGCCCCAGATGGAGGTAAGGCCTTAGCAAACTGGCCCATTAAGCCTTGGTCTCGTTGGACTTTCTCAATCATGTGTGATGCGTTGACTATGGTTTGTTGTGTTCCTTGAATCTTGGCCTTTGATCTAATTCCACTAAGCACGTGGACGTCTGGATGATGGTGATATATCATGTTCTTCACCACAAACGCTGCATAGGAATAATTATAGAAAAATAATATTGAAAGTATACAGACCTGGGGTTCGAACCCAGGTCTTGGACGTTGCAAGCTTAACACCTGTACCGCTGGGCCATCATCACGCATTTGTTATATTAATAATGAATAAATATTATAAAAACAAAACGAATAGTTAGTGGTTCCAGCGCGCGAAGATTCAAACTAACGAATCATGCTTCGCCAACACATTATCTTCTTCGCCCAGCTTTTTATTTTTCTGAAACAAAGACTCATAGGCCACGGTTTTGAAGCCGTTCTCTTAGGCTTGTTTCCAGAAAATAACGACTAGCCCTCAGTCGCTCATAAATTGAGCGCGAGGGTCGGTTTCTGTCCGTCCAAAGGCGCTTGTTTTGATGGCCAAGGTCCCAAGCCTCAATTTTGCTTTGTTTGAGAAGCCCTAATTCTGAGTCCTGAAAACCCTAAAAATCAAGTATGGCATTTTTGTGTATAACGCGTAAAAACATAATTAAATCACATGATAAGCATCAGCAAACATCATTGAATAAGAATATGTAAACCAAATGTCATGAAAATGCCTTAAACTCAAGATGCGTGTATGCAATTTTGTGAGAAAACTTTGAGTTCTGTACAGCGATTCTTTGCCTTTGGATGAGTGTTATGAATTGGAATGTGCTTAGTGAACCACAAGGAAGCTATTGTGAAAGGAATTAGGCTTTGAATCGTGTTTGAACACTGATTTCAGAATTTGGTTTTATGGCAATTTTTCCAAGTTTGCAAGTGTGTTTTCTGCGCAGCCTTTTTGTCTCATGCCATTAGGTTTGTGATTCTGAATATGTATAGAAGCAATTAGGTTAACAATTTTCAACAAAATCTCTTGTAATTATGGATTGAAGATTTGATTTTTTTCCATTATATTTTCAATCTTTTTCACATGGTTTTTGTGCAAATTATGATCAATTCAATCCAATTCTTTCCATGTTTGGGATGTGCACGAAATATTGACCTTGAAATGTGTACAAAAAGATTTGTTTGGTTCATTTAGATATTTTTCACACATTTAATTAATTTAATTGAATTAATATAAATAATAATCCAAATAAATAAATAAAAAATGAGAAAATGTTTCCCTTTGGGCCAAGTGGTCGTGCATAGGCTTGGAATGATGAATCATGGAAGAAAATAGGCCCATTAGCAATTTTAGACCATTTGAATCAAAGTTGACTTTTCAAAACATCCAAAAATTTCCCAACTTCCACAAGGCATAACTTGCTCAATGTTTAAGCTTTTCACATGTTCTTGGACATTTTGGAAAGGTCTTTGAGTCCTCTAACCAATGCCTTTGGTCCCATGTCATTTTGATTTACCAATCTCAAGTTATGGCCTTTGACTTAAAGTCCCTTTTTGTTGACTTTTGAAAATGACCTATAATGTTGAAATTGATAACTTTTTTTGAGAGCATTTCTTGGACTTGGAATATGAAGATGAGTTGTAGGAAATGTCTTTCTCTTCAAAATGAGCTTTGGATGGAATTTTTCTGATAATCCATGTGAAAGTTATGCCCTGGTCAATTTCAGTTGACTTTTTCAACTGTCCAAATATAGTAACTTTTGCATCTTGATGATTTTCTGAGCCAAATTTTGAGAATCATGATCAAGCATTGATCAAATGATGTTTTTGGCTTCAAAATGATATGTTGACCAAAAATTTGAACTTTTTGACTGCCAAATGACCATTTTGCCCCTACAGTTGACTGTAGTGCAATCTAGGGTTTTGACTGTGCAATTTTGAGCTGAATGCCTTGAAACTTGATATGAAGATGCTTGACCACATTTGTAGGCATATGAGACTTGATTGGGTCCTTGAAAACTTCCTTTCTTTGATCAGAACACAAACCCTAGTTTTGACTGTATAGGAGACAGTTGACTGCATAACCCTTGGGGAATTTTGTGACTTGACTTGGCAATTTCCTGAAGAATATGGGAGGGCAAATTTTGGGGTACAACAGTTGCCCCTGTTCAATCTTCTTAGACCTGAGGATGCAGATTGGCTGACGTGCCTTTCGTAATCCGAGGGTAGAAGATGATTGAACACTAGAGTGCCCAGAAATTTGCGCTCACATAGTAGCAGTGTGGTAGGAATGGGCTTATAGATGCCATTTAGAGATTGCTGGATAGGATGATGGGCTTATAGATGCCATCTGGATGCTGATCGCATAGGAGATTCCTTAGCGAGAACCTGCATACCTGCAAAAGAAAAATGAGTACCTGACACGTTGCAGGAGCTGATTTTAGATGCTTGGTATAGGTATGTCCTGACTGGTTACAGGAGCTGAGTCTGGAGCTTCAAACGCTGATGAATGAACCAGAGATGGTTACTGCCTTAGCATGAATGGTAAGAGAACCTTGGGCGACTTTAACTTCAACAACGCTCGTTGAGAAAAATCTTGGTGGGAAATACCATCTTCGCAGGATCGGGAAGAGAGCCATAAGCAATTATAATCTGCAAGGGAATCACCTCACTCGCCGTCGGAGAGGGGAATCATAGGAAAAGGAATTGTCACCTCACACACCGTCGGAGAGAGAAACATAAGAGACTATTACCTCACACTCATCGTCGGAGAGGGAATCATCTGAAAAGGACTTACTACCTCACACACCGTCGGAGAGGGAACCATGGGAGACTATCACCTCACACTCATCGTCGGAGAGGGAAACATCTGAAAAAGGAATTACCACCTCACGCACTTGCCGGAGAGGGGACCATAAGAGATTATCACCTCACACTCATCGTCGGAGAGGGAAACATCTGAAGAAGGAATTACCACCTCACGCACTGTTGGAGAGGGGACCATAAGGGACTATCACCTCACACTCATCGTCGGAGAGGGAAACATCTTGAAAAAGGAATTACCACCTCACGCACTTGCCGGAGAGGGGACCATAACTTCTGCTGAGTCTTTATCAGAAAAATCTGTTGGGAGTCGATTTAGCTGGACTAGAGAAGGCTTTGAAATATGTCTGAGTATTTTAACTGCGTCTTTCCTGAAAGGTAAAGGTCAGTCATATGTAATGCATGATATGGGTCAAGCAATGATGTTCTCAACATAAATGAGATTTGTATGATATGATGCGTCTATGCATGCTATACTGATGTATGTGATGTTTTATGAATGTGTTTTTCGTCTAGGAAAGTAAATCCTTGACGGGTGCCGGGAAGTCGTATCCTGGGCTGATGTTGAAGAATAAGCTTTTACTTCCGCTGGGGATGATAGTTGCAAGAATACCGGTAGGAGAAGATGACTCCGTTGCGGAATAAACTTGGCAAATGGACGATTCTGCGGGGAGAAAAGATACTCTGACGACCATGCTGGGAAGCAATACTCTGTGGAGATAGAGATGCTTTGCTGAATTGTTGATAACTTGTTGAGGATACCCTTGTTATTGGAAGTGTTGATGGACTTCGTTGGGGTAAGAAGACTTTGTCGACGACGCTCTTTCCGTGGCTTTTGGCTGAGGATAACCCAGTTATATCCTGTTGAGGAAATAACTCTTTAAATCAAGCCGGACGACGCGTTCGTGCGCTGCGAGGGATAAGCTTCCAGAATCTACTGGGGATACGCTTGCTGTTTGGGGATATGAATTCCAATTTTCTTGGGGAAAACTGGGTTGGACTTTCTGGGGAAGTTTTGGACTGTAATGTTATAAGTTGAAAGAGGGAACCTATGTAGGGTTGCTGGATGTCGAGTTCGTGTAAAACTTCGTTTTTTAGAAAGGGAGAACCTGTGTAGGGTTTCTGGGTGACGAGTCCATGTAAAACTGCATCTTGAAGAGGGGGAACCGGTGTAGGGTTGCTTGGTGAGGTAAGTTCATGTAAAACTTCTTGATGAACCGGGGTGAGGTTATCTTGAACTAAATCCATGTAAGACTTCTGGAGGAACCAGGGTTAGGTTACCTTGGGGTAAATCCATGTGAGATTTCTTGACGAACCGGGGTAAGGTTACTGGAGACGAGTCCATGTGAGACTTCTGTGGGAACCGGGGTTAGGTTACCTTGAGATAGATCCGTGTGAGATTTCTTGACGAACCGGGGTAAGGTTGCTTCGGGATAAGTTCGTGTAAAACTCCTGGATTAACCGGGGTAAGGTTGCTTGAGATAAACCCATGTAAGATTTCTAGAGGAACCGGGGTAAGGTTACTTGATGAGTTTGTGTAAAACTTTTTGATGAACCGGGGTTAAGTCATCTTGAGCTAAATCCATGTAAGACTTCAGGAGGAACCGGGGTTAGGTTACTTGGATAAGTTTGTGTAAAAACTTCTTGATGAACCGGGGTTAGGTCATCTTGAGATAGGTCCATGTGAGACTCTTGGAGGAACCGGGGTTAGGTTACCTGGATAAGTTTGTGTAAAAACTCCTTGATGAACCGGGGTTAAGTCATCTTGAGCTAAATCCATGTAAGACTTCAGGAGGAACCGGGGTTAGGTTACTTGGATAAGTTTGTGTAAAAACTTCTTGATGAACCGGGGTTAGGTCATCTTGAGATAGGTCCATGTGAGACTCTTGGAGGAACCGGGGTTAGGTTACCTGGATAAGTTTGTGTAAAAACTCCTTGATGAACCGGGGTTAGGTCATCTTGAGATAGGTCCATGTAAGACTTCTGGAGGAACCGGGGTTAGGTTACTTGGATAAGTTTGTGTAAAAACTTCTTGATGAACCGGGGTTAGGTCATCTTGAGATAGGTCCATGTGAGACTTCTGGAGGAACCGGGGTAAGGCTACCTGGAGGTAAGTTCGTGTAAAACTTGGGATAAATCCGTGTAAGACTTCTGGAGGAACCGGGGTAAGGCTACCTGGAGGTAAGTTCGTGTAAAACTTGGGATAAATCCGTGTAAGACTTCTGGAGGAACCGGGGTAAGGCTACATGATTTTTAATGCTGATCTGGGACTCGTAAAGGTAAATGGTAATCATCTTTATATTGACCTTAGTGTTTTGGTTGATAGAGCAACTAGATCGTCTGGACGACTCATTATTGCCCCTTCTTCGGAGATGAGGGAAGAGGATACCTGTGTGGGTGATTGACAAATCTTCCGGTAGACAAGTGACGAGATGCCGGGACATTGTTGTACGCCTAAATCCCTAATTTTTGCCTGGACCGCCTTTTCGGGTTTTCAGTCCACCGGGATACCCATTTTTGCCCAAGCCTCCTTTTCAGGTTTTCGACTTGCCGGGTGAACATGTTTTTTTTTTCATTTCATCCCTTCATTTTGCCCGAACCCTTTTGGTTCGCCGGGAAACCCTTATTTTTGCCTAGGTGTGTCAACCTAGCGGGTCTTTGATTGTGCGTAGCGTTTTTTTCCGACTATGTCCACGCTCTCAGAATGTAAGGAGTTGCCCCTGTTGGAAGTATTTTGTCATGCCCCAGATACTGGGCAATACTCCTACTGTGCCCCTTGATTGGAGGTACTTCTGTTCACAAGGTGTTCATCGTGCGAATTTCCCTGCTGTTCAAACAAATAGTCATATGCAAACAAGGTTATTTTAAGAATGTAAAAGCCTATGTCTGTCTTGAATTTTGAAAATGCATTTTTTGTAACACAGTGCGGTGTCAACTCAAGATTTTACAGCAAACCTTCAGGAGTCAGGATACCTTCGTAACAGTATGCTTTCGAACTAACCCATGCTTCAGCTAGGACTTTTAAGGGTTATATCGTGGCCTGGTTCACGGTTTAAGAAACGAAGGATAAAGGCTCAAATTATTTGTACCCACCCGCTCTTCGTGATGTTCTTCAAACCTAAGCTCAGTTGATCGTGCGTTAGACCTTGTTTGAGTCTTTGTTCTGATATTCCAATGATGGTTCAGATGTTGATGATTTATTTTGAATGGGAAGTCATTTCCTTTTTTGTTGAGGGTTTGTGGGACCTCTTTCTTTTTGATTTTGTTATCCCTATTTTTTGCCTGAACTGTTTCTTTTTGGAATTACAGTCAGCGGGATGCCCCAGCTTGGTAAGTCTTCTTTATTGGTTTTGACTTTTTGGGCTTTTCATTTATGATTTTTTTTTTTTTGTAATGACTGCCTGTCCTTACGATTGTTCTGAACCATCACTGTCTTTTGTTTTTGAAAAACTCATTTGGTGCCATTCATTGTGCACTTGGATCAACTGAGAGAACTACCCTGCCCCAGGTTATGATTAAGGGTTTTGATTTTCGAAAATAAAAACTCCTACTTCTTTGGCTCTGATGGGTTGACGAGGGATTATCATCCTTATAACTCCAGTGTTTAGGGGTTGAAACAATGCCTGTACCTCATCAGCGGGGTCTGTTCAAAAGCATACTGTAAGAATCGTGGTATCTTTTTCGTCATCCTCCCTCAAGAGGCTTAGAATTATTATTTAAGAGTTGACCATTGCAAAAATATGAAAGCAGTTTTAAGCATAGTAAACATAATTAAATCAAGACAGACATGTGTAATGCATTCATGAAATAAAAGAGTTTAACATGATAATCGTTTATCTGAACAAGAAAGGAAAATACAATTTGAATTCAAATGAACAAAAATTTCTCGACTCTAGCCATGTTTTGGCAAGGGAGCAGTGATCACGTTGGGGGTCTCAGCGGGCTCGAACTCGATCTCTTTGGCATCGATCATGTTCTGAATCTTGTATTTCAACGCCCAACAATCTTCGGTATCGTGCCCCGGGCTGTCGGAATGATAAGCACATCTGGCTTCTGGATTGTACCTTGGAGAGGAGGTCTTGGGATTTGTAGGAGGATTAATCACCGCAATCAGGTTCATCTTCAACATGTGCTGCAATGCTTGTGACCATGGCATGTTAATGTTGGTGAACTGCCTTTTAGGCCCGTCCGGCCTTGGCTGGTTTCCCCTTTGTGGTTGGCGGCGTGGTGCAGAACCAGAGATCATGACTGCCCCTGCATGTTGATCACGGCGACTCTTTTGACTGTATGCAGCATTAGATTCCTTCTTTCCCGTGTAAGGCTTTTTATGAATATCAGAAGGTGTGGCCTCTTGAATTTTCCCACTCTTGATACCAGCTTCAATTCTTTCGCCAGTCAGGATGAGGTCGGTAAATCCAGCAGATGAATTACCAATGAGGTGATTGAAGAATGGCCCGGATAGGGTCCCCAAGAACATATCAACGAGTTCCCGGTCCGTTAATGGAGGATGTACCCTTCCAGCAAGGTCTCTCCATTTCTGTGCATATTCTTTGAAACCTTCGCCTGCACCTATAGACATTCCCTGAAGCTGAGTGCGTGTGGGAGCAAGGTCGGCATTGTACTGGTAATGCTTGTAGAAAGCAGTGGCTAAGTCCTCCCAGGTACGGATGTTGGCTCCATTCAGTTGATAGAACCACTCGAGCTGAGTCCCCGAAAGACTCTCTTGGAAGAAATGGATCCATAAGTTTTTGTCAGCTGTATAGGGTTGGATCCTCCTTGTGTAAGCCCTGAGATGCAACTTAGGACAGGATGCCCCATCGTATTTAGCAAAGGCGGGTACCTTGAATTTGCGCGAGATCACTACCCCAGAAGATAGACCTAGATCCTCAAAGTCCAGGCCGGGCACTTTTTGTATCTCCATAGCACTGAGCCGGTCTTCCAACTGTTTGTATTTATCCTCAGCCGGAGGGTATTGTTCGTCGTTGAAATCTGTCTCGTTGTCGGAGACCACTGGACTAGGCACCTCTCTCTCGTGGTGACTGCTTTCCCTCACAGATGGGGTAGTCCTCTCAGTTTCAGTCTGCGGTGTGTTCCCAGATCTGCGTCTAGGGCTGAACAAAACAGTCCTCTTCTTCTTCTTCTCCTTCTTCAGGAGCAGAGCCTTCAGATCTTGTTGCCCCTGGGTCAAATTCATGATCAGCCCTTGGAACTGGGCGTTCTGAACCTGGAGGGCCTTGATGGACTGCTCAGCTGATGATTCAGGATTCATGACGATTGGCTGAAATAAACAGCGAAGAAGGGTAAGCAACCTGTCAAAGGGATACCTGCAATGCAATGAGATGTATGACATGCATGAAATGATTTCAAGGATCTCGCGGGGTAAACAGAGAAACTTATTAGAGTTTGGAAGCTGGTAACTTGATTGAAGGTACTTCATTTTGTTGAGAGTCCTTCTTCAAGGGTCAAAGGCTCACCATATCCAGTGGGTCATAGCCCCTGACAGCCTTGGCTAGAGGAAAAGAAATCCCTTTTGCCCCTTGCTGGGACAGTTGATTCATCATGTCCTGCATCACAAGCCCTTGAGGTCCTTGAAATAGGTTAGAATGTATGCAATGGTATGATGTTATGGTATGCATGGGATAATGTAGGTAACCCTGTTATGAGTCCCTAATTAAGGACTGCAAACCAAAACCTGCAAGAAACTTAGGGTACTCTGTTATGAGTCCTGCAAGAAACAAGTGTCAGGTAACAAGCATACAGATAGTCAAGTACGAAGGCACACAAGTCACACAAGAGAAGCCCTTAAGGTTTAAGGCCAGCATGAGGTTTGGGTAGTACCCTCTTGAAGTTGGTGGGCTCAACCTGTCCTATTAGAAGTAACCGGGTTCTAAGGGTCCCAATATCACGGGATTGCTTTCATTGTTCATCGTTTCGATTTAGCCACTGAACTGGCGACCGAAATATTCCAGGAAAGCAACCCTCAATTGGGTGTAGTATCGAGTATCAACCAACCTCGGACTGCACCAAAGTCAGTTATCTCACTACCCTAAAGAGGCCAAGATAGTTCAATTAAGGTTCCTAAGGTCTGTTGATGCTTCACGACACCACGCGGAGGCCCCGTACTCACCTTGACTGAACTCAAGGGTTACTGGTACACACCAAAGTGCCACATCAACGTAGCAGACTGTTTCAACCATGTCGGTATACCCCGCACAGTTCCCTCACAGCCTTGTTGCTACTTTCTAAGAAAGGTATCCCCAGATCCGGGTTAGGATCTATAGAACTCCCAAGCAACCCACAATTTAAAGCACACAAAGCAATACAATTGAAAACATAGTTATGACCTAGCCCTAAGGTACACCCCACTTTAAGTTTTATCCCCAGCAGAGTCGCCAGTTCTGTGATCGGTGGATCTGGAACTGACTGTTTAACGCTGGTTCGCGAAATGTCGCGGAAGCAAGAGTCGCCACCGTCTTTTATTTTCTCCAAATGGAAAGGACAAAAGCACAGAAAAATTCCTTATAGAGATTGCTCTCGGTTCGGGAGGTAGGTTATAGAAAGGGAAGGTGTTAGCACCCTTTCTATCCATGGTTATCCATGGGCTCTTAGATACTTGCTCATTGTGTTTTCAAAATTGTTTGTTTGCTTTTCAATGTGGGTTTAAAAAAGTTTCTTTGAAAAGTTTCAGTTCGACTCGTACGTCAGAGTGTTTGAAAAATTTGCTTTTGAAAGCTTTTGAAAAGTGTCGGTGTGAAAAGATTTCAGTTTGTTTTGAAGAGAGCAAGTATCCTTGAGAACCTACCTACCCTAAGGAATTCGTCTGTGTAAATGTCCTTAAAGTAGTGCCATCCCACCATTGAGAGGTAGGTAGCACCACCGTTGGAGGTGTTCGGGTCAATTCGAGTTTGTAGGGACATGGTGATCACCAGAGCAATGGGAAGACACCTTAGAAGCTACCCTCATGCCAGGTTCCCGGATCATGAGGACTTACTAAGACGTCCTCTACTCGACGATCACCTTTCGAAAGGCAACAGTGAGGCGTACCCTAGGGGTGGTGTGTGCGATTTGTGTGTCATTTTCAGATATTTGTCTTGTCATGTTTATTTGTGTTCTACGCTTGATTTTAATTAGGGCCATTCATTCTTGCATGCTTATTGTTAACATTTAATATTTGCGGGAAAATAAATCTAAACTATTACAAATGGCGCGGGTCCACATCGCCAAAATTAAACCGGACCCGATTTGACGGAAAATAAATAAAGCAAAGAAAAAGTGCGAGAAATAAAATCGTTACAACGCTTTGGGAGAATTACATAATTATAATAAACGACATAAAATAAACGTGCGAAATTAAATAAATAAAACAATGGGCGTTGGACCCTTTTGCAAAATTAAAGTTAATGAGGAATTAAAATCAAATGTTTTTTTGGTATTTTGTGTTTTTTAGGATTTAAGGAGAAAAAGAATTAATTAAAATTAAAATGAAATGTTAAACCTAATTCTAACTATTTTTAAGTTATTAAGAAAAATATTGAATTTTTAACCTAATTTAAACCTAAGTTAATTTATATGCATTTTTTAATTTATGAAAATAAATAAGATAAATATTATTATTATAAAAAGAAATTAAAGGAATAAAATTAACAATTAAACCTAAATTCTATATTTTTGTATTTTTTGTTATTAAAAGAAGTTAAAATTTGCAACCTAATTAAAACTAATAATTACATGTTAATTTATTTACCAAAATAATTAAATAAATAAATATCATATTTTTTGCCTTCTCTGATTTTATGATGTTTTTTTATTTTGTAAAAAAAAAAAATCAATTAATTAAAACAATAAAAATAAATAATACAATAATTAAAAAATAAAATATGAAAAGAAAAGCAAACCAGGGGGGGGGGGTTCAGGCCCCAGATGGAGGTAAGGCCTTAGCAAACTGGCCCATTAAGCCTTGGTCTCGTTGGACTTTCTCAATCATGTGTGATGCGTTGACTATGGTTTGTTGTGTTCCTTGAATCTTGGCCTTTGATCTAATTCCACTAAGCACGTGGACGTCTGGATGATGGTGATATATCATGTTCTTCACCACAAACGCTGCATAGGAATAATTATAGAAAAATAATATTGAAAGTATACAGACCTGGGGTTCGAACCCAGGTCTTGGACGTTGCAAGCTTAACACCTGTACCGCTGGGCCATCATCACGCATTTGTTATATTAATAATGAATAAATATTATAAAAACAAAACGAATAGTTAGTGGTTCCAGCGCGCGAAGATTCAAACTAACGAATCATGCTTCGCCAACACATTATCTTCTTCGCCCAACTTTTTATTTTTCTGAAACAAAGACTCATAGGCCACGGTTTTGAAGCCGTTCTCTTAGGCTTGTTTCCAGAAAATAACGACTAGCCCTCAGTCGCTCATAAATTGAGCGCGAGGGTCGGTTTCTGTCCGTCCAAAGGCGCTTGTTTTGATGGCCAAGGTCCCAAGCCTCAATTTTGCTTTGTTTGAGAAGCCCTAATTCTGAGTCCTGAAAACCCTAAAAATCAAGTATGGCATTTTTGTGTATAACGCGTAAAAACATAATTAAATCACATGATAAGCATCAGCAAACATCATTGAATAAGAATATGTAAACCAAATGTCATGAAAATGCCTTAAACTCAAGATGCATGTATGCAATTTTGTGAGAAAACTTTGAGTTCTGTACAGCGATTCTTTGCCTTTGGATGAGTGTTATGAATTGGAATGTGCTTAGTGAACCTCAAGGAAGCTATTGTGAAAGGAATTAGGCTTTGAATCGTGTTTGAACACTGATTTCAGAATTTGGTTTTATGGCAATTTTTCCAAGTTTGCAAGTGTGTTTTCTGCGCAGCGATTTTGTCTCATGCCATTAGGTTTGTGATTCTGAATATGTATAGAAGCAATTAGGTTAACAATTTTCAACAAAATCTCTTGTAATTATGGATTGAAGATTTGATTTTTTTCCATTATATTTTCAATCTTTTTCACATGGTTTTTGTGCAAATTATGATAAATTCAATCCAATTCTTTCCATGTTTGGGATGTGCACGAAATATTGACCTTGAAATGTGTACAAAAAGATTTGTTTGGTTCATTTAGATATTTTTCACACATTTAATTAATTTAATTGAATTAATATAAATAATAATCCAAATAAATAAATAAAAAATGATAAAATTCTTCCCTTTGGGCCAAGTGGTCGTGCATAGGCTTGGAATGATGAATCATGGAAGAAAATAGGCCCATTAGCAATTTTAGACCATTTGAATCAAAGTTGACTTTTCAAAACATCCAAAAATTTCCCAACTTCCACAAGGCATAACTTGCTCAATTTTTAAGCTTTTCACATGTTCTTGGACATTTTGGAAAGGTCTTTGAGTCCTCTAACCAATGCCTTTGGTCCCATGTCATTTTGATTTACCAATCTCAAGTTATGGCCTTTGACTTAAAGTCCCTTTTTGTTGACTTTTGAAAATGACCTATAATGTTGAAATTGATAACTTTTTGTGAGAGCATTTCTTGGACTTGTAATATGAAGATGAGTTGTAGGAAATGTCTTTTTCTTCAAAATGAGCTTTGGATGGAATTTTTCTGATAATCCATGTGAAAGTTATGCCCTGGTCAATTTCAGTTGACTTTTTCAGCTGTCCAAATATAGTAACTTTTGCATCTTGATGATTTTCTGAGCCAAATTTTGAGAATCATGATCAAGCATTGATCAAATGATGTTTGTGGCTTCAAAATGATATGTTGACCAAAAATTTGAACTTTTTGACTGCCAAATGACCATTTTGCCCCTACAGTTGACTGTAGTGCAATCTAGGGTTTTGACTGTGCAATTTTGAGCTGAATGCCTTGAAACTTGATATGAAGATGCTTGACCACATTTGTAGGCATATGAGACTTGATTGGGTCCTTGAAAACTTCCTTTCTTTGATCAGAACACAAACCCTAGTTTTGACTGTATAGGAGACAGTTGACTGCATAACCCTTGGGGAATTTTGTGACTTGACTTGGCAATTTCCTGAAGAATATGGGAGGGCAAATTTTGGGGTACAACATAAGGTATCTTAGAAAAAACAAACAAACAAATACAAGATCATAGTCCCTCGATGACGCTATCTAAGTTGCCTTACAAATAATCTTAGTCCCTCAAAAAGAATGCTTAGATACCTTGCAACATTGCTAATCATGGTTATATGATGACCCACGCCCGTCCCGTTAACATCCAAAGAAAGGGTTGCTTACCAAATCAATGGTAAGACAACAATGTCAAAGGAAAAGAAAATGAACAAGAAAGACATTTGAGTAGGTAAATTTCTCCTAATTACTTCCTCCATTTCAAACAAAACATCCTTGCTATTTTCAAAAATAAACAGTTACACTTTCAAAACATCTTACAAAACTTGAAAACATTTTCAAAAGATCAAACATCTTTGTATACATTCTTACGAACAAGAATCATTAAAAAGATTGCATAAACAAAAGGAATCTTTACAAAATACTTTCAAAAACCATACAAAGCATAATTTCAAACAAAAGCATGTGATCTAGCAAGTAACTAAGAGCCCATGGAAAACCATGGATAAAAAGGGTGCTAATACCTTCCCTTTTCATAATCTACCCCCCGAACTCAAGAAACAATCTCAAAGGTTTTTCCTGTGCTTTTTCACCTTTCCTTTTTGGATAAAAGAAAAGTCGGTGCGGACTCTTGCTAACCGCAACATTTGCGATCAAACGCAAAACTTTCAAGTCAATTCTCCCACCATATCATAGAACTGGCGACTCTGCTGGGGACAATTCTAAAAGTGGAGTTACCTTAGGGATTATATCACATTTATTTTCTTACATTGTTTAGCTTGTATTCTTTACATTATGGTTCTTTGTTTGGGTTTGAATCCTCTACCCAGATTTGGGATACATTATAGGTAAGTAGCAATACATTGTGGAAACTGTGCGGGGTATACCGACATGGTCTAAGCAATAGCTATGTTAGTGCGGCATATTTGTGGGTACCAGTAGCATTTGAGTTAATCAAAGAGAATACGGGGCCGCTGAGTAATGTCATGAAGCACTAATGAACTTCTAGAACCTTTACTTGACCAACTTGGCCTTTAGGATATAGTGAGATAACTGACTTTGGTGCAGTCCGAAGTTGGTAGATACTCGATACTACACTCATTGAGGTTTGGTTTCTCGAGATATTTCGGTCTCCATTAAAGAGGCTTGTGCTGAAACAATGACCAAGGAAACAAACCGGTGATATTTAGCTCCTTAGAACCCGATTACTATTACTAGGACAGGTTTGAGCCAACTAAACTTCAAGAGGGTACTTATCTATAAAACCCCATGCAAGCCTAAAACTAAGGATTTGTTTGCTTTTTTTATATATGCATATTTTCACATAACATCATGAGCATCATGAACATCATATACATCCATTAACCATTTCAAGGATTTTGGGATTCATCTTTGTTCTTGTTTTGTAGGATATGGATTCACTTCGCAGGAAAACTATTCAACTCAATCTTCTAAGGATCCCTCCACAACTTAAGGAGCTAGCTTCATGGATTCCTGAAAACTCTCCATTCACCGAGAGACATGGTCGTCTACTCAACTTGGTCATCTCCAACACAGATGAGGACATGATGAAGGTGCTCTTTCAGTTCTTTGATCCTTTACACCATTGCTTCCCATTTCCTGACTATCAGCTTGTGCCTACTTTGGAAGAATTCTCCCAACTCTTGAGGATTCCCATTCTCAATCAACTACCTTTCAACGGTACGGAAAGAGACCCGAAGCCAGAAGAGATTGCTCAAGCTCTACACTTGCACTCATTTGATGTCACAACTCATTGGGAAACAATGAGTGGTGTTAAATGTTTCCTAGCAAAGTTCCTGTTTGAGAAAGCCCAAAGCTGTTGGAATTCCTTGGACTTACAAGCCTTTGAGGAAATTGTGGCTCTCCTCATCTATGGGATGGTTTTGTTTCCAAATCCTGACCAACTGATAGATGTCAACACCGTCAAAATCTTCATATCTCGTAACCCGGTGCCTACATTTTTAGGAGATATCTTACACTTTTTTCACACTCTCACAATGAGGAAAAGAGGTGTCCTCATGTGTTGCACTCCTCTCTTGAAAAGATGGTTTATTTCTCATCTTCCCCAATCTATATTAAAGAATGAGAAAGGTTCAAGGTGGTCACAAAGGTTGATGATGCTCAAACATTCAGACATTCATTGGTGCTCCATCCAAAGAGAATGTTATTATTGTCTACCATTGTGGGGAATTTCCTAATGTCCATTTACTTGGCATTAGGGGAGGTATCACCTACAACCCCTGTTTAGCTTTAAGATAATTTAGTTATGCCCGAAGGGATGGCCCACACGAGATGCTGATTCAAGGTTTGGTATTTGACTACGACAATGACGATCAAGGTCTTTGCCAGAGATTTATCCGAGCTTGGAGGATGTTAAACAAGGTGGATAGCAAGATTTTGGGGCATAAGAATTCCATCCCTCTTGAGCCTTATCTCAAATGGGTACAAACTCGTGCTCAGAGTCTTATGATGCCTTACCCCTCCATTCTCTTTGTAATCATTGAGCCTGTCATGGAGGGAGATGTTCCATACACTATCCTATATCCTGACATGCCCATATCTCTTGAAGACCTACAAAGGGATTGGATACAACTCAAGGGGGAGCGAGATACTTTTGAAGCCCAATTCTACGCAAGCGAGAAGAAGGTTTTGGAACTCACTAGGCTACTTCATAAGGAGCAGACGCTGAATGCCTACATTGCACCAAAGAGGATGCGCACTACCTTTTTATCTTAGAGTTTTTGTATTATTTTGCCCAAGAAGGCATTGATGTACCCAAGCTTTAATCTATTAATATAACATGTGTTTCCTTTTTGTCTAAAACAAATTTGAATCTTAAAATCCTTGAAAACATTGCATATGCATATACCATTCATCATAACATAACCAGGTCTTTTGCAACAAGTCTCCTCATCTCTCTACTGTTTATTTCAGTAAGATGGATCTCGAGCAAACAGTGGAAGACCTCCAAGCTCAGAATACACAGTGCCGCTGTTATGTGTTTGGTTCCAGGGGTTGTGATTCCAACAAAGTTTAAGGTACCTGATTTCAACAAGTATAAGGGGGTTACATGTCCAGAGACACACCTCCGATCTTACTCCAGAAAGATGGCTACTTATGCTAGCAATGAGTCGTTGCTTATGCATTTCTTTCAGGACAGTCTTGCTGAAGCTCCATTAGAATGGTATATGCAATTGAAGCAAACTCATGTTAGTACTTAGGGTGATCTTGTCGATGCTTTCCTAAAATATTATCATTACAACACCGCCATGGCACCTAGCCATGCACAGCTGCAGAGTATATCTCAAAAGACTGGTGAGTCTTTCAAAGAATACGCCCAGAGATGGTGCAGTTTAGCCACGAGGGTTCAACCTCCTCTCCTGGACTGGGAACTGGTAGATCTGTTTATGAGTACCCTCCGAGGCCCGTATTTGCAACATATGCTCAGCAGTACTTCTGATTCATTTTCAGATATGGTCATCATCAGGGAGCGGGTTTAAATGTATATTATAGTAGGGACTATTACAGGTGCATCTAGCACAAATGGTAACAACAACTCAGGTGGTGGGAAGAAACTGTACTCTAGCAGTTTTGTAAAGAAAAAGGAAGGAGAAGTGATCAATGCCTCTGATGATAAGGGGAAGGCTATTATACAGGTTCTATATAACCAAACTCCTGCTGCTACTCCACAACAACAATATGCACTTCCGCGAAACTATCAACAGAACCAAAGGCCCCAAGGACAAAGGGGTCAACAAAGGCCGCAAAGGTATCCCGAGAGGAGGTTTGATCCAATCCTAATGTCGTATTCTCAATTGCTTCCACAATTGTTAGCTGGTCAGTTGGTACAACTTCGAGAGTTAGCTCTTCCACCAGTAGAACTCCCAAGGGGTTATGATGTTAATGCATGTTGTGAATTTCAATCAGGCGCTTCGGGCCACTCGATCGAAAATTGAAAAGCTTTAAAGTACAAGGTGTAATATCTTTTGGATTCCAAGGAGTTAAGCTTCGCTCTTATAGGCCCTAATGTTCAAAATAATCCTATGCCTCCCCACCATGGGGCTGCTGCCATTGATATTGGGTTTGATGATGGCCATGACTTAGTGACTCAGATTGAAGAGATTCAGATGTCAATGGCAGTTTTGAGAGAGCATCTTTTACAGCAGGAAGTTATACATGAGCTTCACGACTTTTGTTTGAAATGCTCATCCAATCCGGATGAGTGTGATGATTTGAAAAACTCCATTCAGAGACTGATGGATGAGGGGGTTGTTAGAGTTGAGAACGTCATCCCCGAAGGTGATGTCGCTATTCTAGAGATTCCGTATTATCCGGCCAATGTTTAGAGGAATACTTCAAGAGTTCCATTGGTTATACAAGTTCCAATGCTTCTTGTGCCAAATCAGAATCTGGTTTCTCCCCTGCCAACCCAAGCATCAACACTTCCAAGCCTGGTTCCCGATCCGTTAACTGATAACAGGGCAGTTCCATGGGAATATAATGTTGTTTACATTCGGGGAAAGAAAGTTATCTATCCGCCGATTGAAAATAAGAATATAACCAACATTGGCGGAATTGGCAGAATAACACGAAGCAGGAGAGTCTTCGCTCCTACTCCATCACCTCCCGAAGAAGTTATCAAAGAGATTCTTTTGAGAGATAAAGGGAAACAAGTATTTAATGATTCTCCTGGAACGTCCTTTAAACAACAAGTGGAGCTGCTAATCAGGGTAATCAAGAAGAGCGATTTTAAGGTGGTTGACCAGCTGAATTAGACGCCTGCAAAGATCTCAATCTTATCCCTCCTTCTGTACTCCGAAGCTCATTGAACCTCCTTGATGAGGATTCTACACGGTTCCCATGTAAATCCTGAAATTTTTGTTGCCCAATTTGAAGGGGTTATTACAAATATTTCCACAGGAAACTATCTGGGCTTCAGTGATGACGAGCTCCCTCCAGAGGGTCGAGCTCATAATAAAGCATTGCATATTTCCATCAGATGCTTAGACACTGTGATGTCTCGAGTCTTGGTAGACATTGTGTCTTCTTTGAACGTGATGCCTAAGCATACTCTATTCAAGCTGAACATGGATGGGGTTATAATGAAACCTAGCACGCTGATAGTTAAAGCTTTTGATGGGTCAACGAGATCTGTGGAAGGGGAAGTTGACTTGCCCATTAAAATCGTCCCCCACGTGTTCTACCTATCATTCTATGTCATGGATATTCCTTCATCTTATACTTGCCTACTGGGACACCCGTGGATCCATCTGGCGGGGGCTGTAACCTCAACTCTGCATCAACGTTTGAAGTTCATCGTCAAAGACAAGGTCATCATCATTGGCGGAGAGGAACATGTCGTGATCAACAATGTTACTTCCTTCTGTTATGTCTAAGTGGATGGGGAAGTTCATGAAACCCCTTTCCAAGCCTTGGAAATCATTTCTGTTGACAGATTCTCCACCCTACTGGAAACTACAAATAAGTCTAGAGTTCCAATGGTTTCCTTAAGGGATGCCAAAGCCATTGTGGAGTCTGGGATTCCTAATGAAGACTGGGGAAAAGTGATAGAGGTGCGCGAAAACCAGGACAAGTCTGGACTTGGGTTCGGGTCCTCTTTTTCAGATCGTGTTGGTGCGGGTCCGATTGTGCTCAAAGGAACACAAGTTCCCCCGCTTTCAGAGGTATTTGTTAGGGCTGGTTCGAGTGTTCAAGGACAAATCTATGTAGTGGATGATGAAGACGATGCATATATGGCTCATTATATCTACCAGATTTCACCTGATCAAGAGCTCGACAATTGGACTGCCACTGATATTCCCGAAGTGGTTTTCTTCGACATGTAATGTTCTTGTTTTAAATAAGTCGCATGCTTTTTCCCGAAGCATGTTGACAGCTTGTGAAAAGGGCCCCCTCGTGTTTCTATGTTTGTTAAAAAATTGAATAAAATGTCATTTTGCATACAATTTTTTGCTCATTTTCGTAAAATAAAAATGGCAATGCTTTTCCTTCTAACTCTTTAACCATTTTCCAATTTGCACCCATATTCTAAAATAAGGCATGATTCATCAATCATGCAGGTCTTCCTCGAATTCCATAAAAAACGATGATGTTACAGTTCCTTGCACCAATATCCTTGGGAATCCGAATGACCAAGCTGATGAGGATAGTGGGGAAGATTGTGAAATTCCAGAGGAATTGGCGAGACTATTGAGACAAGAAGAGAAAACGATCTTGCCTCATCAAGAAGTTATTGAGGTCATCAATCTCGGCACCGACATAGTGAAAAAAGAGGTCAAGATAGGGACCGCTTTATAAGATGATATAAAGAAGGGGTTGATTGAGCTTCTCAGAGAGCACTCTGACATCTTTTCCTGGTCGTATGAAGATTTTCCTGGTTTAGATACGGATATAGTCATGCACCATTTGCCACTCAAACCAAAATATCCTCCAGTAAAGCAAAAGCCGAGGAGAACTCATCCAGATATGTCTCTCAAGATCAAAGAAGAAGTTGAAAAGCAGTTAAACGCGGGATTTTTGTTGGTATGTGAATACTCAGATTGGATTGCCAACATCATACCTGTCTATAAGAAATATGGGAATGTGCGTATGTGTGTGGACTATCGATATTTGAACAAAGCAATCCCAAAGGATGACTTCCCATTACCTCACATTGATGTATTGGTTGATAAAACGGCTCAGTCCTCGGTTTTCTCCTTCATGGATGGTTTTTCGAGATAAAATCAGATAAAGATGGCCCCGGAAGATATGACAAAGACGACATTCACTACTCCATGGGGTACTTACTGTTATAAGGTCATGCCTTTTGGGCTCAAAAATGTTGGTGCAACGTATCAACGTGCCATGGTGACGCTCTTCCATGATATGATCCATAAGGAGATCGAAGTATATGTTGATGATATGATTGCAAAATCACAAACCGAGGACGAACACTTGGTCCATCTGCTCAAGTTACATGCGTGCCTGTAATAGTTTAGACTAAGGCTTAATCCGAATAAGTGTACCTTCGGGGTGCGATCTGGAAAACTACTTGGTTCTATCGTGAGTCAACGAGGAATTAAGGTAGATCCCGACAAAGTAAAAGCAATACAGAATATGCCAGCACCAAAAAATGAAAAAGAAGTAAGGGGGTTCCTTGGGAGATTGAACTACATAGCCAGGTTCATTTCTCTTCTCACAGCTACTTGTGAACCCATCTTTAAATTGCTGCGCAAGGATCAAGTTATCCGATGGGATGATAATTTCCAGGAAGCCTTTGAAAAGATCAAACAGTATATCCAAGAGCCACCAATCCTTATCCCTCCAGTCCCTGGGATGCCACTCATCATGTACTTGACGGTGCTGTAAAGAACCATGGGTTGTGTGTTTGGGCAACAGGACGAAATAGGACGTAAAGAGCACGCCATTTATTATCAGAGTAAAAAGTTTATTGATTGCGAATCTAGGTATTATTTACTTGAAAAAACTTGTTGAGCGCTTGCTTGGGCAGCTCGACGTCTGAGGCAGTATATGCTGACATACACAACTTTTCTGATATCAAAGATGGACCTGATAAAGTATATCTTTGAGAAACCAGCGCTCACAGGAAGGCTTGCTCGATGGAAGATGCTTTTGTCTGAATATGACATTCAGTATGTTATTCAAAAGGCTATCAAGTGTAGCATTCTTGCATATCATCTCGCTCATCATTCGTTGGAAGAATATCAATCAATGAAATTTGACTTCCCTGATGAAGATGTTATGAAGCTTGATGATTATGATGGGGTCGATCCAGAAGAGCGATGGACTCTTACGTTCAATGGTGCCTCGAACACTGCAGGCCATGGTATTGGGGAAATACTGACTTCTCCATGTAATACTCATACACCATTTACGGCCCGGTTATGTTTCGATTGTACGAATAATGTGGCAGAATATAAAGCATACGTGATGGGTCTAGAGGCAGACATTGACCTAAAAATCAAAATCCTTTAAGTCTTTGGAGACTCTAATTTAGTCATACATCAGGTACAAGGTGATTGGGAGACGAAGCATCCCAGTTTGGTTCCGTACAGGGACTACATCTTGCAACTAATACCCGCTTTTGATGAAATCACCTTTGAACATATTCCCAGAGACGAAAATCAGTTGGTCGATGCTTTAGCCACTTTAGCATCAATGTTCTCGGTGAGCTTTCCAAATCAAGCGCCTACCATACGCATCCTCAGGTACAAAGAGCCAGCACATGTCTTTCCTGCTCATTGTCTCTCAACCGAGGATATGTCTGATGAGAAGTCATGGTATTACGACATCAAACGGTACCTTAAGAAGCAAGAGTATCCCGAAAATGCTACAATTTGTGATAAGCGTACGCTCAGAAGGTTAGCATCCAAGTTCCTCTTATCAGGAGACGTCCTGTACAAGAGAAATTATGACTCGGTTCTGCTTAGATGTGTGGATAGACACAAAGCAGAGTCGATCATAAAGGAAACCCATGAGGGTTCTTTCGGGACTCATTCGAGCGGGCATTCTATGGCGAAGAAAATCCTACGAGCAGGGTACTTCTGGATGACAATAGAGAGGGACTGTTGTGTATATGCAAAATTGTGCCACAAATGCCAAGTGTATGCAGACAGAATTCATGTTCCTCCAACTCCTTTGAATGTTATGACCTATCCATGGCCGTTCGCAATGTGGGGAATTGATATGATTGGAAGGGTTAAACCAAGTGCTTTGAATGGTCATAGATTCATCCTAGTGGCTATTGATTATTTCACCAAATGGGTGGAGGAAGCTTCTTACAAGAATGTAACCAAACAGTTCGTTACCAACTTTATCATGAAAGAAATCATATGTCGTTACGGAGTTCCTCACAGAATCATCACTGATAATGGTTCTAACCTTAACAACAACATGATGGAGGAGTTATGTGAAGAATTTGAAATTGAACATCACAATTCATCGTCGTATCGACCAAAGATGAATGGTGCAGTTGAAGCTGCTAACAAGAACATAAAGAAGATCGTCCAGAAGATGGTTAGAACGTATAAGGATTGGCATGAAATGTTGCCTTTTGCTCTGCATGGCTACAGAATGTCTGTGCGTACTTCAACAGGGACAACTCCATTTTCGCTTGTCTACGACACGAATGCAGTGCTTCCTGTCGAAGTAGAAATTCCTTCGTTGAGGGTTCTGATGGAAACCAAGTTTGATGAGGCAGAATGGGTTCAGACAAGATTCGACCAACTTAATTTGATTAATGAAAAGCGTTTGGCGGCCATTTGTCATGGACAATTGTACCAGCAAAGGATCAAGAGAGCATTTGACAAAAAGATCCGTCCTCGGAATTTTTATCCTGATGATTTGGTCGTGAGAAGGGTCATCGTGAAAAGCCATTCTGATCCCAGGGGAAAATGGACTCCCAACTAAGAGGGACCATATATCGTGAAGAGAGCTTTTTCAGGAGGTGCTCTAATCATGACAGACATGGATGGGGAAGACGTTTCACTCCTAGTCAATTCAGACAGTCAAAAAATACTACACATAAAGAGACCCGCTAGGTCGAAAACCCGGAATGGAGACTTAGGCAAAAAAATGGGCATCCTGGTGGACACGAAAGTCCAGGCAAAAAATTAGGGATAAAATGAAAAAAAAAAAGGATAATGACCCGCTAAGTTGAAAACCCATAAGGGAGACTTAGGCAAAAAACGGTATCCCGTTGGGTCGAAAACTCGAAAGGGCAATCCAAGCAAAAGTTAGGGATCTTAAGCGAGAGGTTGTAGTTTGAATGCTCTTCATGAATGACACATGCACATCTATATCACCTTGGCAGCGAATTGACCAGTCCAACTGCAACTCTTTAGAGGCAAGGCATTGAGACTACTTAGGATATGGGAACTGTAGCAATACAGGTTTTAATGGAAATTCGAGCATCTCTCATTGCCATTTATACTTGTTGTATTTTCCATTTCTATTTCCCAGCCACCTCATATAGGAGTTGCATCCTTGTACAAATGCCTATTCACAGGCCAATCAATAGAATTTGCTTCCATAAAAAAGTTGCCCTTTATTATCATAAAAACGTTTTTCGTATGCGAAGTGTGTTTTATTTGTTATTAAACATTGCATTAGAAACATGGGGAATAAAAATTATCAAGCCGAAATGAAACTTGACTTTACATCGATATATAACCATGGGGGAGTGTCGTATGCATTCCAAGTGTTGTTTCTCTTTACAGGTGGCAATTTATAAATGTCACCCTGGCTTAGCCAGCGCATGAAGCTGCCTTCATCGGCTATAGACAATTTCAAACCTGATTCCCCGAGTGAATTCAGAAAGTTCGGAGTCGACGTTTAGCTCGACACGCAAAATTGCATCCCCAGTGGAGTTAATCAAGTGCGTCCCCAGTAGAGCTAAACCAGGAATTTGCAGAGCTAAACTGGGGCATTCACAGAGCTAAACCGGGGCATTTACAGAGCTAAACTGGGGCATCCGCGTGTGTATATGCCCATCTGTTATCCCAAGTGATTCAAGAGATAATTACCCAGTGTGCCTAAACATGGGGCATTTATTCCGAGAGATTCACATGGTGTTCAGTATCCATTCTTTGGCATATTCAGTTCTACCATCTTCTTCAGTTCAGGATGTGTGGAAGTCTATCCGGATTATCTCTTCCCCAATGGTATGATTCAGAATCCAGCAGCGTACCCGAAGACTCGCTTCGTCAGCAATTCAATCTTCGGTATCATGAGCTTCCAGTGAAAATTCTTACCAGTATCCCCAACGATCTTTGGTACTGCAGACTTCTAGCTTCGATATGTATTGGCATCCCCAGTAATGAGCAATGGTTCCCAATATGCCTTCTCTTATCCCCATGAGGTCTATTTATTGGCATTGCATATAGTTATCAATGCATAACATTGCATTCTCAAAAGCGCGTAGCTGATCCATCAGAACGGATCTTTACGTCAAAAGAAATGCAAACATGCATACGAAGCATAAGCCAGATCAGGTACCTTACACGAAAGACCTGAATCATTCAAGGACAATAATACATCCCTACAAGAGGATATATTCCCAAAATCCCCAGTCGATGACCTTCACCTTTTCAATGCCCAGCAAAATCAATACACCAAGTCTAAACTTAACACTCATCTGTGTCAGTCTCCAAACACTCATCTGCGTCAACTTATAAACACTTATCTGTGTCATTCTCCTAAACACTCGTTTGTGTTTAAACTTTCCTTGGTACTCGTTTGTATCTTTTCTCAATACTCGTCCGTATGAATCTAAACACTCATCATGTCAGCTTCTGACACTCGTCGTGTCAAGTTTTAAACACTCATCCGTGTAAGTTATGTAAACATTCATCTGTGTCTATCAGTCCTTCACAATTCCCAATAAATTCAATGCACTAAACTTGGTCATTCCCGTATCTCCAATTATCGTGTCGTGACCAATACCACAACGTTCTCAGAATTGTAGGTCGACCGTAGACCTAGTTTTGGTAGACCGACCGTAGGTCTCACCATAAGATCTTAGATCGATCGTAGATCTAGATTCCCTTGGTGGTCGATCGTAGGCCTAGTTTTTGGTAGATCACCCGTAGATATTCCCTAGCAGATCATACGTAGGTCTCGCTTTAGAACCTGAGATCGCCCATAGGCTAGGTTCTTCCTTAGATTATCTTAGAACCTGAGATCGCCCGTAGGCTAGGTTCTTCCTTAGATCATCTTAGAACCTGAGATCGCCCGTAGGCTAGGTTCTTCCCATATATCGTTGTCGAACCTGAGATCGCCCTTGGCTAGGTTCTTCCTTAGATCATCGTTGAACCTGAGATCACCCGAAGGTTAGGTTCTTCCTTAGATCATCGTCGAACCTGAGATCGCCCTTAGGCTAGGTTATTCCTTAGATCATATTAGAACCTGAGATCGCCCGTAGGCTAGGTTCTTCCATAGATCATCGTCGAACCTGAGATTGCCTCTTGGCTAGGTTCTCCCATAGATCATCGTCGAACCTGAGATCGCATGTAGGCTAGGTTCTTCCTTAGATCATCGTCGAACCTGAGATCACTCTTGGATAGGTTCTCCCATAGATCATCGTCGAACCTGAGATCGCCCGTAGGCTAGGTTCTTCCTTAGATCATCGTCGAACCTGAGATCGCTCTTGGCTAGGTTCTTCCTTAGATCATCTTAGAACCTTAGATCGCCCGTAGGCTAGGTTCTTCATTGGATCATCGTCGAAACTGAGATCGCCCGAAGGTTAGGTTCTTCCTTAGATCATCGTCCAACCTGAGATCACCCATAGGCTAGGTTTTTCCTTAGATCATCTTAGAACCTGAGATCGCCCATAGGCTAGGTTCTTCCTTAGATCATCGTCAAACTTGAGATTTCTTCTTGGCTAGGTTCTCCCATAGATCATCGTCGAACCTGAGATTGCCCATAGGTTAGGTTCTTCCTTATATTATCGTCGAACTTGAGATCTCTCTTGGCTAGGTTCTTCCTTAGATCATATTAGAACTTGAGATCGCCCGTAGGCTAGGTTCTTCCTTGGATCATCGTCAAATTTGAGATCGCCCGAAGGTTAGGTTCTTTCTTAGATCATCGTCAAACCTGAGATGGCCCGTAAGCTAGGTTCATCCTTAGATCATCTTAGAACCTGAGATCTCCCGTAGGCTAGGTTCTTCCCATAGATCATTGTCGAACCTGAGATCTCCCATGGCTAGGTTCTTCTAATAGATCATCGTCGAACCTAAGATCGTCTCTTGGCTAGGTTCTTCCCATAGATCATAGTCGAACCCGAAATCTCCCTTAGGTTAGGTTCTCCGGCAAATTACTCTCATGTCTCACCTTAGGACCGTAGGTCGCCCGTAGACCTTATGTGTTGTCTTTTTGTACCAACCTTGGCATCATGCCATGTTGCAAGTCCAATCTCCGTCTCTTCACTAGAAAACAAAAATTATTTCCCCAGCACATATCACAAAACTGAGTAAACACTCACACTTTCTCCTAGAACAAATTTTTTTCATTGGTATTTAATCATCTTCAACCTCGAATTAACGAAAGGCACGCTCCAATCTTACTTTCAGGTTTAAGACGATTAAATAGGGGCATCTGTAATACCCCAAATTTGTCCTACCCTTTTTCTTTTATCTGGCTTATGCATCTCGCACTTTTGTCATGTACATAACTTCCATTAGATCATTTTGCATGTCATGCATCATTAATTCATAAAGTTTAGCATGTGATCAAGGATCATTGAGATCAGGGTTTCTACATGCTATAAAGTTTGCATATCAAGAGAGCTTGATTCAACTGGTGTTTTCATTGAGCACGTATTAAGACCAGGGCTTTAGGTCTCTTTAACGTATAAGATCAAGTCTCCATCAATATTCATCAAAGGCCAATGGTTTCCAATCTCTTGTGTCCATGCATGGAAATGTTTCAACTGAGGATCATGTGGATTATGGTTTTGTTTGATGGCTATCTTGAGAATCCCTCACTCCATATTTCAAGCTCAATCTTCATCTAAAGAATCCTCTAATCATTTGTTTGAACACGTGTACATTGATTCCTATGTGGCCTTTGACTCAAAGCATCTACTACTATGAGGGGTCCCTCAATTAAGAAATGGTTTTTTTCATGACAATATGTGCATTAAGACCTCATATGAGGGTCTATCTCTAGTTAGTTCAGGTGTTCATTCTGTTACTTGAGATACATGGCGTAATATTTGGTTCTTGGGCGAGAAATGAAGAATATGAGTTTATTTGTCCAGCATTCATCAAACAAGGATCAGTTCGTGATTATTACTCGTGTGGCAAGTCACTGCTTAGGCATTCATTAAATAGCTCAGAGTTTTGGTCGAGATTTTGGAATCATTTCTAAGTTGGAAGTCCTTTGTTAAAAAATTTGACTTTTGGTCAAAGTCAACTACGAGAGGATGAATTTTTGACCAAATTCCATAAAGAATTTGTTTTTGGTTTCCATCTCATCTTGGTGCTATCATTCAAATGGTGTAAATTGAAGGAAATATTTGAAAATTCAAATTAAATGTAAGCGGGAGGGAAGATTTCTCAATCTTGAATTTGGAGAAGGAACCATTTCGTTATGTTTTTCAAGGGCCAATTTCCAATACAGTAGGCATCCATAATTCAAACCATTACAAATAACCTTAAAAAACCACGGATACACAGTACAATATGCCACTCAAAAATATTTTCACATATATGAACACAAAATTCATTTACACATCATATTTCATTACAAATACAAAAAATATACAATGTTCTAAACCTAAAGTCTAATTTCAAGCTTCTATCTTGTGATGATTCCATCGAGTTTATTCACTTCTCCGCTTGTTGAGACATCCATAACATACTTGCTACAACCATATATGCATTCACATAAACTAACACAGAAATTTATAGCAGACCTGACAGTTTTCTATCCACCAACTGTTTTCACAAACCTAAACCTTCATCAATATTCATGATTGTATATGTGTTGCTTCCATGATCTTCATGTCAAAACCAAAATAGACATGTTGCCTGCATTAGTCTAATCAAGCTATGCAACTATTCAAGCTTGCATGTGTATCCAAAGCAATTCTTCAATTCATTATGCTATGTAGCCTGATACAACAAGAAAAATCATTAGCATATCACGCCTATACAAGTTAGGACCAATGCCAAAGTCGTTCAATACAAAAACAATCTAGCTCAAATGCAATTCTATAATCTGGGCAACCATTTTCAAAAGGTTCAAATTCCATGTTCAACATTCTATTTAGGAAAAAACAAAGGTTCAGTCTGGGGCAAAGCTAGAAGCTAAGGATATACTCAAGCCAGTTCATATGCAACACAGAAAAATCTTTACAAACTCAATTCAACCATGTAGAAAAACCAGAAAAACCAAAAATCGAAAAGACCTTTTGTTCCAAATAGGGCTCTATTTGTATTGCAGTCGAAGGGCTTGTTACGTAAGCCATCATTAGTTTGTATAATCATAAAAGAGGCATATATTCAAATCGAATAGTGGGGAAATACACTAACCTTTTACTCTTTTTTATCTAATAGTTTTATAACCAACTTAAAAATCACTCATAACCACAAAAACAACACCCTGTAGTCAGCCTTCCAGTTCCCAACAGGATTTCTAATTTCTAACCTCACTAACGGAATCCAAAACCAGAAACAGTTTCCATCTTTTCCTAACCATTTTTAACAGTTTCAACCAACTCCCATTCTCTTAACTGTCATAACAGAAGTAACTAAACAGAACATCTTAACTTCCCTAACTAAACAGAATTCTAACTAACTTTTCATCATTTTAACTATTTCTAAAAACAGAACCATGCTAACAGCTTTTCATAACTTCCTAACTACCCTTCATAACAGTTTCCAACTAACTTTTAACTTCCTAACCAACTAATTTTCCAGCTCATTCAAAACAGAAATAAATAAAAATTTTTTTAATAAAAAGCCCTATAACAAACAGAAGGAGAAAGAGAGGAGAGGGAATTCATGATTCAGTCTATAAAGTAACCAAAAAAAATCAGTTAGAGGACGAACCTTTTCTTAACCTTCACTCGGGGGCCTTCATACTTTCTTCTGTAAATTCTTCTGCTTTCTTCTGCAACTTCTTCTGCGTTCAGTACCCTCCGTCCTCAACCACCACCTTCATCTTTCTGCTTTATCTCCATAACTGCTTCTGAAAATTCTTCGATCTTCAACCTATTGTAACCGAATCTTCAAGCTTCTTCATCAATTTTCTTCAATCTCTATCAAGTTACAACCATTTCATCCTCTTCATCTTCATCGTGTCAATCGGCGTCTTCTTCTTCATATCATAGCACCTTCGTCCAATTCGCAGTAACATCTATATTTCCCAGAAATGGAGCAAATTCAGAAACACAAAACTTAGAGAATGCATAAGAAGAATAATCTGAAGAGATAAAGAACCCCACCTTTGGATTTCTATTTTCTACCGCTGTTGAAACCGCATCGGATGATCTCTTATAGGTAACACTCGTGTCCCCTCTATTTCTCATCTTTTCGATTAAGCTTTTGCCATCATTGTAAAGCATGAATTCTGATGAATCACTCCCCCAAGATTTCGCGGCGAGATCATCCACTGTAGGCGCTTAATTCGACTTTTAAGATCCTAGAGTTTTCCCTCTTGGTTTAGGTTCAAGGAATTTGAGGATGAATCTTAAGAACATAGATCAGACTTAGGAAGAAGAGAATGAATGGTGGAGTTGATCAGTGATTTCCGGCAGGGAGTCGCTATAGCGCGGCCGTGTTCTGTTTGGTTTGGAATAAAGAGGGAGTGAACGATGTAGGTTGGAGGTCGTATGAGTTTCCGTCGCTGCTAGGGACAACGCCGACATGGAGGAGTTGATAGGCGAATGAGAAAGGGGTATTATTGCTTTAGAAGCTGAAAAGCCATTCTTCAACCCTAATCAAACACTCTAAATGCACCATTCCCCTGTGTTTTTAGTATTAAAAAATAAATAAAACTTTAAATGAATAAGTGTTAGATAATGTTTATGATGATTTTGGACTGGATACAGGGCCTTGATTTTTGGTATAACATGAGCCATAAACATAAAAAAGGGCTGAAGGTCTATTGGGCCTCTACGCCTCTTAACACCTCCTGAAGCCCAATACCATTTTTTTGTGCTTAAGAGTTAGTACAAAAAACAAGTTCTTGGGCTCAGTTTGATGGGCCTAGCATTCTGCTTCATCATACCATTAGACTGTAGTTCTCCACCCCTGATGCATTCATGTTCTCTTTGATTTATCCCTTTTAGTTTTAATTCTCTCATTCATTTTTTTCTTTACAATAGAAAGAAAACGAAAATCAAGTAAAATTTGTTTGTTTTTCTTTATCGACTTTAGGAATCAATTTTAACTTTTTTAGAATTTCCCTTACACATAAAAACTAATAAAAAATATTTTTCTCTTTTAGTCTTTTTATCCGCATTCGCATGTCGCTTCACCATGTCGTTGCTGACGCGTTTGTTCATTGTGCAAGGTACACTTTTGTGCTTTCGATCATGTAATATAATAGGTAGTTATGTGATTGAAACATATGGCTTATGCTCACTTACAATGCGACATTCCTTATTTCTCATCGTCCTGAGAAATTCATATCGTATTATATGTTGTTCTGATACATGTGACATTTCGGGATATTTTGCACAGGGACTTCTGATTATGCGCCGCATTCGTAACACGCGTTTGCCTTTATCTTAGGGATATTGTTTCTGACTCTGTTTGTTTCTTGGTGAAGCTTTCTCGACGCGTACTCCTTGCTTCTCCACTTCTTTCTTCCGTTCTTGACGATTTGCTCGATTTTGGTAGTCGTCGCTACTACCCTTGTACTTCTTCGCATTTTATCGCATTCATTTAACGCTTTTCTATATACCATGAGAAGTAGGAAATAAAGAGTGTGCGCTCGAAGTCGTTGTTTAAAGACCTGTAGCAGTCATTCCGCACTTCATTTGCTATATATGTTGTGCTTGTATTTGTTTACTTTCTTGTTAATCGATGAGTCACTCAATTTAGGAATTGAGATCATGACTTCTCTCTCATTAGATGCTCCCTATAGGACTTTATCTCTTACCTTTATTTCTTGTTGATCGACGAGTCACTCAATTTAGAAATTGAGATCACGACTTCGCTCTCATTGCATGTTCTTTATAGGATAGTTTTGTTAGACTTCCTTTGGCATGTTGACCTAGATAGGATCTCTTTAGGTGTGCTCTCTTGAGTTTATTGGCTTGCTTGCTTTATCCTTGTACATACCATAATCCCTTAGGATGTGCTTGCTCCTTTCAGATGCAAGTTAAGCTTTAGGTTGTAAGCTATGCATGCTAACATTGGGTAGGCGTTTCCCTTTTAGTTAATCCAAATCTTAGGACTACCATTGTATGATAACATTAGGTTAGAAATAGGCTAGTCTCCATTAGAGTCTTTTCTTCCCCTTTTTGCATCCTTGCATCTAAAACTAAAACTTCTTTTCTTAGCAAATAAAAAAAACATGCTAATCATACCTAAACCCTTTTTTCAAGGTAATAAAACACAAACCAATTCAAACCATTTTATGCGCTCGAGCACCTTTTCTCTAAAACCCTTTTCAGGTAAGGACATGATTAATTTATTTTTGTGCCAACGCGTGAGTCTCCAAAGTTCGAGCTGCGGCAGAAGGCAAAATTAACATCATCCATAAAAAACACAAAACAAATAAAACATGTGAGCCGAACTACGGTAGCTCTGATTCCTTAAAAGGGATATGTATGCATTAGCGTAGGGCCCGAGCGAGCACAACTTTATTTTCCCTAAATTCTTTTCTCCTTTCTTTTGCATGCATTCTCCCTTCAGTGGTATAGTAAACAGTAAGCATAGATTAAACACACCCATAAGATAGATAACAAGAGTGGATACCGTAGAGTACTACGGGCGTGTGGGGTGCTAATACCTTCCCCTCGCGTAACAGACTCGCTTACCCGATCTCTCGGTTGCAAGACCGTGACTTCTCCTTTCTCAGGTTTTCTCAATGTTTACCTTTCCCTACATATGGGATAAAAGACGTCTGATGGAGACTTCATTGTTTGATGATTTTCAGCCGGTTGTTTTAGTGGAGACCCTGGGAGGATTGTCGAAAATGGTAATTATTGAGACATCTTCACACAAACTTCTTGTGAGGGGAACTTTCTCAAACAAAATTTCTTTGTTAACCATCAAATGATGGACGCCCATCTTTAACAACAAACAACCATATGTTAGAGACATACATGAGTGGAAACCTTCACCATATCCTGGAAATAAATCGGCTCGCAACACATTCCTTTTAACAGTCAGAAGAGGAGTAGCTAACTCATCCATAGAAGAAACAAATCGGTCATTGTCAACTGCATTGACACTCTGGCCATGTTTGGGCATTGGTGCAGTTATTACATTAGGTGTCTCTGGAAGGTCAAACTCAATCTCCTTCGCCTCGATGAGATCTTGCACCTTATTCTTTATATCCCAACAATCATTTGTATCATGCCTCGGAGTTTCAGAGTGGTAGACACATCGGGCATTTGGGTTGTAGCGGGGAGATGTAGTATTGGGATTCTTAAGGGCTTCCTTTAGAGTTACCAGATTGGACTTCAATAGATGTGGTAAAACTTGGGATAAGGTCATGTTGATCTGGGTGAACTGTCTTATGGGCGCATCCGGCTTGCGCTGATTGTTTCGTTGTTGGTTTGATGCAGAATTGGAAATCATAACAGCCCCTACCATTGTACGATGTTCATTTTTTCTTTGATTTCTCTGGCCATAAGCAGCGTTGACCTCCTTCTTCCCAGATAATGGTTTCTTTACTGTACCGGAGGATGCATCTCTTTGGATCTTACCGCTTTTAATATCAGCTTCTACTTGCTCACTAGTCAATATCAACTTAGTAAACATAGCTGAAGAGCTTCCAATCAGATGGTTGAAGAATGGACCAGACAACATGCCCAAGAACATGTCTACCAGCTCCCTATCAGACAGAGGAGGTTGGACTCATCCCACAAGGTCTCTCCACTTTTGGGCACAATCCTTGAAAACTTCGCTGGAACTGATAGACATACTTTGCAATTGTGTATGAGTTAGGGAGAGGTCAGCGTTATATTGGTACTACTTGTAGAAAGCAGTAGCCAGATCTTCCCAATTATGAATGTTGGTTCTTTCCAGTTGATAGAACCATTCCAGCTGAGTCCCTGCCAAACTTTCCTGGAAGAAATGTACCCACAGATTCCTATCAGTAGTGTGGGGTTGAATCTTCCTGACATATGACCTTAAGTGTAGTTTAGGGCAGGAGACACCATCGTACTTAGCAAAGGTGGGGACCTTGAATTTCTGTGGGATGACCACCCCTGAGATCAGTCCTAGCTTTTCAAAATCCAGCTCGGATACCCTCTGGATCTCCATAGCATTGGGACGATCTTCCTGTTGTTTGTATTTATCATCTGCAGCAGGATACTGCTCCTTGGAATAGTCAGCTTCATCTTCCTCAGACCCTCAGTTGTTGTTTTCTTCTGTTGGCTTCTCTTCCTTATTGTCTCCCTCATTTGACGGGCATGCGAAATCTATAGCTCGCTTAGCCGGTCCTCTGAACCTTCTTCCCAAACTCAACACACCATCTTGATTCTCTTCCTTCTTAGTCTTCTCTTTGACGATCAGAGCTTTCAGATCTTCTTGCCCCCTGGCCAGAGCTAGGAACATTTGTTGGAACTGAGAATTTTGAGCTTGAAGATCCTTTACTATTTGTTCAAGAGCCATTTCTTTTGCTGAAATAAACAGCGAAAAGAATAAGAAACCTATCTTGAAATACCTGTTTATGCAATGAAATGCATGATATGCTTATGCAATGTTTTCACGGACTTTTAAGATTTTAAATTTGCTTAGACAACGAGAGAACAAACATTAATTGAATTCATAAGTTTAAATGATTACAACGATGCCTCTTGGGCTTACAATGGAAGAAACAAAGATAAACAAAACCCCTAAATCAAACAAGACTCAAGCTTCCCATGAGCGCAACCTCTTTGGCGCGATGTAGGCATTCAAACTTTGTTCTTCATGTAGTTGTCTTGTAAGCTCAAAAAACTTCTTCTTGCTTGCGTAGAACAGGGTTTCAAAGGTGTCTCATTCTTCTTTGAGTTGAATCCAAGATCTTTGCAATTCCTCGAGAATAGTCGGCATATCAGGATGGAGAATAGTATGAGGTACACCTGTCTCGTTGATAGGTTCCATGGTGATTGATAGGATGGCGGGGTAAGGCATCATGATATTTTAAGCGCGTGCTCGCACCCAATTAAGATAAGACTCTAAAGGGATGGATTTCTTATGCCCCAATGTTTTGATATATACTCTGTTCACCATGCCTCATGCTCGAATGAACCTCTGATGGTACCCTTGGACATCATTCTCATAGTCAAATGCAATTCCTTGGATCAATGCGTCATGAGGATCGTCTCTCCTAGCATACCCAAACTGTCACAACGCCAAAAATGGGTTATAACTGATTCCTCCCCTAATGCCTAGGAGAGGTACATTAGGGAATTCCCCACAGCGATCAATGATGGTAACATCTTCCACAGATCGAGGACACCAGTGAATATTCGAATACGTGAGAGACATCAACCTATTAGGCCACCTCATGCCTTGCTCATTCTTCAACGTAGATCGAGGTAGGTGCAAAATAAACCACCTAGCCAACAGAGGATTGTAACACATGAGGGTTCCTCTTCTCTTTAGGATGCGGGTACGAAAAGAGTGCAGAATGTCTCCAATTAAGGTAGGAACCGGATTACGAGACATGAAAATTTTGACCGCATTCACATCTATGAGTTGGTCCGGATTAAGGAACAGGACCATCCCATTAATGAGAAGGGCCAACACCTCTTAAAAGGCTTGTAAGTCTAGGGTATCCCAAAAATGATGAGCTTTCTCAAACAAAAACTTGTCTAGAAACCCTTTGATACCACTTCTTGTTTCCCAATTTGCCACAATGTCGAATCGTTGTAGATACAGGGCTTGAGCAATTTCTTCAGGCTTTGGGTCTCTTTCCATACCGTTGAAGGGTAATTGATTGAGAATAGGCACACCCAATAACTGAGAAAACTCTTCCATAGTAGGCACCAACTGGTAATTGGGAAATGTAAAGCAATGATGTAAAGGGTCAAGGAATTGAAAGAGAACTTTCACCATGTCTTCATCAGGGCTTGAGGTGACCAAACTGAGGAGTCGGCCATGTCTTTTAGTGAATGGGGAATTCTCATGAACCCTTGACGCCAACTCTTTGATTTGAGGAGGTACATTTACGAGGTTGACTTGGATGGTATTTTTGCGAATGGCGGCCTTGTCCTACAAAACAGACATAAAGATAAGTCTTAAAAGTCCTTGAAATGGTTAGTGTGATATGCCAATGTTATGATGTTATGATGTTATGTACAAACAAATATATACAATCACACATAGATCCTTAGGTTTAGGCTTTCATGGATTCCATAGGTAAGTACCCTCTTGAAGTTTAGTTGGTTCAACTTGTCCTATTAATTGTAACAGAGTTCTAGGGGATCTCAATATCACTGATCTTTCTTCACCGGGCATTCAGCATAAGCCTCTTTATTGGCGACCGAAATATCCCAGAACTCAGATCTCAATGAGAGTAGTATCGAGTATCAACCAACTTCGGACTGCACCAAAGTCAGCTATCTCACTACTTCGTAATGGTCAAGTTGTTCAATTAAAGGTTCTAAAGTTAGTCGGTGATTCGTGACACCATACAGCAGCCCCGTATTCTCCTTGACTACTCAAGGGCTACCGGTACCAACAAATGTGTCACACCAACATTGCTATCATTTCAACCGTATCGGTGTACCCCACACAATCTCCACGATCTATTGCTACTTACCTAAAAGGTGCCCCCAGATCCGGGTGTAGGATCTTTTAGTAACAGCCCAAACAAGCCCTCCACGATCTATGGCAGTGAAGATCAAAGAGGAGGTTATAAATAAGATTAATGTTGGTTTTCTTGTTACGTCAGTGTATCCTTAATGGATTGCCAATATTGTCCCAGTACCGAAAAAAGACGGAAAAGTTCGCGTGTGCGTAGATTACAGAGATCTAAATAAAGCTAGTCCAAAAATGATTTTCCATTGCCACACATTGATATGTTAGTGGATAGCACAGCAAAATTCAAAGTATTCTCGTTCATGGACAGATTTTTCGGGTATAATCAAATAAGAATGGCTCCGGAGGACATGGAAAAAACAACGTTTATCACACCCTAGGGAACATTCTGTTACAGAGTGATGCCCTTCGGGTTGAAGAATGCTGGTGTAACGTACTAGAGGGCTATGATAACTGTATTCCATGATCTGATGCACAAGGAAATCGAAGTATATGTTGATGATATGATTGCTAAATCCCAGACTGAAGAAGGGCATGTAGAAGATTTTTTGAAGTTGTTTCAGCATTTGAGGAAGTATCGTCTCCGCTTGAATCCAAATAAATGCACCTTCGGTGTTTGATCAGGAAAATTGTTGGGTTTCATTATTAGCCAGAAAGGAATTGAATTTGACCCTGATAAATTCAAAGTAATTCAAGAGATGCCAGCGCCAAGAACTGAAAAACAAGTCATAGGGTTCCTCGGGCGTTTGAATTATATTTCCATATTCATTTCCCACATGACTGCAACATGTGAACCAATCTTTAAGTTGTTAAAGAAAGATCAAGGTTGTGTGTGGACGGATGACTGCCAAAGGGAATTTGAAAGTATTAAAGAATATATGTTGGAACCTCCTATCTTGCTCCCTCCTGTCGAAGGAAGACCGTTGATTATGTATCTGACAGTGTTAGATAAATCCTTGGGTTGTATTCTGGGACAACAGGATGAAATAGGGAAGAAAGAGTTCGCCATTTATTATCTCAGTAAAAAGTTCACTGATTGTGAGTCGCGATATTCCATGCTGGAAAAGACATGTTTTGCTTTGGCATGGGCGGCAAAGCGTTTGCGGTAGTATATGTTGAACAACACTACTTGGTTAATCTCCAAAATGGATCCAATCAAGTAAATTTTTGAAAATCTTGTTCTTACTGGAAGAATTTCCCGCTGGCAGATGATGTTATCTGAATATGATATCGAATACCGCACTCAAAAAGCTATTAAAAGAAGTGTGTTGGAAGATTATCTTGCTTACCAACCAGTGTAGGATCATCAGTCTATAGAATATGAATTCCCCGATGAGGATGTGATGTTCCTGAAAGTGAAAGATTATGATGAACCATTGCTTGAGGAAGGTCCTGACCCTGAATCTCATTGGAGTGTGATATTTGATGGAGCTGTGAATTCTTATAATAAATGAATTGGTGTTGTGATTGTCACTCGCCATGGATCGCACATTCCTTTTACTGCAAGGTTGACATTTAATTATACTAAAAAAACGACAGAATATGAGGCTTGCATCATGGGTCTCGAAGAAGCTATTGATCTCATAATTTAAATTCTAGATGTGTATGGTGATTTAGCATTGGTAATAAACCAGATTAAAGGAGAATGGGATACTCATCACCCCGTCTTGATCCATTACAAAGATTATGCTAGAAGGTTATTACCCTTCTTTAATAAAGTTTAATTCCATCACATTCCAAGAGATGAAAATCAAATGGCGGATGCTCTGCAACCCTGGCTTCTATGTATCAAGTAAATACTTATAATGATATAACTCGGATTATGGTTCGGCGACTGGATAGACCCGCTCGTGTGTTTACAATAGAGGAGGTAGTAGATGAGAAGCCTTGGTATTATGATATCAAGCATTTTCTCCAGACTCAGGAATACCCAATTGGTGCATCGAATAAAGATAGAAAGACATTGAGAAGATTGGCAGGCAGTTTCTTCCTCAGTGAAAATGTGTTGTATAAAATAAATTATGACATGGTCTTGCTCAGATGCGTGGATAGAAATGAAGCAGGAATGTTGATGCATGAGGTTCATGAAGGTTCATTTGGCACTCATGCCAATGGACATTTGATGGCTAAAAAGATGCTAAGGGCAGGTTACTATTGGCTGACAATGGAAACTGATTGTTATAAATTTGCAAATAAGTGTCATAAATGCCATATTTATGCGGACAAGGTTCATATGCCTCCGACACTTCTCAATGTGATCTCTTCCCCATGGCCTTTCTCTATGTGGGGTATTGACATGATCGGGATGATAGAACCAAAAGCTTCGAATGGACACTATTTTATCTTGGTAGAAATTGATTACTTCACCAAGTAGGTGGAGGTTGCTTCATATGCCAATGTTACTAAGAAGGTGGTTGTGCGTTTCATCAAGAATAATCTTATATGTCGTTATGGTGTGACGAGCAGAATTATCACCGACAATGGCTCGAATCTGAACAATAAAATGATGACAGAACTATGTGAAGCATTTAAGATTGTCCATCATAATTCCTCTTCGTACAGGCCAAAGATGAATGGGGCTGTTGAAGCTGCTAATAAGAATATCAAGAAGATTATCCAGAAAATGGTCGTTACTTATAAGGATTGGCATGAAATGCTTCCTTTTGCTTCGCATGGATATCGAACATCTGTCCGCACTTCAACAGGAGCAACCCTGTTCTCCCTGGTGTATGGAATGGAAGCGATACTCCCAGTCGAGGTTGAGATTCCCTCTTTGCATGTGATAATGGAAACCAAGTTGACTGAGGCTGAATGGGTCCAAAATCAGTTTGACCAATTGAATCTGATCAAAGAGAAGAGGATGACAGCTTTGTGTCATGGACAGTTATATCATAAAATAATGAAGAAAGCTTTTGATTAAAAGGTTAATAATCATGAATTCAGAGAAGGCGACCTCATGCTCAGGAATATCATGTCTTTCAACACTGATTCTAGGGGCAAGTGGACTCCAAATTTTAAAGGCCCATATGTTGTCAAGAAAGCCTTCTCTGGCGGTGCATTAATTATTGAAACTATGGATGGCGAGGAGTTCCCACGTCCCATGAATGCTGATGCAGTCAAGAAATACTTCGCCTAAAGAAATAAAAGAACAGCTCATTAAGTTGAAAACCTGAAAGGGCGACTTAGGGAAAAAATAGCGTCTCGGTAGACCGAAAACCCGAAAGGGCAGTCTAGGAAAAAGTTAGAGACATAAACAGAATAAATTTCCCGCTAAGTTGAAAACCCGCAAGGGCAGCTTAGGCAAAAGTTAGGGACTTTCTTGGCAAGTAACTGCATCATGCAATATTTGATTATTGAAGCAACAATCTTCTCTAATCCTCATCATACTTTAACGGAAGCTGTTGCTCAGGATTTCAAAAAAGTTGTTAGAGGGGATAGTGGTCATTGTATCTCAATGTATCTTTTCCGTTATATATTACCACTTTCCAAACTTTGTAATCATCCATGGAGTCTCGCCGTTCGCAGACTACCATTCTATTAATAAAGTTTGAGCTGTTACCCAATTCTTTGTGTTTCTTATTTTATTTAGCTTGCAAAGACTTCATTTATTATTGATAATAACTTTCAAAGCAAAAATATTAAATAACAAAATCAATTTTTCAAAAAAGAATTTACAAATTGCTTTTACTTTGGAATTTGTGATACGGAAAAAACAACAACAACAAAAATGGTGATCCCAAGAATGGATAAACTCCAGTTGTTTTAAGAAGTCTTTGTTCCCCTTGGGAAAGTTTACTCAGGATGATTCACCGTATTAGGTTCGAGACTCCGGTACCCTCTGTCAAGTAGGATTCATTTCTCCTCTTTTCTGAGTTTTCATGATGTAAAGTTTCAATCCGAGATTTCTCCAGTGAAGTTTTCGTTTGGTCTAATGGAAGTTCTTTTTCCAGAGAAGTCGGTACCATAATCACTGTTGAAGAACGCAGGTCCCCGGTTTCTCTAGTGAAGAACGTATTGTGATTTTCCTTTTAAGGATGTGGTGATTAACCTCTCCAATGAAGTGGGCCTGAATTCCCAAATGAATGTTTTGATGATTTGGGTGTCCATCTACTTTACTTGATATTGGTTTTGCAATCCCCAGTAGAAGTGTTACTCTTGAAAACATTTGTTTCCCCGGTGAAGCCTGGACAAGGATGTTCTATTCGTGCATCTGTACTATTCTATCACTTTGTTTTGTTTACTCCCAGATTATGTTTCTCCCCAGTAAAGATGAAGCAGGCAGTAGGTTATGTTTCCTCAGCTGACACTTACTTTTTCTTGGAATTATCATCTTGGATGTGATTTAGTCTAGTGTTGTTTGTTCCCGAGATGGTTTTGCTTGGTTACTCCCAGTGTTGTATATTTGTTTTGTCAGCATACGCACGATAACGCTCATATATTCATACATACATCATGCATAGATAAAATTGGAAAATCATTGCTCATTAACATTTGTTAATATTTTTATTGACATATCACCCTGTTTTGCAGAGTTACGTTGTCCTCTCTCCAATAGAGTGTTGGCCTTAAGCAGAAAGTTTATATTCTTTCAATCTCCTCACTGAGTTATCCCTCGTGGAAGATTTTTGCTTTAGCCTTCCTGTACAGCTCCTTGTTTGGATGGATTTGGTTTTCCCTCTTGATTTTATTTCTCAAAGGTTGTATTTTGGTTGACTGTTTCATTCCAGTTGATTTTTGGTTTGAATCTTTGGTTCCACAATATTATTTACTTTAGATTTCTGAAAGCTTCGAGTTTTGGTTTGCGCATTTATTTTGTACGAGAAGACTTTATCTCCTCAGCAGGAATATCATGGCATTTCTCCAGGAAGTCATATTTCATTCCCCAGGAAGCCATACTGTTCTCCCCAGAAAGTCACTTCTTTTTACAATCCTCCATGACAACAAGTAGCAGGTCTCTTTATTTGAGCAACTTGTGCTTCCCTATAAAAGTTGACATAACTTTTTTGTTATTTTCTCTATGAGTGGATAGTTTACAGTCTGTTGTCAAATTACTCCAGTGCATGACAAGACTTTCAAATTTCGCAGAGACAGCTCGTTGTGAAATATTTGCAGGTGATAGTCTCTTTATTTGAGACATTTTATATATTACCCTTTCCAGGAAAAGTGCCTCGATTAAAGAAAAAGTTGAGACTCGTTCTAGGCGAAATGCCAGAATTTTAGGGAAACTTGTTATCTTTTTGCTACCCTCAGTGAACGTTGGTAGTTCATCATCAGTGAACCGCAGTGCTATGATATATTTTCTCTCTACCTTCAATAAAAGTTGGTAGATCACCATCAGTGAATGTTGGTGTTTTTTATCTTTTTGCTACCCTCAATGAACGTTGGTAGTTCATCATCAGTGAACGGCGGTGCTATGATATATTTTCTCTCTACCTTCAGTGAAAGTTGGTATATCACCTTCAGTGAAAGTTGGTGCTTGTTATCTTTTTTCTACCCTCAGTGAACGTTGGTAGTTCATCATCAGTGAACGGCGATGCTATGATATTTATTTTCCTTCTACCTCCAGTGAACGTTAGTAGCTCACTGTCAGTGAACATTGGTGTTGTTATTTCTTTTCTCTCTACCTTCAGTGAACGTTGGTAGCTTTACCTCCAGTAGAAGTTGGTGTATCCTTTGACCATTTTTCCATCCTCTTTGATTCAGGTTGTGATACGGTGGGAGAACTGACTTGAGGTTTTGCGTTTCTGTTCGCACTTGTTCGGTTTAGCAAGAGTCGCCACCGACTTTTTATTTTATCCTAAGGAAAGGTAAAAAAGCACAGGAAAGACCTTTGAGATGTTTTCTTGGGTTCGAGGAGTAGATTATAGAAAGGGAAGGTATTAGCACCCTTTCTATCCATGGTTATCCATGGGCTCTTAGTTACTTGTTTTAGATCACTTGCCTTTGCTTTTCAATTGTTTGTTTTGTGTGTGTGGTTTTGAAAATGTTTTGAAAAAGATGCCTTGTCTAGGTAACCTTTGTAATGATTCTTGTCTGAATATATACAAAGGTGTGTGTCTTTTTGAAAAGATAATTCAATGTTTTGAAAGTTGTTTTTGAAACTGTTTTGAAGTTGTGTTGTGAAGTGTGTTTGAAAAATGGCAAGGATGTTTTGCAAGATTTTTGATCAAGTAACTAAGAGTTGTCTACCCTATTTTACTCAAAGATTTTTCTTATGTTTTTAACCCATTTAACAGTGTTGTTTCACCATTGTATTTGGTGAACAACCTTGTGTTAGGATGTTGACGGGACATGCGCGGGTCATCGTATACAATCATTGAAAGCAACTTGAGGGACGCTCTAGCAATTTTGTAAGGGACGAGATCGTTTTATCGAAGGCAACATCGAGGGTCATCGAGGGACTACGATCTTTGTTTATCGAATGGGCATTTGCTAGAGTGTCTCATACTCGAGGGACATGATTGCATTTTCCGAGGAAACAAGCTAGGTTACCCTAGAGGTGCAAGTGTGAATTGTGTATTGATTTTCATGCATTTATCTTGTATTAGGTTATCTAGCGATTGATTTTGAATCTTCGCATACAAACCCTAATTACTATACAGTATATGGAAAGCGATAAATTGCGAGAATTTAAAGTCTAAGTTATTACAAGTAAGTATCCGGGGATGGGGGTACAAATGTTTATAAATGGGGATGAGTCTTATCAGAATAGTAATGTCCAAGTATATATTACAACCAAATCGAACTGTCGCATTCTCAATGTAAAATTATAACAAGGTATAAGATAATGGAAATCAAAGAGATATAAGATGTGTATATTTATTTACAAATGCTCAAATAAAAATTAACCTAATTAAAGACTTAAGTATTCATTATTATTGTATTTTGTTAATTATATAAACAATGAGCTTTAAAGAAAAGAAAAATTATTTAAGTTAAAAATTCTATTATTTATGTGTGTTTATTAAATGTAATCATTATTAAGAAAAATTATTTAATATGTATATATATTTTTTAACAAAAGAAAAGAAAAATTATATTATAAAAGATGAAAATAAAATGATAAAAAGTGTTAGTTTTTTTTAATAAAAAAAACGTTAAAAGAAAGAAAAGATCATGGGCCTAAACAAATGTTTTAGATGGCCCAAATAAAAAAAGGATAAAGAAAACAACAAATTAAAGAAGAGGGAAGGGGGGTGTACTGGCCAATTCGCGTATGGGCTTTATGTTTTGTTGTTGGGGAGAAGGCCCATCTGAGGCTTGACATTTTTTAGGGTTAGAGTTTGTTTTAGAAATTAGGGTTTTCAGTTTTGTACAGCGGCGCCTGCTTCTCTCCTCTTCTTCGTTCTCTCTTCCTCGTTCTCAACCATGGACAACTGATTCCTTCGCTCCCTAGCCGCCGGAGCGTTGCCTCCCATCTCTCTCGTCCTCACGGCAATCCATGTTGGCTATGCTCGGACGGTATGAATTTTATCTTTGCTTAGGGTTTTTTACAGTTTGGTTCTTGCATTTTTATCGTTTTGCAATGCTTAATCTTCGATGTTTTTGGTGTGTGAAATACAGCGATAGTTTGAGAGGAAAAGATTATACCTTTGGCGTTTTGCTTCTGTAAACTGAAGGAGAGAGGGAAAGGGCTTGGTGGCGCTCTCAGGTGGCCAAGGCGGAGGGAGGATGATGACAAGAGTTACTAGCTCTCCTTTCCGGTATCTCTGTATCTTTCTCTTTGAATCGTTTGATGATGATTCTGTTCTGAAAACTTGATTCTGAATTGATATGTTTTCTGTTGGCTACTGATTCATTGATGATGATGAATTCTGAGACTATGTTGATTGGATTTTCATTGTTGTTTGATGATGACTTCGTTTCTAAAAACTTGTTTGCTCTTTTCTTCACTTCTGGACTTCTTCCTCTTCTTTGAGTGTTAGCTTTTGATGATGAACTTTGTTTGTTTTGAGATTGACTGTTGTTGTTGCTTGGTGATGATGAGTTTGTTCTAAAAATAGCTTCTGAATCTAGTTTGATGATAATGAACTTTGCTTCTGAATCTTTTGCTTATTTTTTTTGTTGATTCGATGAAACTAAACTGTGTTTGCAGTTTTGGAAGCAAGCTTGAGTGTTTGTTTCATGTTTTGGAAATTGCAGATTTGCTTTGGGTTTGTAAGTTTTACTTGCAGGTTTTTTGTTGTTTTGAGCTTGCAGTTTTTGTTTGGTAAGGCAGGCCTGGGTGTTGGGCTTGCTTCTTGGATGCAGGTTCATTTTGAGGCAGTTTTGCAGGTTTGATAACTTGCAGTTCTTGTGACTGCAGTTTGATGAGTTTTGGCAGGTTTGATAACTTGCAGTGTTTTAGGCAAGTTTGAATTGAGTTGTAGTTTGTGGCTCTATCTTCTCTTGAACCTGTTAGACTATTATACTGTTATATCACAGTTTTATGCAGTTTTCTGCTTTGATAGCAGGTTTTCTGGTTGAGCTTCTGTGGGCTCCCCTGGACTGCTATGCAGTCTTGCTCTTTTTTATCTTTTGTGTTCTCTTATTGTCTTGAACAATAGCCTGCCAAAACTGTAAACCTTTTTCTGGTTCTCTCTTTCTCTCTCCTTAAAAGCATTTTAAATTGCTTATTATATATTTTTTCTGAAAAGCTTTGTTGGCCAGAATATGATGATAAGAATTGACAAGCCTTCTTGCTTGTAACTTGGTTTATCTTGCTGCATTGTTGTACTTTCTTTCCATATTTTCCTGCATTGTTCTTTCTTTGACAGCTTGTGTACTTGGTTTGACAGTTTTGCAACTTAGTTTTCTTTTGTGGGCAGCCTTGTGCCTTTGGTTGACTAATGCAGTTTGGGAATCTAGTTTTCTTTGCCTTGCTGCCTTATATCTTTGCATTTAATTGTATGCTTGCAAATTATTTTTACTTTCCTCTTTGTGAACCTAGAAGAGAAATCTTCTTGTGATTTGCAAAGAGGACAAGTAAAACATGACGAACCCAAAAACAATCTGATTCATGCCAACAAGCTTTAATGATGATCGTTTTTTAATTATTCGATTAAAAATGCTTTTCAATTTAACTGCACTGATTTCTTTTTCTTCTGTCCTTTGCAGGTAAGTACCAGTTGAATAATGGAGGATGCAGTAAAAGTAGAAGATTTCAAGAGATTTAGGCTTTAGATTTATTTTCTTTTCATTTATTGTAATAAATATTATTGTAAACACTGTAAATTATAAATTTACAGTATTCGAACAAAATTTGTAACAATATTTGAAATAAATAAATAAACAAAGTCTTTGTCAAATACAAATTATTTACTGTTAAATATTTCCTTCTTTCCTTTGCACTGTCTATTTAATTATTTAAATCTCTTAAGTTAAAACAACTGGAAATGCATCCCAATAACTTTAACCCAGATGAAATAAATAATCAACAAACTTTGTCGTCTCGCAACCTTGCATTAACCACAATACGCCTGGCATTCCAATTAATCATATGCTTTTTACAGTTAAACAAACATGCATTCCATACACTTTTCACTCCACTGATCAAACCAATGCCTCAAAGTTTCAAACAAAGCCTCAGCTCCTATCCCAGATATTTAGGTTTTGAGAAGCAACCGGTAATCTGGAACAAGCATAAAAATAATGTAACAGTCAATTGAATTATTGTGGATTCAATTTCTTCTGAGAAATACGAGCGAAAACCCTAATTCCATATTTGTCGTCAAAGAAAAGTCTGCTTGATTAATTCCTGAGCCAATCTCAACAAAATCAATGGAAACCCTAATTCTGGATTGACTGATAAAGAAAAGTCTGTTTGACCGATTCTTGAGCCAATCTTGAAAGATCATGGAAAACCCTGAAGTTGTGATTTCTTGTGAAAAAGGGAGGGAAAATTTTAGGGTACAACAGTTGCCCCTGTTCAATCTTCTTGAACCTGAAGAGTTAGATTGGCAATTTTGCCATTCGCGACTCGAAGGTAAAAGATGATTGGACACTAGAGTGCCCAAAAAATTTGCACTCGTCAAAGCGTAGTTGAGGGAATGGGCTTAAAGATGCCATTTGGAGACGTGACAGGATCTTGTCGGAGATGGGCTTAAAGATGCCATCCAAGAATGTTTACTGAATTGTATGTTGTAGGTGAGTGGGTGAGTATCAGAAAGGTATCCATGTTTGGAACGTCTCTGCGCTGGTAGTCTGAATAGGTAACAGATTGACATCCATGTTGGAAAGCACCCGTAAATTGTTTTCAGAAGTTGAGTCTGAACAAGCGATAGATTAACATCCGTGTTTGGAGAATCCATAAACTGTTCTCAGAAGTTGAGTCTGAACAAGCGATAGATTAACATCCGTGTTTGGAGAATCCGTAAATTGTTCTCAGAAGTTGAGTCTGAACAAGCGATAGATTAACATCCGTGTTTGGAGAATCCGTAAGCTGTTTTCAAAAGTTGGGGTCTGTATGAGTAGCAGAATGACTTCCGTGTCTGGAGTATATCTGAGACTGTAACTGGAATTGGGATCTGTATGAGTAGCAGAATGACTTCTGTGGCGAATGCACTGGGGAAGATCAAATCATTGGTGCAAAGGCCAGAATGGCATCCGTGTTTGGAGCATATCTGAACTTGAAGTTGATAGTTGAATCTGAATGAGAGATAGAATGGTCGCCGCGTCTGGAGCATATCTAGTCTGTATCGGATTGCTGAAGTCTGAATGAGTAGTAGAATGACCGCCATGTCTGGGGTATATTTGTACTGTATTTGACTAATTATTAACGATAGCCTTTTAATCTTATCCTAAAAAGGGTAAAATGTTAGCTAAAACATAAAGTCATGTTGCATGATATGTATGATGTAGTGAACTGTACTTCATCAATGTTTATGATATGAATGTAATGGATGCGCATGTAAGCTGAGTAGTTGTCTTGCTGAGGAAGATAAATCCTGGATAATGAAATCTTTGACTGCTGCCGGGGAAAGTAAATCCTTGACTGCTGCTGGGGATTGAAAATCCTTTGATCGTTGAAAATGAGAAGTCCTGGGACCACTGTTGGGGAAATCAGGAGTTTGGGTTGTATGCCAATCTACTGGGGATTCCTGTTTTGAGGAGATCTTCATTGGGGAATATCTGAATACTCTGTGAGGAACTGAGAATGAGAGTCTTCATTCTGCTTGGGGAATAAGAATTTTGTGGGGAATAGCCATACTGTTGAAAAGTAGTTATCCTGTTGGAGAGTAAAACTCAGGATTCTGGAAAAAGCATATTCCTATCTGGAAGAAGTTCAGGTTTAGGTTGTATGCCACTTTAAGAATGATAATCTTCACTCTGTCGGGAATATCAGAAATTCAGATGTTATACCACTTTGAGAAATGAGAATCTTCATTCTGTCGGGAATATTAGGAAGTTGAATTGTATACCACATTGAGAATGAGAATTTTTATTCTGTCGGGGTTGAATCAGGAGGTCGGGTGTATGCCAATCTACTGGGGAAGCCAAAATGAGAATCTTCATTCAGGTCTTGGGTCAGAAGGTTGGGTGTATACCCTTCTTCTGAGGTTTCGAGGATGAGAATATTCCATCTTTTAAGGGTCAGGAGGTTGGGAGTATACCAATCTCTTGAGGTTTTAAGGATGAGAATCTTCATTCTTGAGAGAAACAGATTTTTAGGAGCTTCAGTTGTCCGTTATTCTGTTGGTGAGTATCAGGAGCTTGGGAGTATACCAATCTCTTGAGGTTTCAAGGATGAGAATCTTCATTCTGTTAAGGGTCAGGAGGTTGGGAGTATACCAATCTTTTGAGGTTTTAAGGATGAGAATCTTCATTCTGTTAAGGGTCAGGAGGTTGGGAGTATACCAATCTTCTGAGGTTTCAAGGATGAGAATCTTCATTCTGTTAAGGGTCAGGAGGTTAGGAGTATACCAATCTCTTGAGGTTTCAAGGATGAGAATCTTCATTCTGTTAAGGGTCAGGAGGTTGGGAGTATACCAATCTTCTGAGGTTTCAAGGATGAGAATGTTCATTCTGTTAAGGCTCAGGAGGTTGGGAGTATACCAATCTTCTGAGGTTTCAAGGATGAGAATCTTCATTCTTGAGAGAAACAGATTTTTAGGAGCTTCAGTTGTCCGTTATTCTGTTGGTGGTTGTAACTTCCAACAGGTGATGAAGGATGTTTTGATGACGACCGTAACTTCCAGAAGCAAATTTTTAACGACCGTGAATTCCAACAGGTGATGAAGGAATTTTTGATGATGACCGTAACTTCCTGCAGGTGATGAAGGAAATTTTTAACGACCGATCAATTTGAAATGTAATTTTGTTGTGGAGAATAAATCCTTGAAAAAGGTTTGGGGAAATAAGCCCATGACTGCTGGTCTGCTAGAGAGGTGATAACCTTCTCGAGGACGCTTGAATTTCTTTTCAGAAAGATTTTGGAGAGATTCGCTGTTGCCCCTAGTATCAGATGTTTGTAGTATTGCCAGGAAACTTGGAATGCATGTAACCCTTTGTTGAGATTGATGTTTAAATGCCCCAAGTGATGGTGAGGGAGACTTGCCCCAGGTTAATCTGCAATTGAGAGATTTTCTTGAAATCTTGACTGGACTGCCCCAGGTTTACTGGACTTTGAAAGATTTGTTGAAATCTTGACTGGACTGTCCCAGGTTTACTGGACAATACCATACCCAGGCCCCTTTTGTTGATGGGAGATTTTTGCAACGGAAGTGTCATCCCACTTGAAGTGATTTTATTCACTGAGAGGGCTTTCGTTCCTCCGAACATTCACTATTGTGAATTTCTCTGTTGTCAAACAAATAGACATGTGCAAACAACGATATTTAAATAATGCAAAGTTTATGCTTGTCTCGAAGTTTTGAAAAATGCATTTTTTAGCTGAAAACTTTTTTATAAGACAAAATCAACACAAGATTTAGGGCAAAGCCTTACAGGAGTCAGGATACCTTTTGTAACACTATGCTTTCAAACTAACCCATGCTTCAATTAGGACTTTTAAAGGGTTGTAATGTGGCTTGGTTCACGGTTTAAGAAACAAAGGATAAAGGCTCAAAGTATATTTGTACCCACCCGCTCTTCGTGATGTCCTTCAATCCTATACTCAGTTAATTGTGTGTCGGACTCTATTCGAGTTTGGAATGACGTTTTGGTGATGGTTCACACCAGTTTAATTTTAATGGGAAGGCATTCATCATTTTTGCAACATTTTTCATGTTGTTGAGGATTTATAATGACCTCTTTCTTTTGATTCGTTATCCTTAATTTTTTCCTGACTGTTCCTGTTTTCGAGATTACAGTCAGCGGGATGCCCCAGCTTTCTTAAGCCTCCTTTATAGGTTTTGGCTTAGTGGGATTTTCTCTTTTGAGTGGTAATGACTGCCTATGAGATAAGGAACTATCACTGTCTTTTTGGTTCCCAAAGGAATGTTTTTGATGTCATTCGTTGTATTACGAACTGAGAATTTGTGACTTCAATGCGCATCTTTTGAATTAACTGAGAGACTACCCTGCCCCAGGTTTAAATCAAAGGTTTCGATTTGTGTTTAAAACAGAAAACTCCTACTTCTTTGGCTCGAAGGGGTTGACTAGGGATTATCTTCCTTATAACTCCAGTGTTTAGGATTTGAAAGAAACGCCTGTACATCGTCAGCAAGGTCTATCCAAAAGCATACTGTATGAGATTATGGTATTGTTTCGTCATCTTCCCTCTAAATACTTTGTAACTTGTATCAAGAGTTAAATATCATAAAGAAAGTAGGGAGCATAATTCGAGAATAGTGAAAACGAATGGATGAATTCAAGACAAACATATGCAATGCATTAATGAAACAGAGTTTGACATCAACAGATAATTGTTTGAATAAAAAAAAGAAATTACAACTTGAACATTCAAATGAAACAAAAGTCTCTTAGTTCGAACTTTGTCAATTCAGGTGGAGAACCCTTAGCGGAAGATTTTCAACTCGCCATCCGGCATGAATTCCAGCACTCCTTCGTCAATCAAGTCTTGGATCTTGTTTTTCAAAGCCCAACAGTCATCGGTGTCATGTCCAGGACTATGGGAGTGGTATACACAAAATGCATCGGGGTGATAGCTAGGAGTAGAGGTATTGGGCTTCCGAATAGGATCCTTTAAAGCAATCAGATTGACCTCTAACAGGCATTTCAGTATTAGAGATGATGGTATGTCAGTCTCAGAGAAAAGTCTTCCAGACGTATTTTTCTTACACCGATTACCCTGTTGACGCTGGCGAGGTTGTTGCTGGGCTTGTGACCCTGAAGCAAGTTGGGGAGCCTTTCCCTTGTCTTATTGTCTCAGAGGAGGTTGAATGATGACTTGATCTTCAACCCTATATGTTTGCCCCACTTGGTTGTCTCGAAGCAGTTTGTTGACGAGAACCCTGAGCTCTTCTTGTCTTTGAGCCAAGTCTTGAATGAGAGCCATCTGGCCCACCAGTTATCCCATCATCTAGATCTTCATTGTTGCCAGCTCAATCTGTAGTTCTTACAACTGATCATTCCTGACACTGCCTGAATTCCCTAGGACCATGCCCCTTGTGAGGATAGCTTTCACTTCTTCTTGCCCCTGGGACAGGTTCAAGAACATTTATTTAAGTTGAGCATTTTGATCCTGGATATCTTTGACAGTCCTCTCTAGAGCCATCTCTACTGAAATAAACAGTAAGAGAATAAGGAAACCTGAAAAGGAAAACCTGTTATGATACAATGCATGATATGTGGATGCATGTTTTCAAGAATCTCGCGGGGTAAACACAAGAAAATGTTTAGAGGTTGAACTTTGATCAATACCTTTGTATGGAGAACTTTGTATCGGTGGATGTCTTTCCACGAGAATCAAGATCACCATGTCAAGTGGGTCATAGCCCCTGATTCAAGTTGTTACACTTGATCTTTGATGGTGTTTGTTTAGAGGAAAACCCTCTTTCCCTTTGGTAGATGTCTAATTCAATGTGACCCTGCATCAAAGACCCTCGAGATCCTTGAAATGGTTATTGAAAATGCTATGGTATGATGTTATGATGTTATGTATATGTATGCAAAAGTAATCAAGTGTATATACAGGTAATCATATTCACATAGAGCAAACAAGTTCTTAGGTTTAGGCTTGCATGGGGTTTGTAGGTAAGTACCCTCTTGAAGTTAGTCGGCTCAACCTGTCCTAAAATAGAAACCGGGTTCTAAGGAGCTCAATATCACTGGATTATTTTATGTGTTCATTGTTTTGGTTTAGCCACTTAACTGGCGACCAAAACATTCCAAGAAAACAATCCTCAATGAGTGCAGTATCGAGTATCTACCAGCTTTGGACTGCACCAAAGTCGGTCATCTCACTACCCCTAATAAGGCCAAGATGGTCAAGTAAGGTTCTAGAGTTCATTAGTGCTTCACGACATCACTCAGCGGCCCCGTATTCTCTTTGATTAACTCAAAGGCTACCGGTACCCACAAATATGTCACACTAACGTAGCCACTGCTTCAACCATGTCGGTATACCCCGCACAATTCCCTCACAGTTTATTGCTACTTACCTAAAAGGTGCCCCCAAATCCGGGTGTAGGATTTAAAACAAACCAAAACAAGGAACCCAAAAAGTAAAGCAATCAAATCAATCAAGGTAAGCATGTAAAGGTGATCTAAAACCCTAAGGTAACCCTACTTTTAAAAAATTTCCCCAGCAGAGTCGCCAATTCTATGATACGGTGGGAGAACTGACTGGAGGTTTTGCGTCTGTCTTCGCACTTGTTCGGTTTAGTAAGAGTCGCCACCGAATTTTTAATTTATCCTAAGGAAAGGTCAAAAAGCACAGGAAAGACCTTTGAGATGTTTTCTAGGGTTCGGGGAGTAGATTATAGAAAGGGAAGGTATTAGCACCCTTTCTATCCATGGTTATCCATGGGCTCTTAGTTACTTGTTTTAGATCACTTGCCTTTGCTTTTCAATTGTTTATTTTGTGTGTTTGGTTTTGAAAATGTTTTGAAAAAGATGCCTTGTCTAGGAAACCTTTGTAATGATTCTTGTCTGAATATATACAAAGGTGTGTGTCTTTTTAAAAAGATAATTCAATGTTTTGAAAGTTGTTTTTGAAACTGTTTTGAAGTTGTGTTGTGAAGTGTGTTTGAAAAATGGCAAGGATGTTTTGCAAGATTTTTGATCAAGTAACTAAGAGTTGTCTACCCTATTTTACTCAAAGATTTTTCTTATGTTTTTAACCCTTTTAACAATTTTGTTTCACCATTGTATTTGGTGAACAACCTTGTATTAGGATGTTGACGGGATAGGCGCGGGTCATCGTATACAATCATTGAAAGCAACTTGCGAGACGCTCTAGCAATTTTTTAAGGGACAAGATCTCTTTATCGAAGGCAACATCGAGGTTCATCGAGGGACTACGATCTTTGTCTATCGAATGGGCATTTGCTAGATTGTGTCATACTCGAGGGACATGATTGCGTTTTCCGAGGCAACAAGCGAGGTTACCCTAGAGGTGCAAGTGTGAATTGTGTATTTATTTTCATGCATTTATCTTGTATTAGGTTATCTAGCGATTGATTTTGAATCTTCGCATACAAACCCTAATTACTATACAGTATATGGAAAGGGATAAATTGTGGGAATTTAAAGTCTAAGTTATTACAAGTAAGTATCCAGGGATGGGGGTACAAATGTTTACAAATGGGGATGAGTCTTATCAGAATAGTAATGTCCAAGTATATATTACAACCAAATCGAACTGTCACATTCTCAATGTCAAATTATAACAAGGTATAAGATAATGGAAATCAAAGAGATATGTGATGTGTATATTTATTTACAAATGCTCAAATAAAAATTAACCTAATTAAAGACTTAAGTATTCATTAATATTGTATTTTTTTAATTATATAAACAATGAGCTTTAAAGAAAAAAATTATTTAAGTTAAAAATTCTATTATTTATGTGTTTATTAAATGTAATAATTATTAAGAAAAATTATTTAATATGTATATATATTTTTAACAAAAGAAAAGAAAAATTATATTATAAAAGATGAAAATAAAATGATAAAAAGTGTTAGTTTTTTTAAAAAAAAAACATTAAAAGAAAGAAAAGATCATGGGCCTAAACAAATGTTTTGGATGGCCCAAATAAAAAAAGGATAAAGAAAACAACAAATTAAAGAAGAGTGAAGGGGGGTGTACTGGCCAATTCGCGTATGGGCTTTATGTTTTGTTGTTGGGGCGAAGGCCCATCTGAGGCTTGACATTTTTTAGGGTTAGAGTTTGTTTTAGAAATTAGGGTTTTCAGTTTTGTACAGCGGCGCCTCCTTCTCTCGTCTTCTTCGTTCTCTCTTCCTCGTTCTCAACCATGGACAACTGATTCCTTCGCGCCCTAGCCGCCGGAGCGTTGCCTCCCATCTCTCTCGTCCTCACGGCGATCCATGTTGGCTATGCTCGGACGGTATGAATTTTATCTTTGTTTAGGGTTTTTTACAGTTTGGTTCTTGCATGTTTATCGTTTTGTAATGCTTAATCTTTGATGTTTTTGGTGTGTGAGATACAGCTATAGTTTGAGAGGAAAAGATTATGCCTTTGGCGTTTTGCTTCTGTAAACTGAAGGAGAGAGGGAAAGGCATTGGTGGCGCTCTCAGGTGGCTAAGGCGAAGGGAGGATGATGACAAGAGTTACTAGCTCGCCTTTCCGGTATCTCTGTATCTTTCTCTTTGAATCATTTGATGATGATTCTGTTCTGAAAACTTGTTTCTGAATTGATATGTTTTCTGTTGGCTACTGATTCGTTGATGATGATGAATTCTGAGACTATGTTGATTGGATTTTCATTATTGTTTGATGATGACTTCGTTTCTGAAAACTTGTTTGCTCTTTTCTTCACTTCTGGACTTCTTCCTCTTCTTTGAGTGTTGGCTTTTGATGATGAACTTTGTTTGTTCTGAGATTGACTGTTGTTGTTGCTTGGTGATGATGAGCTTGTTCTAAAAATAGCTTCTGAATCTAGTTTGATGATAATGAACTTTGATTCTGAATCTTTTGCTTTTTTTTTTGTTGATTCGATGAAACTAAACTGTGTTTGCAGTTTTGGAAGCAAGCTTGAGTGTTTGTTTCATGTTTTGGAAATTGCATAATTGCTTTGGGTTTGTAAGTTTTACTTGCAGGTTTTTTGTTGTTTTGAGCTTACAGTTTTTGTTTGGTTAGGCATGCCTGGGTGTTGGGCTTGCTTCTTGGATGCAGGTTCAGTTTGAGGCAGTTTTGCAGGTTTGATAACTTGCAGTTCTTGTGACTGCAGTTTGATGAGTTTTGGCAGGTTTGATAACTTGCAGTGTTTTAGTCAAGTTTGAATTGAGTTGTAGTTTGTGGCTCTATCTTCTCTTGAACCTGTTAGATTATTATATTGTTATATCACAGTTTTATGCAGTTTTCTGCTTTGATAGCAGGTTTTCTGGTTGAGCTTTTGTGGGCTCCCCTGGACTGCTATGCAGTCTTGCTCTTTTTTATCTTTTGTGTTCTCTTATTGTCTTGAACAATAGCCTTCCAAAACTGTAAACCATTTTCTGGTTCTCTCTTTCTGTCTCCATAAACGCATTTTAAATTGCTTATTATATATTTGTTCTGAAAAGCTTTGTTGGCCAGAATATGATGATAAGAATTGACAAGCCTTCTTGCTTGTAACTTAGTTTATCTAGCTGCATTGTTGTACTTTCTTTCCATATTTTTCTGCATTATTCTCTCTTTGACAGCTTGTGTACTTGGTTTGACAGTTTTGCAACTTAGTTTGCTTTTGTGGGCAGCCTTGTGCCTTTGGTTGACTAATGCAGTTTGGGAATCTAGTTTGCTTTGCCTTGCTGCCTTATATCTTTTCATTTTATTGTATGCTTGCAAATTATTTTTACTTTCCTCTTTGTGAACCAAGAAGAGAAATCTTCTTGTGATTTGCAAAGAGGACAAGTAAAAGATGATGAACCCAAAAACAATCAGATTCCGGCCAACAAGCTTTAATGATGATCTTTTTTTATTTATCCGCTTAAAAATGCTTTTCAATTTAACTGCACTGATTTCTTTTTCTTCTGTCCTTTGCAGGTAAGTACCAGTTGAATAATGGAGGATGCAATAAAAGTAGAAGATTTCAAGAGATTTAGCCTTTAGATTTATTTTCTTTTCATTTATTATAATAAATATTATTGTAAACACTGTAAATTATAAATTTACAGTATTCGAACAAAATTTGTAACAATATTTGAAATAAACAAATAAACAAAGTCTTTGTCAAATACGAATTCTTTACTGTCAAATATTTCCTTCTTTCCTTTGCACTGTCTATTTAATCATTTAAATCTCTTAAGTTAAAACAACTGGAAATGCATCCCAATAACTTTAACCCAGATGAAATAAATAATCAACAAACTTTTCTGCCTCGCAACCTTGCATTAACCACAATACGCCTGGCATTCCAATTAATCATATGCTTTGTACAGTTAAACAAACAAGCATTCCATACAATTTTCACTCCACTGATCAAACCAATGCCTCAAAGTTTCAAACAAAGCCTCAGCTCCTATCCCAGATATTTAGGTTTTGAGAAACAACCGGTAATCTGGAACAAGCGTAAAAATAATGTAACGGTCAATTGAATTATTGTGGATTCAATTTCTTCTGAGAAATACGAGTGAAAACCCTAATTCCAAATTTGTCGTTAAAGAAAAGTCTGCTTGATCAATTCTTGAGCCAATCTCAACAAAATCAATGGAAACCCTAATTCTGGATTGACTGATAAAGAAAAGTCTGTTTGACCGATTCTTGAGCCAATCTTGAAAGATCGGGGAAAACCCTGAAGTTGTGATTTCTTGTGAAAAAGGGAGGGAAAATTTTGGGGTACAACACAGACCTTTTCGATCCACCAGTGATTTATTTTCCTAGTTGGGTTACTCTCTTGTTTCTTTATTTTGTGTTACATCCCCAGTGGTGTTTTGCGACCCTTTGTAGTTTTCCATGTGCACTCATATTCATAAACATTGCATGGCATCTTAGGGCCAAAAATTGGGTTTGTTTTATATTTAAGTATCTTCGATCGCGTCGACACGAAGATTTTTAACCTTCGTATCTTCGGATAGAAGAAACTTAGGGAAGGTGTTGTACCCCAATTTTTTCCCCTAAGATCCCTTCATCATACCATGTTGATTCATTCACAATAAGATCACATTAGGATTCTTGGTTCCCCTCCCTATATTTAGCTTTGCTCTTTGAGGAATCACCTAGCACCTTGACTTGTGTTCTTTTGTGATCATGAATATGTTTGTCTTTATTTCTTATTTTAATTAATAAAATGCAATGTTGGTTTGTCTTGCTTGCTACTCATGTAGGTAAAGGCAATGAGGTTCAGCAAGTTTCTCCCTTGGTTCATGAGTTTATTTCCATGCACTAGTCAATAAAGTTTGAGAAGTTCAAACCTCACCATTGAATTTGATTTGGAAGAAATGGAATGGCAAGGTTATTTTGGTTCATCTTATTTCAAGGTCATCAAATTTGGTTCAAAAGCACAAGGGATTAATTGGAGAAGTTGTCATGCTTGGACAAGGCTTTGTTCCCATTGGTCACAAATGCATATTTCTCTCAATTCTAAAAATATGGAAGTGGTTGTGGTTGCTATGAGTTCTCATTATCATCCTTAACAACTTATAATTACAAAACATTTGTGTTGGTACAAGAAGTTTGTTCAAAATTGTCAAAGTTCCTCAAGGCATGTTTCTTGATCTAGGAGCTAGGGTTTTGAACTTCAAAGGAGTATATCTTACTCATCTTTTGGTATTTTTGAGTGATTCCAAAGATATCATTCTCTTAAAAGGTTTATTAACAAATCACTTCAAAAGTTCCAAGTAGTTTTCATGTGGAAGAAATTTGATGAAGAAGAAAGATTACAAGTCCTCCAAATGAACCCCCATTTTCCTATGTGTGACTTCAAATGATCATAACTTGGTCAATTTTTTCACCTTGAGCCCGTTATTTTTCCACAATGATCTTTAGGATGTTAAATTTATGCTTTATTTTATGTGAAAAGTGATAAAATGGATGGAAGTTGCTTTAAGGATACAAAAGATTATAGGTCATTTCATGATTTTTTGCCAACGTCAAGAATTCATAACTCTCTCAATTTTGGGATATTTTGAATGGTTCAAGTCCCAAAATGTCATTTAAGAGGTCTATTTCATGCCATATTTTTTTGTCAATAGCAAGTTCCAAGAGGAAGGCCATGTTTGGATGCAAAACATTATAAGTCATGTTTGAAGAAAAACATGAAATATTCCTAAGTATGGAAAGTCAACATTTTTTCCAACTTTAACTCATTACAACTTTCAGCTCAAGCATCCATTTGTCTCCATTCTTTTCACATTGCAAAGCTTTTAACCTCATCTTTCTAAAGCATCAAGAATCATGCCCTAAGACCCCTTGAGCTGAGAATTCCATTGGTCAGAAGTTGGCAATTTGAAACTGAATTTTTCACTAAGTCAGAAGTTTGAAATCCTTGATTTGGCTTCTAAACACTTTGATTTTGCGCGTTTTTTCTTCTGAACATGTTTAGTGAACTTCCAAAAGTGATTAGCATAGCAAAACGCGCATTTTGGATGAGTTTTGATCAAATTATAAGTCACACTTTTCTTGTTTGCAACTTCACACGATTTCCCTCCAAACTTCATCATTTCACATGCTTGGGCATTCCATTTGATTCCCTATAAATAGAGGGTCATTCCCCATTCATTTCCTCAAGCTTGGATAGTCAGAATCACCCTGCCAAACTTATTCCATAACTCAAAATTGAGCAACTTCAAAATCTATTCTCAAGCCTTTTTCAATCCAATTTTTCCATCAATTCACCTTCCTTGATCTTCCCTGAAGATAACCATATAATTACATTCAAGAATCGTGCCCTATATTGCTCCATAGAAGTCCAGTTTCAGAGTTGTACAACTCAACTTCAATAGGTAGATTCCTTCATCAATTCTTCAAAACTTTGATATCATTGTGATGCTCTAATTGCCCTGGTTCTAGTTGCAACACTTTCTTTTTACTGGAAACACGTTTTGACCATGAAATTTCAAATCCCTTTTCAAAAATTTCCTTCCAAATTGCTTGAGCTACAGTTTATATAAATTTGTCGCGAAGGTGTGGTTGTCTTCATCTTGAAGAGACGAAGCGAATGGCATAGGTCTGAGCTTCTGATTTTACAGTTTGAGAGACCTGCAATTCACGTTGGCTGGAGGTTGAAGATAACCTACGTGTCATCTTCCAACCAATGATGGCATGCCACTTGTATTTTTTGAATTTCTGATTTACATTTGATTCATTGCTTTATTCACTAATGACCATGATATTCACAGCGCGCCAGACCCTTGGATTTGATTCCTAATGCGTTTTGACTCTCATCCAATGGTCCACATATTTTTTAATTTTGTTTTCTTTTCTGATTTTTATATTTAATTGTTTTAAACTTCAAAAACTCAGAAAATTCATTTTGAGTCCAAAAAATCTGAAAACATTATGAAAAATATTTTTGATTATTCTCATTCTAATTTTAATTGTTTCAGAATTTTATTTTGTGTTTTGGTATTTTTTTAAAAATTTCACTTTATTTGAATTGTTTTAAATGTTTAAAAATACTTTTGTGACAAATATTGGTGACCTCACTTATTTTTTATTTATGACTTTGGTATTTTTTTATCATTTTTGGTTTATTTTACTCATTTCTTTTTATTTCAAAAATAGTTTCTGACTTTAAAAAATTACCAAAAAATTTATAAAATCATTTGAGTCATATTCTGATTTTTCTATGGACTTACTTTTTATTTCTTGATCAATTTGAACATAGTTGATATTTTTCTCTTTTATTTCTATTTTAAAACATTTTTTAATCCTTTTTTGTATATATTAAATGTAATATTATTTTGTGACTATTTTCTGGCTGATCTTGGGTTAATTTTTTGATCATGAAATTTAATAACATCATTGGATCCACCGGTGTTGAGTCTAACTCCACAAAAATGGATGAATGATTTTAATAATAGTTTGATTAAATTTAATTCAAAGATGGTTTGTATATTCTCTCCCACCCCTCTTCATCTCATTCATATACTTGACAAAAAGAAAATGCAACTTGTTGTGTGGAGGCTTTGGTTCTACCAATCCTCTAATGAGTTCCAAAGGCAAGTTTTAAGATGATCATCCAACTAACCACTAATCACTAATAATTGACTTTATCCTTTATTTTTATTATATGCCCCTTTTATTTTTATGCACTATTTACTTTTAGCATTTTACATTTCATGCCATTTTCATCTTTTCTCATTTGAGTATTTACTTTCTTGTAATTTTTATTTTTGCTCACTTGAGCTTTAATTTTCTTTTTCAAAACACCTAATAATCAACATAAACTCTAAAAATCTTTAATGATACTTGGACTATTTGGTTACTATCCTTGGCATTATGGAGCATTGGACTTTTTGGACTTAGGATTAGGAACCTTGTCCTATGATTGGAGACCTTGTGACCTTATCTGATTATTTTGTCTGGAGCTCTTGAGGTTTACCTCAAGGCATTGGGTTGTTTGTTTGTTTTGTATGCAGGTTATTCTGATTACACTCTTTGTTTGTAATATGGAATTCACCCGTATACAGCCGTTACTCTGCCCAATTTTTGTAAAGACTTAATACACTTAAAGTTTGGTTCTCTCAAGAGGTCTAGTATCATTGCTTGCTTGGTTTCAATCTAAAGAATGGGAATTCTATCTTGGCTCATAGTGTCAAGTATTGGCTTCTTATTATTTAGATGGTTCTTATCCATAGCTTTTACCTTGTGCTTTAGGATAGTCCCTTCTTCTCCTCCCATCTTCTTTAATTTCAAAACTCTTCTCTCTCCTTTTAAAAAAAAAATCTTCTTATTTTTTTAACTTGAACCACTTTCATAATAAACTTGATCTTAGATCCATGAATTTTCAAAATATTTTCATAAATAAACTTCAATAAACTTAATAATACTTTGACATTTTTTTGTGAGAAGACTAAAAGTCAATCAATCTCATTTCAAACCATTTTTGCCACTTTGGCTTTTATCTTTAAACTTTTCTCAAAAAAGATTGGACTCTTGTTAATCTTTGTAGTGATGCAAACAACTATACTTCTACAATATATAGTGAAGTGAGATATTTTCCACTTGGGTGTTGAGTGAGGCATTATTGATTTTAAAATCCAAGCCATATCCTCCACTTTGAGATGATGCAAATTCTCCTTTCTCATGATTGTGGGTAGTAAGTATGTTTTCCATACGGACAATGACAATGATGTCTTATCTCATAAAATTAACCAAAACACTTGCATTTTAAAATTTTTAAAAGAGGAACTACGTGTACCCTGATCCCCTATTGCACGAAAGGTGGTACGTAGGCACTAAAGGTTCGCAACCGCGGCGGGGGCAAAAAACCTTAAAAATATATTTCTTTTCTCACCTCCACCATCAATTTTCTATACAACATTTTATAGCCAAAATATACAGATTTTACAAAGAGGTTCCTGCGGAGTACCATAGATGTTTAGGGTGTTAGTACCTTCCCTTTGCATAACCAACCCTCTTACCTTGAATCTTTCCACCCTCTTTTGGGTTATTCGCTTTTTTCCCATTCCTTTGGAAACAATAAAGTGCGGTGGCGATTTTATTTTGATTTGTACAAGTCTAGTCAATCCAATGGCTTAGTCTTAAACATTTCTACTGCTACACCTAGTTATACCTGCTAGCATTGGTTCCTTGATTCAAAGCAAGAAGTGGCAAAAAATGTGTCAACACCCCGAGTCTTTCAACATTCAGATTGTGAAGGAGTTTTATTACAACCTAAAACCTTCCAACAAGAAGCTTGTGGTCATGGTGAGAGGCTTTGAAGTTTCTTACTTTGAAGAAACTATAAACATGATGCTTGGTTTGAAGAAGGTAAAGGAAGAATATCATGACATTCTGGCAAGGGCAGACGAGACAAAATATGAATTTTACATGCAATCTCATTGTAACCCAAACACCACATGGGTCGAGTCTGCGGGAGAAAAGTCTTTGAGAAGAATGGACCTTAAGCCTAAGTCTAAGGCATGGTACTAATTCATCAATCACTCTATTAAGCCCAGTACTCACAATGAGAAGTCAACAAGAAAAGGTTGCCTCTTCTCCATTGTATAACCTCTGGAAGTGATGTCAATATTGGGAGGATCATAGTGCAAGAGATTCAAGCATGCGCTAAGAAGAAAGAAGGGACGTTTTATTTTCCTTGTCTGATTAGAGCCCTCTGCTTTAATCAAGGAGTAAAGGGAAAAGTAACTGATGAGGTTTGCAATGCAAAAGCTGGATTTGATAGAAGCAGTCTTCAAATGTTGATGAAGCCAAAAGCAAGGAAGAGAGAGGAGCAAGAAAGAGGTCGTCTAGAGGAGACTTCAGTTTTGAAACTGATAGCTTGTCGTGGCAAGAGTTGTTGCAGATGCAGAAGGACCAACGAGACTACTATAGATTTTATAAAGCAATGTATGAATGGGAGTCCAAAGTTTACAGAATAATGGATGATGATATTCCAGCCCCTTGATTCCATGACCACATATTAGGGGTGGAGGAAGAAGATGAAGAAGAATAGGATATGTTGAAATAGGAGAATAAAGAAAAGAAAAGAAAGAAAAAGGGTAAGAAGCCAATGAAGTTTGAGCCTGCTATTGTGAGAGATCCAGGCACGTCAACTCAAGGCGTTCCTAAGGATGACTCACCAAATAAAAAGAAGAAGAAAATCAAGGGAGAAGCACCATCCAGGAAATGGGTGCCAAAGAAAAAGATTGTGCAAGAAGTACCAGTGGAGGAGGACAACTCAGAATCTGATGATGATGAGACTTTGAATGATGTGATTAAATAAGAAGCTAAGGGTAAGAAGGAATTGAAAGCTGAAGTGCCTGAAAAGGCAAAAGACCATGAGGCTGCTAAGAAGAGTGTTGAGGAAGTGGTGAAGGAGTTAGAAATGGATCCAAATGAAAAAGGTGTTAAAGAAAAAATAGAGTCTGAAACTGAGAAGGAGGAGGAAGCTAACAAGGAAGAGGGTGATGTTGAAATGAAGGACACGACTGGCGTGACTGAGGAAGACTCAAGTGAAGAGGAGGAGGAAGAAAATGATAAAACTGAAAATGAGTTTGTTGTGAGTACAGATGAGGAGGTTCTTATGAAAAAGATGAATAAGAGAAGGAGGAGGAGGAAGAGGATTTCTCTGAAAAACCGAAAGAATTTAAACAACCAGAGAAGAATCATGCAAAGTCGGGTGTTGATGTGACTCCTGCAGTCACTCCCAAGAAGGTTAAGGGGCCTGTAAAGGCCATCACCCCTATTCAGATAGCAAGAATGACACGGAACCAACCCTAGCCAAGACTCCTGTAACAGCCAAAGTCCCTCCAAAGAAGTCCTCTGTCAAGACTTCCAATGTCAAACTCAAGCCTGCCTAGAAGGAGGCTAGGAAGGAAGTTATGCAAGTCCCTGCTTTGAAGAAACCTTCAAGGAAGAGCATCGGGCTTCATTCCTAGATGGTAAGTATCAAGTTTAGAGGTGCGCCCCACCCCTTTAGATGAACAGTGAGGACACTTCCCTTACTTTAAGTTTGGGGGGATTGGTGGCAAGAATCATGACTTGACTCTTCTCCTGTTTTCCCTAGTTTATTGAAATCTCTATTTTTTGTGGCCATTTCTGGCCTTTGATTAATGATGTTTTGTTGGCTAATTTTCCACCTTTATTTTATTAATGAACTATTCTGTTATATATATATATATATATATATATATATATATATATATATATATATATATATATATATATATATATATATATATATATATATATATATATATGTATATATATATATAATAAAAAGGACAATATGAACAAAGTTGAGAAACATTCCCCTTAGAGAGGACCATCTGAAAAGACTTAGGAAAACTTCTATTGGGCCTTAGTTTCATGAGACAAAGACTTGGGGAGTATCTTTTGCACTAAGTCTTTTGTTACTGGCAATCCCTGTCGTGACTCTGGTAGTCTAGGAAGTAGGCAGCCTGTAGGAAAAATTGATTTATTTTCTTTTAGTTGTAAAGTCTAGTAGGGATGGTAAATTACTCTTGTTAAAAGGACGGGAACACTCCGAGAGCACTGCATTATGGTATAAAAAATTGAATAGTTACACAAAAGGGGTATAAGAAGATGCCAAAGAGCACTTCTCAATGAAAGTTCTTGTGCATGTGTTTGGAATAACAACTCTTGTGCACGAAACTGGGAGAGCAAACAAAGTCTTGTTCTTATGCCCGTGTCTGGAGGAACAGTAGTTGTCCCCACCATAATTGACAAAATTGACTCATTTTTAAGTGAGATCATTTAAAGTAAAAAATGGGCAGTAACAAAATACTTTCAGAAAAATGCAAGTGTGATCCTAGGTGTAGGTTCAAGAACAAAGAGTCAAAATATCCCAATAGATTGAAAGCTAAGAAAAACAAGCAAGATTTAATATTAGGTTGGCTACTTGACAAAAGAGTTTTATCGTGAAAGGAAGTGTTGGTAATTCAAAGAACACACACACACAATCAAGATTGAGCCTAAGTTCTGAGTAGTATCTATTTTTAAGAAAGTTCCTAAGAGAATGACCCTGAGTTTTGTGAAAGCTGGATATGATAAAAGAGGGGGTAGTTGATTTAAGTTGTTCTGTTTGTCTTTGCTTGTCGCATCACCTGAGGACAGGTAATGATTCAAGTTTGGGAGTGTGTTAACCCACATTTTGTGAGTTAATTCATGCATTTAGTATTTTCTATTTTAGTATTTTAATTTATTTTTAGTTTAATTTCTTGAATTTTAAGAGTTAATTTAATGTTTAGTGTGGAGCACAATAGGTGCTCCTCTTTGTTGCTTTTAATTGTTTTTATGTGTACAAAAGGTTAGCAGGGTCAAGCAGAGACAATATTGAGTTGGGTAACTGCAAGTTACACAAGCTAGAAATTTCAAGAAGAGTTATTGGGCAAGTGAAATGAAGGAAGATGATGACCTTAAGGGAAGTGTAGAAGTAGAATAAAAGGAGGGAAAACTCGGTGGTGCGGAAAAAGATAACAAAATTTATTCAAATTCAAAGATGATAGTGGAGAATCTAGAAGACAAAAATGGGTACATTTGTACCCTGCCATAGTCAGACCAGCGCGGCAGGGCGCCTGCTGTAGTTTCTACCACACACCACCTTGTCTCCAATTGTTGTGTCCTCTTGTACTAGTTACTTGTGTCGTCTAGCAAAGCTACTGGTGTTTTGGCACTAATCCTTTTGGGTTTGATGTGATTCACAAGAAAACTCGTGATTCAATGCAAGATGCCAACCCTAAATCCTTGGCCTATATAATGAGAAGTTAGCTGGAGAGAGAGAGAGATAGAGAGAGAGTTCAGTTGTTAAAGAAAAATATTACATAGAGTTTTACGTGTTGAGATAGAAAAGTGGAAGAGAGTATTCTTTCCTCATCCTTTCTTGTGCTCACTGATGACCTTTGGTGCGACTGAAGTAATCTTCTGAAGATTATCCATCTCAAGGAGGTATTCACGTTCTCTCTTAGGTTTACATCTCTTGGCATTTCTTTTGTCTTAAGATGTTCATTGTAAGAGCTTTACTCTCTGTTTTTACTCTGCTCTTCATGAGTTAAGCCCTTTGTAGTTGACCTATGTGAAATTAATATTAAAAAGTGTATTTATGTTATATGTTGTGTGGTTAGTACTTGCTTTACCATGTGTTTATGTTGCAAAAACTTATTTCTTTGCATGAGAAACTTAGAAATAGGTAACAACTTGTTGTTGAGAGAGATCTAACAACAAGTGTATTTCATGAGTAAAAATGGTTGAAAAAGTAGGATATAGATGTTTTCTTGACCTAGCTTACTTAGAGATAAGAAGCTGCAATCATTAAGGAATTAAATTTTATTACAAGGCGCATTATTGGGTTACAAGTGAGGCTTAGAGATTTGTTCCATTATCCTTGCATGCATATTTTGGATATTGTAGAAATACACTATAGGATCACTTTGACCTTTCCTGTCACGACTCCACATAGAACTTACACATAAATGCGTAAACAATATTAATGAATTTATGCTAAACTTTATCTCTCTTAATGCTTACACTTCTACTTGCACTTTTATTAGTTTGTTATAAGTAACACTGAACTCATTATCACAACCCTATTATTGTCTCTCATTCATTCTTAACTTGAAAGAATAGAAATTCACAAAGTCAAATCTAAGTAACTTTACTCCATGTGGGTACGATAGTCTTATACTTATTACTTGTTGTAATCACAATATGTATACTTTCATGTGACAATTTAGAACGTGATTTCAAGACCAGCACACGATTCAGCTTGGAAAAAATGAACAATTCTTAAACAGACTTGGCTAGTGGATGAGGAAATATTTTTAACATAAGGAGTCTTTAAAAAAAGCTTCCGCTGGGGGAGATGAAAGAATTCTTGAACAAGAGATCTTTGGTGAAGCGACTTGTCAAGGAATAAGAAAATTCTCAACCTAAACTCGCGGTTGAGGAATGAGACATATCTGCTTTGGGGAATAGACATTCTCCCATGAACACAACAATATCACATATCTTTTGGGGATGTAGATTCTTTACCAAGAAGTCTCATCAATCATAACTTTCAGACAAGGACTCTCCGCTTAGTGATGCTAGGGAGAAGAAAACTTTAAGTATTACTGGGGAATCATCCAAGGATTTCCAAATCAGCCAAACTTTTAGCCACAATCCTTTTGCTTGGGGAAGACTCAGTGGGGAGAAATAGAAATTTCAGTATTGTTGGGGAAATGACCCAAGCTGGGGATACGGTAGTCATCTTGAAAGATGATGTTCTGGTATTTGCAAGTTACACATAAGTGAGTGAATGATGATTCCTGCAAAATAAATCACACCAAACGTGCCCCGTGTATAGCATGACAACTTTCTCTACCAACCAGGCTACAAACAACTTAAAAGTAATATTTGTAATTTATTTATCATGTTGTGTAAAACCATCAAATTTTCAAAAAGAAAATGTTTATCAAAAAGGTAATTGACGTTTTTGCAAACAAAACAGTAAAAGAAAATAAAGCACTTTTTTCTGGACAAAAAAAAGAAGCCTTTTATTGAATGAAATTGGCATGTAAATAGGAATTTACATCAAGAATCAATTCCTAGAAAAAGGTAATTGTAAAAGCAAAATAAAAGAGTGTTACAAAATGGAAATGTGAAGAAGATGACTCTAATGACTTTGAAGCTCTCATCACTTTTCTTTATGAAGAAGATGATTGGATAGATTCTTACCCATTGGGGTGACCAAATGTAGTAGTAGATGAAATCAGTGATCCGATGCTAGGCGTAGTCATTCGCTTTAAATCCCTAACTTTTGCCTGGATCGCCCTTTCGAGTTTTCAATCCAGCAGGATACCCTTTTTTTCCTGAGCCTCCCTTTCGAGTTTTCAACATAGCGGGTGTACCTATTATTCTTTTTCATTCTTTTAACTTCTTATTTTTATCCCTAACTTTTTCCCGAACATTTTATTCAGTTTTTTGTGGTTCGTCGAGATGCCCTTTTTTGCCTGAGTCGTCGACTCAGTGGGTCTATTTATGCGAAGTATTTTTTGACTATATTCGTGTTTACAGCGAGTGGGAAGTCTTAACCATCCATAGTTGTAAGCATCATGTCTCCATCAGAGAATACTTTCTTTACAACAAATGGTCCTTCATAAGTTGGGATCCACTTGCCCCTGGGATCTCCTTGAGGGAGAATAATTCTTTTCAGAACAAGGTCACCAACTTGATAAATCTTAGGACATACCCTCTTGTAAAATGCCCTTCTCATATTCTGGTACACCTGACAATGACACACATCCTATAATCTATTTTCGTCGATGAGGTTCAATTGATCCAACCGATTATGCACCCATTCAGATTCATCAAGCTGAATATCTTTTATAATCCTCAGAGAAGGAATCTCGACTTCCACACCCAAAACTGCTTCCATTCGATAAACAAGTGAGAATGGGGTTGCCCCAGTCGAAGTACATACTGAAGTACAATATCCATGCAAAGAGAAGGGCAACATCTCGTACCAATCCTTATAGGTTACCACCATCTTTTGCGCAATCTTCTTGATATTTTTATTGGCCACTTCAACAGCATCATTCATCTTCGGGCGATACAAAAATTATGATACTTGATCTTTTAAGTTTCACAGATCTCTTTCATCATTTTGTTATTGAGATTAGATCCATTATCAGTAATGATCTTTTCGGGAATCTCATTACGACAGATTATGTTGTGCTTGATAAAATGAGCAACTATATGCTTGGTAACATTTGCATAAGATGCAACTTCGACCCACTTAGTGAAGTAGTCAATGGCAACCAAAATGAAACGATGACTATTGGAAGTGGTTGGCTCAATCTTTCCAATCATATTAATTCCCAACATTTCAAAGGGCCGCGGAGAGGTCAAGACGTTCAAAGGAATGAGAGGAACATGCACTTTGTCAGCGTACACTTGGCATTTATAGCAGATTCTAGCATGGTTGTAGCAATCATTTTCCATGGTGGACCAATAATAACTTGCTCGCAAGATCATTTTCTTCATTGATTTTTGCTTCGTCATTCTTGTCCACACATCTGAGCAACATACCATCATGATTTCTCTTATAAAACATACCATTGTTGAGAAAAAACTTGGTTAAAATTCTTCTCAAAAACTTCTTCCCTATGACAGACGCCTCTTTAGGATACTCTTGAGTCTCCAGGTACTTCTGATATCGTGAAACCATGGAATACCATCCAATTCCACTTCAGCTTCAAAATAAAATGTTGGCTCATCCAATCTCATAATAGTGATCGAAGGCGCATCATTAGCCCACTTCACTTTAAACATGGATGACAGAGTATCCAAAGCATCTGCGAGGTTATTTTCTTTCCTCGGGATGTGTTTAAAAGTGATCTCTTCAAAGTAAGGAATCAACTTCATAACATGTTCTCTGTAGGGAATCAGATTTGGGTAATAAGTCTCTCAATCTCCATTAATGTGGCTAATCACAAGATCTGAATCTCCATAGACTTTCAAAAACTTGATTCGCAAATCAATTGTAGCTTCAATACCATATATACAAGCTACATATCCGGCAATGTTATTGGTATAATCAAAAAAATTTATGGCTGTGAAAGGAATATGAAAGCCTGCAGGATAAGTAATAACAGCTCCAACACCATTTCCCATAGCATTTGAAGCGCCCTCGAACACGAGCGCCCATCGTGATCCTGGTTCGGGTCCTTCTTTTGGGCTAGGAATATTGCAATCCCTAATATACATAATGTCTTCATCTGGGAATTCAAACTTCATTGGTTGATAATCATCCATAGGTTGGTGAGCAAGATAGTCTGCCAATACACTACCCTTGATGGGTTTTAGAGTAGTATACTGGATATTGTATTCAGTCAAAATCATTTTCCACCAGGCTACCCTACCTATGAGAGCTAGCTTCTCAAATATGTACTTGATTGGATCCATCTTGGATATCAAGTAGGTGGTATGTGTCAACATATATTGTCTCAAGCGCTTGGCAGCCCATGCAAGTGCACAACACGTCTTTTCAAGCAAAGAGTATCTTGACTTGCACTATGTAAACTTCTTGCTTAAGTAATAGATGGGTTGCTCTTTCTTTTCGGTCTCGTCATGTTGACCGAGCACGCAACCCATGGAATTTCCCAGAACTGTTAGATACATGATTAAAGGCTTTCCCTCCACTGGAGGCATAAGGATCGGAGGTTCTTGCAAATATTCTTTTACTCTATTGAATTCTCTTTGATAGTTGTCATTCCACCTGACCGCTTGATCTTTCTTTATAAATTTAAACAATGGTTCACATGTGGCTGTGAGATGAGAGATAAATCTATAAATGTACGTTAATCTCCCCAAGAAACCACATACTTCTTTTTGTTCATGGTTCAGACATTTCTTGAATTTCTTTTACCTTAGCAGGATCAACCTTAATACCTTTCTCGCTTATGATAAAGCCTAACAGCTTTCCCTATCTCACCCTGAAAGTGCACTTGTTCTGATTCAACCTAAGTATGAATTTCCTCATCCTTTCAAACAATTTCTGCAAATTGACCAGATGTACTTCCTCTGTTTGAGATTTGGCAATCATATCGTCAATATATACTTCAACTTCTTTATGCATTATGTCATGAAAAAGAGTGACCATAGCATGTTTATATGTTTCCCCTGCATTTTTCAAATCAAAGGGCATGACTTTATAGTAGAAAGTTCCCCATGGTGTAATAAAATTTGTTTTTTCCATGTCTTCTGGTGCCATCTTGATTTGATTATAACAGGGGAAGTCATCCATGAAGGAAAACACTTTTGATTGAGCTGTATTATCCACCAAAATATCAACGTGGAGAGCAAAAAGTCATCCTTAGGGCTTGCTCTATTCAAGTCCCTATAATCAACACACATTATAACTTTACCATCCTTCTTTGGTACTGGCATGATATTCGCGATCCATGGTGGATAAGATATAACTTTCAAGAAACATCCATCCAACTTATTTTACACTTCCTCCTTAATCTTCTTAGACATCTCAGGATGAGTTCTTTGAAGCTTTTGTTTGATCGGAGGATAGTCTTCTCAGAGAGGTAATTTATGGGCAACAATGTCTGTGTCTAGACTAGGCATGCCTTCATAGGACCAGGCGAAGATATCAACATACTCACAGAGCATTTCAATCAGTCTTACCTTCACACTTTCCTCTAAATCAGCCCCTATCTTGACCTCTTTCTTTACCTCTTCGGTACCCAAGTTGATTACTTCCAGAGATTCCTGGTGCGACTGGATGACCTTTTCCTCTTTCACTAATAACCTTGCCAACTCTTCTGGGTGTTCACAATCTTCCTCACCTTCTTCTCTGGCTTGGTAGATCAGATTATCAAAGTCATTATGAGCGATTGTAGAATTGTTTTAATGGAATACGAGGTGGGTGTGCATCTGCATGAGTGATATTTTTTATGTTTTAGTGATAGTGTGTGAAAAAGAAAATATTGTCATTTAAAGGAAAAATAAAAATAGAAAGAAAAGGCTCACAATATTTGAATGCAAAGACATCCTTTATTTAATTATAAACTTTTGAAAAAGAAAACATGGTGGCCCTACACAAAGATTCACTATGCCTTGGGAAGAGCGTAGGAATTATGACAGGATAAAAGAAAACAAGAAAATTACTCCTGAGGGCTTGTAACTTGGATGGTATCCACATAAGTCCAGTTGTTCGGCTCTTGACCTGGAACACTTGGGCAGATCCAATCATCAATGATGTAGACGTTGTCTTCATCATCACCAATTGCATTGGTACAACCATCTTTGGCAAAATCAGAATTGGAGAACTTTACTGGAGTATACAAACATGAAGCTCTAGGATCTGCACTCTGCTTTTCGGGATTGAAACCCAAGCCGAACATATTGAATTTGGTAATAACATCCACTACCTGACCCAAACCTTCGGGGTGACCAGCCTCGACCAATGCTTAAGCATCCTTGAAATAAGACAAAGAAGCCTCAGGTTTTCTCTTCTGCTCAGGTGGAGGGATATTGACCATTTGTACTGTTTCGAACGCCTAGAAAGGAGTTTCGTGTACTTCTCCTTCAACCTCTACATAACGGAATGAAGTTAAATGACTCACAATGTACTCTTCCTCACCATAAATAGTGATTGTCTTCCCATCCAGAGGATACTTGAGCTTCTGATGAAGGGTATAAGTAACCTCCACTGCTTTGTGAATCCATGGACGCCCCAACAAGCAATAGTATACCGGTTGAATGTCCATTACATAAAATATAGCAGTAAAAATATGAGGGCCAACCTTTATAGGCAAGTCGACTTCACCAAATACTGATCATCTGGATCCATCGAAAGCTTTCACCACCAAATCTCTAGGACGCAATTCCAAACCAGAGTAGTCAATCTTCATTAGTGCATACTTTGGTAATACATTCAACGAAGACCCGGTGTCCACTGACACACGTGATAAAGTTGTACCCTTTCACTCCATGGATTTGTGCAATGCCTTGTTATGGTTTCTCCTCTTCGGAGGGAGATCAAAGTCAGTAAATCCCAAACCATTCCCGACAGATATATTGGCACAAATTGTTTCAAAATGTCCAATCGTTATCTCTTGCGGCACAAAATCATTTTTCAGAAGCTTCATCAAGGCATTTCTATGAGCCTCACAATATATTAACAAAGATAGAATGGACATCTTAGAGGGTGTCTGATGCAGCTGCTCTATGATGTTGTAATCAGTCTTGCCAATGATCCTCATTAACTCTTCAACTTCATCGTCGGGAGATGAAGAAGTCCCGGGAACAATAATCGGTTTAGGCGCACTCATTTGTACAAGTTTCTGCTTACCAATCATCACTTGTACATTATGAGGACCAAACACTCTTCCACTTCTTATCATACGACCAATACTAGAAAAGTTGTCAACATTCTCACTGTTATCCTCAATAAGCTCTTCTTCTAAAGTACTTTCCACCTTCTTTACCCCATGGTAATAGACATCAGAACCATAACACCATGGAATTTCCTTTTCACTGGTATAAGGTATCAGACCAGGTAAAGTAATCATTAGAGGAACTATTTTGGTAGGAGCGGGAATGCTCCTTGGAGTGTATGGAATAGAAATCACTGTAATGTCTTCCTCGGTAACCTTTCTGTATCTCAGAGGTCTATCGAACTATAAATAACCATCATTAATCAAATATTAAATACGAGTTTTCAAGTCAACACAACCTTCTGGATGATCTCTACACTTGCAGCAATCGAGAACACAGCCTGGGAAAATACCATTGTCAACCAAATATCTTTTAACAAGCGGAAAAGGGGTAGTCACCAAATCCACATCCATAATCAAGTTCAAAACTTCACCCTCTTCAATAATAGCATTAACACTGGGGCCTCCATGAGGCGGCATGGGATGCTGGATAACATTAGGACCATTATTGGGAGTAAACTGAATAATTTTTGCATCCAACAAATCTTGTATCTTGCACTTTAATGCATAGTAGTTCTCAATATTATTTCCTATGCCAACCGAATGGAATTCTCATCTAGTATTAGTATCATAGTTGGATGGTAGCCTCTCTGGAGGAGCTAGCATATTTCTCAAATTGACTAGATTTTGCTCAAAAAAACATTGAAGCGCTTTAGAATAACTCATGGGCAGAGGGTCAAATCTTCTAGGCTGCCTTTGCTGCTGATTATTATTGTTCTGTCGAGGAACGTTTTGTTGCCTCTGTTGTTGTTGAGGAGCATTCACTGGGATGAATACAACATTGACCTGTTGATACTGATGGTTCCTTCCTCTTCCCCTATGGGAATAAATAGCGCTAGTCTCACCTTCTTCTTTCTAGGGTATGCAGTAAACAATTTCTTATTACCTCCACCTGAGGAGCCACTAGAATTTCCAATCTGGATTCTTCACATCTTCAAACCAACCTGAATTCTTTCACCTTCCATAACCAATTCAGATAAACCCACAGAATTACTTCATATCATGTGATCATAATATGACCCTTGCAAAGTGACCATGAACATATCAATGAGTTCTCTCTCCATTAACGGAGGTTGAACTCTATAAGCCAATTCACACAATTTTTTGGTGTATTCCTTGAAGGATTCATTTGGTCCCTGAGCTAAATTCTGCAGTTGAGTACGGTTAGGTGTCGTACCGATGTTGTATTGATAATGCTTGACAAAGGCCTATACTAGGTATCTCCAGCTTCGGATACGTGACCTTTCCAAATTCATATACCACTCCAAAGATGCCTCAGATAGGCTATCCTAGAAGTAATGAATCAACAACCCTTCCTCTTCAGTGTGCACAGACATTTTGCAATAATAGGCTTTCTCATGTGTCCTTGGACAAGTGAGCCCATTATACTTTTCAAATACAGGAGGCTTGAACTTTTAGGGGACCCTCACCCCAGGCACCAGTTCTAAATCATTGGCATTCATTCCCAAGATACCCTAACCTTTTACAGCCTTCAAATGCTCCTCGGGAATACGATACTTCCAGTCCTCAGCAGGAAAACCTTGGTCAGAATTATCCACAGAATACTGGTCTTCATTGTCATAGTCATACTCTGACAACTGGTGATTCCTTTTGTTTAGATGTCCTCCCCTTTCTCCCATATGAAGATGAGATCCAGGGGTGGTGGAAAATTCCCTAGGTTGTGATTAAATGGGTTATAGGGACGTTGCCTGTTCTCATGGTGATTGTTCCCGAGTCCATTCCTAAGTCCAACAAAGATATCTTCATAGAGCCTTTGATTGCCATCTTCATCTTGATTCCTCCGAGGGTTCTCCACAAGATCCCTCAGCTCATCCTGTCTTTTGTTCACGTTGGTGATCACCTCCATGAATTGGGTCATTTGATTAGCCATTTGGGCCCTCATCTCAGCTAGCTCTTCCTGAACATGTTCCATTTGTCGAGGTAGATTTCTTCTAGTTGAATATCAGTGAGTATTCGTCTTGAATTCTGGTAAGAAAAGTAGAACCAAGAGATAAGAATATTGGCTTGAAAAACCTGTAATTCATGAAATGCATGATATGCATGCTATGTTTGTCATCTCCGTGGTATTCAAGAGGTTTGTCAACCATCAAGAATATAAAAAAAACATGATAAGAGAGATAGGCAATAATAAGAGACGCAGTGACAAAAACTGCTTTTCATTCATAACAATAATCCTCATGATCAAATGAGTTCATACAAAAGAAAACCATAGTTTATCATAAAAGATAAAAGATCCTGTCCAACAAGATTGGTGGTGATCATACAACAGAAAATAAAGCAACAATCAAAGAGGTGGATCCCTCATCTCAATATAATACAAATGTCCTCTATGTGTGAAGTGCTTTTTGCTCCACTCTTTGGTCTCTGTGACTAGCTGCTTTGTCCTCTCGCAATCATGTCCTCTGATAAGGCTTTCAATCACCTTCATGTACAGATGAATTTCCAAATATTGACATTGTTCAAGAAACCTGTCACATTCTTTGCACTCTGGCAATGGATATGGATATGGGCACATTCTCCATCACTTCTCTGAGCTCTGAGTCTTACATTTTCATCCATCACCCGGGTAGTTTGAGATTCCTTTTTATCTATGTCCAATCTGGCATTCTTAAGTTACTTTTCCAGCTCCTTGACCTTTCCTTTGTACTTGTTGCTGGACACTTGAAATTTAACACACTCTAGCATCTTTTCTCTACATCTTCAAGAGCTTTATGATAATCTTCTGTAGAAATAGAAACGTATTCCACTCCAGGTCCTCTTTTATATTTTCTAACTCCAAAAGTACTTGCTCCTTCATACCCTTTAAGCTTGCAAGCCGAATCTTTCTTCCCTTCTCTGAGGAAATACAACTACATCCCTTTGTCCTTAATATCTCGGCGGAGTTCTTCATTTTCCAATTGTACTTGATAGAAACGTTATTTGGGTACGTCATTTTATAGCTCAATGGGTTGAGGATATAAAGGATCCTATCTTTCGAAAGGCAACATAAGAGTATTCACCATATCTTTAACCCAATCCACATAAGGACCATAAGATATTACCTCTTTCGCTCCAAAGAACACCTTCACTTTCCTGCTGATATTGGCCCATTCAGTCTCTGCTATCTTCAACAATTCAAGATCCTCCCCTTTCTTGCAATACACAACCTCAACCTCCTTTGCTATAGGTGGGCGTATCATAGCATAACCTAGTTAGCATAAAGCAAGCACAGGGTTGTAGCTAATTATCACCTTTGTTCCTATGAGTAAAACATTAGTGAAACCTGCACAATTGGAAATCACCTCGACACTGTCAACCCGGAGTCTATGCCACCGGATATCAAAAGAAGTGAGTTACATTAGTCTTGATGTCCATGTACGAGTTTCCTCACATTTCACAAATGGTCCCTTTGTAGGTAATTGTGCCATGAACCATTTGTAGAGCATTGGTACACAGTAAACCACAAATCCTATCTTTTAATGCCTTGAATGAATAGTATGGTAAGTGTCAGCTAACAGGGTGGGTACTGGATTTTTGTTCATGAAAATGGAGAGAGTATCCCAATCCACTATTTCTTTTATTTCTAGAAAAAGGATCACACCATAGATAGTAGCAGCCAATAATACGTAGAAAGCATCCCAAAAACCTTTGTCTGCCATCTCCTTAGCTTTTTCTATCAAGAAATTAATAGGAAAACCATAAGTAACCTTATTATGCTTCCACTTCCCCTTTACATCACTAAGGTTCAAATAAAGAACCTTACCAATGGCCTCAAAGTTGGGCTCATCAGGAACTCGGACAAATAAAACATGATCGGACTCAGAATCATAGGTCTGCCTGAAAGTACTATCATTTCAACAACAGACGTGTATGATGATAATACCCCCCATTTGAACCTCAACTGAGTGCGGAACACATGACTACACTAGTAATACCTCGTCCAGTAGTTATCATGTCTCCATTCTATTCCTAGTGTTCCTAAGAGTTTACAACTCTGATGTAGGTACTGGGCCTTTTACCTCATAGTAACATCACAATCCCACAAATAAACAGCATAACAACAATATCCAGAGTATAGGAAACCATGAAATAAGATGCAGTGTGTGAAAGAAAATAAATAAATGAAGCGGTAAAGCAATAAACAAACAAACGCCCAAAGAAAAGAAAACAAACACAAGCTAGGACTAACTTCCATAGTATTGACCAACAATTGGTCAACCTGTCCCCAGTAGAGTCCCCAGTTGTCGCGTCTGGGATTTTCATCGAAGCGTAAACAAAGGAAAAATACAGAAGAGTCTCCATCAATGTTATTTATCCTGAGAGAGGGAAAGGAAACACTAAGTAAACCTGAGTGAAGGAAAGGTCATGGTCTCACGACCACGAGAAAAAGGGTAAGAAAGTAAGTTACGCAATGGGAAGGTATTAGCACCCCTCACGACTGTGGTGCTCCATAGGATCCACTTAATTTTGTTTTATTCTAAAGGTGTGTCTAATCTAAGTCTAAAGCTTATGAGCTAAAAATAAAAATTCAAAGAGGGAATGCATGCAAAAGAAAACACGGGGAAAAGAAGGAAATATTTACAAATATTCGCTCGACTGAGCCCCACGACCAGATGCCTACGTATCCTTTTTAAGGAATCAGAGCATCGTAGTTCGGCTAAATAGTTTCCATTTTTTATGTGTTTTTTTATAAATTATGCTATCGAACCATGTCCTTTTTGAAAAGGTTTTAAAAGAAAAAGTCTGAAGACAAATAGGTTTCCATTGGTTGGTATTTTTGTTGCGAATAATAGCTAGTTGACCTCAAGAGAGAGATATTAGCCACTTCTTCACTTATATGAAAAATAATCTTTGAGATTTGAACCATACAAGAGACTAATAATTAAATAACGATAAGATCTAGAAGAAACCCGCTTATCATTTCTCATACTTAGTAGAAGTGTGATTCTCATCATTGATTATTAAGTGTTTTAAGAAATTTGAAAGAAGAAGAAGTTTTAGTTTTAATGAGATGCAAAAGGGGGAAGTAAAAGTCTAAAGGGGACTAACAAAATAGTCCTAAGTTATCATGCAATGTTTATCCTATAGTTGGGATAGGAGGGAAGCATCTACCTAATATTGTCATGAATGGATAAAGATCCTAAAGTCTATTTAGTTCAAACTTAGAGAAGGGTGAACTAAAGACCCTATGGGGAGCATATAAAAGGAGAAGTAAGCAGAGATAGGAGAGGAGATGATAATACACCACACAAACACACATTAATATGACAAAAAAACATGTCTTAAAGAAGTAGTAAGGATGACAAAACATTTATAAGGCAAGCATATAGGTAGAAACCTAAACCAATGAAAAATAAGAGGGAAAAAACATCATACAAAGATGATAATACATCAAGATAGAGATGATGAGCAAAAGATGAAGAACATCAAGCAAAAATGATAAAAACATCAAGTATGAACATATTAAGATTATAAAACATCAATTCTCAAAGAAAAGAGAAGGATGATAAAACATCACACAATCTAATGTAGTAAAACTCAAAGGAGTTAAAGATCACACAAACGAACTTGAATAAATGAAAAAGGAAAGTAAGAGAGCTATGACAACAAATCAAAGAAGTGTGGCATGAAAGCACATTAATACATGATATATGTTCTTATCTTAGCATGTTATATACATTAAACTACCCTGAGCATGGCAACATGGGTCAAGAAGATGAAGGAATTGTCTAACTAGACAAGTAGAAGTGCAAGTGTGTATTTGGAAGACAAAACTTCAAATCAGTATAAGAAAATGAAAGCAAGGATGATACAAGAAATAGATACCTAATTATAAACATGGTTTAATACATCATATACTATCATTAAGCGATTACATGTTGAAAAACATCACCTAATCAAGAAAAGTATACATGATGAAATGAGATAAAATTCAAACAAGTGATAAGACAAAACTTGTGCTACAAGTAAGTGGAAAACCAAATATGAGAAAGAGGTCATAGGAGTCAAGTGGAAAACTAAAACTTGTGCGAAGGATATATCTAAAGGTCATTCTAAAGAGGTTTGGTAGTAGAAACCAAAAGAAGAAACAATTAGACACTTACACTAGTTAGTGAGGATTTAGGAGTCAAGTTACTAATCTAACATGGTATAAATGAGTGAAGTGAGGTGAAAGGGATGAGATAGTGTAAAAGTAAGAAGTGAACACATACAATACTTATCATAATAATATAAATATATTAGATAAATATTCACAATCAAATCAAACAAGGGAAACTAGTTTAGAAACCCTAAGTGGATGTATGTCCTCATATAATGCTAACAAGCAATCATGTGAGATGGAAGAGGTAATGCAAAGAAGATAAGGCAAACATTGACATGTTATAAACTTAGAAACATACCATATAGTCAAGAAGAACCCCAATTAGTCATTAAAAACAAGTTAAAAACACCAAAGAAATCAAACTAGCATTCATCAAAATGGTGTAGTGAAGTGAACACAACCGTGTGATCAAGTAGACATGGAATTATGCGTCAAATGAGGGTGAAATAAGAATCAACACAAATAGTTAACACACTTAAAATACTCATAAACAAACTTAATACATCATTACCAAAGCAAACACATAGGTTAGTGTAGGGAAAGGTCGAAATCACACTATAAAACAACCCTAAAAAGGATAAAGTAGAAAGAATGGGATAGATGAAGATGGAACATGATTATAATGTATCAAAACACCTAGGTAGGTAGTAAATAACCTAAAACAAACCACATTAAAGTATCACAATCAAAGAAGAAAAGTTGTACACATAGCACTCAAAAGAAGTGATCCAAAGAGACAAAACTAGCAAGTTTAACTTTAATGAGTAAAGAGAAAACAAAGAGATCATAATTGAATTATTATGACATGTGTGACTTGAGTAATAATTTAACTTAATATGAGGTTCAAAAGTAACATAGAATGAAGATGAAGCTTCATACACAATGCCAAGTCACATTACTTGATAATCAACGTTGTAAGAGATGCATGGCACTTATCTTAAACCAAATGTTATTGATAAAGATTAAGTGAGGTAATATGATACTTATAGGTCATAGGGAAGTAGAAACATCCCTTCTAAAGTATTTATCATGAACTTGAAACCTCAAGCAATGGCATCAATATAACATACTCAAGTGTCATGATAAACTAGTAAAAATTGTAGTCTCTAATGCATACAAGTATTGGTGATCCAATGAGATCAAAATTAAGGTTCTTAGATGTTATGTCAGTACCCAACAGAAAGATACCTTAAGGATACATTGCACAAAAGATCATGAGACAATCACTAAAAAGTGATGCTCAAAATACAAGTAAATAGACAAATGAAGCTTCTAAAGTGTCACCATATTAGTTAACAAGTGAGTTCTAACTAAAAGGATCGTAGAAGCAAGGTGAATTAAGGTTATAAGAGAAATTAAAGTCAAAACTTAAATATAGAAATGTTGGACTCAAAATCCTCAAGAAACATTTATCACATATCACACATAAACTAGGTCAAAACAAAGAATGTGGCTCATAACTTGTCATCATGATGAGTTGACAATGAAACGTAAATCAATGAATCAAAGGAGAATTGATTTATAGGTCATAAAAAATGAGGTCATAAGTGTAAGCAAGGGTATTACAACCTTTTTGTATCAATGATATTCAATTGGAAATGTACAAACACATTCTCCTAAACCATGATCACAAAAGATAAGTAAATGGCTTCTATACAAAGGTAAGATGTTATATCCATTAAATGATTCATAAGTGTTAACTCAATGATTTGCACATGATAATTAGAATGATAGAAATAAGATGGAACTTGGTTCCTTATAGGTTGCACAAGTGCATACCTTGTATCTCAAGCAACAAAGAAGTAAGTTCAAAATAGTAAGACAAAAGTTCAACATTAAAGTATGGAGAAATGTTGATCTAATGAGGTAAATTGATTCTAAAACCTCAAAGGGGTTATCCTTTAACTTATCATTCCCCAATCATGGATCAATACACAAAGGAACTCAACAATGTGGCTCCAAATGTTAACCAAAACACCAATGTTCATATACAATGTTTAACTCAAAGGAAAATAAGAAAAGGATAAATATACTCAAAAAGAAATATTTCAAGCATCTTAAGACTATAACAAGTCATAATAAAGTGTTACCACACATTCAAAGTTGAAGAAAAATAGAAAATGGAATTAAAAGATGGAAACTAGCTCCACAGGGTATCCAAGCAAACACACTTAACAAACAATTTTCAAATGAATGAAAATTGATCAATAAAAATGGGAAAAAAATTACCCAAGAATAAAAAAACATCCCTGAGTATCAACATACTTTTTCACATTTTTTATATCAAATAAAAGTTGAAAATAAAATTCAAATAGCAAGACTAGTTATAAGCAAAGCCAAGCTAGACACATTTCACCATAAAATGGATAAAAAATACCAAAACATAAAATAAAAATGATAAAAAAATTATCATGGTATTCACAATATACAAAAGTATGTCAAACATATTTTTCCATATTTTTCATGTCAATGGAATATTTAAAATTAAATCAAAACTTGGACATTACCCATGAAAGGCATTCAATGAAGCACACTTGACAAGAAATTTGCAAAAAATAGCAAAATCAACATGGAAAATTACTTTAAAATAAATTTTAGTGTCTCAACACATTCACAAACATCTATAAATTAATTTGGAATTTCCATATCAAGAAAAGATAGAAAATGATGGTGAAACTCTAACCTAAGCAAGAAAAAGACAAAAATATATATTCATCTTCAACAATTTTTAAAATCAAACAAAATATAAAATAAAAATGGTTAAAAAAATATCATAACCATATATGGACATCAAGAAACATGAAAAAAATTATATTTTTTAGGTTAAGGACTCTATTAAAATAAAATCAAGATTTAATCTAAATCAAAAGTTTAAAGAAAATGATACATTCGACTAATTGATTTAATTAATGCACCACAAAAATTCTAAAAATAAAATAAAAATCATTTTCATAAAATAGATTTAAAAAGAGACTTGACATACTTTTTTTCATAATTTTTGGATGAAGAAAAGTGTTAAAATAAAAATGGAGAAATTAGTTGGAATAAAAAGAAAATTCAAAAGAAGAACAGATCTACCACACCCGATATTTACAAAGAGTGTTGTAAAAGAACCTTGAACATGCTTAATCAAAAACGGACATATGGCCATCCCTGTTAGTGAAATCCTAAGACACTTTTTATCAAACTGTTTTATAAGCAATAGTCATAGCTCCGTATCTCCTTCAAATCTCAACGAAATTTAAAATTGTAAACATCAAAATCATAGATCTCGCGGCATAAAATATCATAGGATCAATCAAAGCATTAAAAAATCATTGAATCATGAGATAATCGTGTCTGAAGTCATAGATTCAAACATTTTTTCAGAAATTTAAAATAACAAAACAAGTTCAGAAACCACGAATCCACATACTTCACACCTATTATGTGGCCAGCTAATACACATGAACATGATTATATTATTATGAAGCTTGAGGAATCATGGATGCAAGAATGAGACATACGTTTATGGAGTTATTACCTTGGTGGAATAAATCTACGGCTGCTTGAGCTCAAATAAAGAGCTAGAAACCCAGAGAATAATCTTTTCCACAGAAATGAAGTAGTGAGATGGAGTAAGCTTGGAAGAACTCGGAGCTCGATAACTTGCTTCTTGAAGAGAAATTTCAGAAAAAACATGAGGAGGAGAGAGGGAGAACTTTAGCTTGCTTCTCAAAATGAAAACTCAAATATGTTTTCTCTATCTCAATTTTTCTGTTAGTGTGTATTCAAATACGTGTGTGAAGTGAAAGAATGAGGAGTGGTTAAATCGCATAAGGAATAAGTCGTAGTGAGGTAAAAAAATTTAATTATGGTTCAACCAACTTGGTGAGCAAGTCGAGTGGAAAAAAAGAAAACAAAGAAGTGGTTGTGTTTTATATGGACTCAACTGAGGTTTTGCTACGTTTTGGAAAGAATAGGAGAGTGAGATAAGCATTAGAAAAAGGCACGTGAGAGAGTGAGGATTTTGTACTATTCAGGAGAGCTTATTTTGGTAATTTTTGAGATCATGGTGCATGCATGTTGTACTCTTGGTTTGGGCTTTTTGGGCAAAGAAAAATAGTGGGATGCGCATGATTTTGGTGGGCCAGAGTGCTGCAAGCATAATGGTAGAAGTTTGTGCACCAAATGATACAAGTGACTGCATGCCAAACAACAATGATCAGTCCATTTCGCCTCTTAATATCTCTTATATATATTGAACAATTGGCATGAGTTTGTGCTCTTTGAAAAGCTTGAAGAATGATGGTGTAGCGGTAGAAATGTTCAAGACTAAGCCATTGAATTGACTAGACTTTATACAAATCAAAAAAAAATCACCATCACGCTTTATTGTTTCCAAAGGAATGGGAAAAAAGCGAATAACCCAAAAAAGGGAAAGATTCAAGGTAAGGGGGTTGGTTATGCAAAGGGAAGGTATTAGCACCCTATACACCTACGGTACTCCGCAGGAGCCTCTTTGTAAAATCTGTATATTTTGGCTATAAAAATGTGTTGTATATAAAATGGATGGTGTAGGTGAGAAAAGAAATATATTTTTATGATTTTTTCACCCGCCGCGGTTGTGAACCTTTAGTGCCTACGTACCACCTTTCGTGCAATAGGGGATCAGGGTACACGTAGTTCCTCTTTTAAAAGATTTGAAACATAAGTGTGTTGGTTAATTTTAAGAGATAAGACATCATCGATATTGTTCGTGTGGAAAACATACTTACTACCCACAATCATGAGAAAGGAGAATTCGCATCATCTCAAAGTGGAGGATATGGCTTGAATTTTAAAATCAACAATGTCTCACTCAACACCGAAGTGGAAAATATCTCACTTCACTGCATATTGTAGAAGTATAGTTGTTTGCATCACTACAAGGATTGATAAGAGTCTAATCTTTTAAGAAAAAGTTTAAGGGTAAAAGCCAAAGTGTCAAAAAATGGTTTGAAATGAGATTGTTGACTTTTAGTCTTCTCATCAAAAAAATGTCAAAGTATTATTAAATTGATTGAGGTTTATTTATGAAAATGTTTTGAAAATGCATGGACCTAAGTCCAAGTTTATTATGAAAGTGTTTAAGTTTCAAAACAAATAAGAGTTTTCAAAAGGAGGGAGAAGATTTTTGAAATTGAAGAAGATGGGAGGAGAAGAAGAGACTACCCTAAAGCCTGAGGTAAAAGCTAAGGATAAGGACCATCTAACCAACAAGAAGCCAAAAACTTGACATTATGAGTCAAGATAGAATTCCCATTCTTTGGATTGAAACCAAGCAAGCAAATATACTAGACCTCTTCAAGTGTATTAAGTCTTCACAAAAATTGGGCAGAATAACGGTTGTATACGGGTGAATTCCAGATTACAAATCAAGGATGCAATCACAAAAACCTTCACACAAAAACAAACAAGCAACCCAATGTCTTGAGGTAAACCTCAAGAGCTCCAGACAAAATAATCAGATAAGATCACAAGGTCTCCAAGATAGGCCAAGGTTTCTAATCCTAAGTCTAGAAAAGTCCAATGCTCCATAATGCCAAGGATAGTAACCAAATAGTCCAAGTACCATTAAAAGTTTTTTAGGGTTTATGTTGATTATTAAGTATCTTAGGAAAAGAAAAGAAAAGAAAAGCTCAAATGGGCAAAGTAAAATGACAAGAATAAATAAATGCTCAAATGAGCAAAGATAAAAAAAATGGCATGAAATGTAAAATGCTAAAAAATAAAGAGTACATATAACATAAAATAAACAAGTCAATAATTAGTGGTTAGTTGGATGACTATCTTGAAACTTACATTTGGAACTCATTAGAGGATTGGTAGAACCAAAGCCTCCATACAACAAGTTGAATTTGCTTTTTGTCAAGTATATCATCCATTTGGAATTCTCACAAGTAATATTTAATGATCAATGATGTTTAAGTGATCCGCAGTGACCAAAGGTGTTGTAGATCCATTAGAGGATTGGTAGAACCAAAGCCTCCACACAATGAATCTCAAGGTTATTGGATCAAAGAAATCAAATTAACATACTTGGGCTTGCAATCATAAGTTTGGGCCACGAATGATCATTTATTCGAATCGGGAAAAAATTTAGCGCTATGTTAAGCAATCGTAAGTGGACTTATATAGAAGTCGCACCTATTTTGAGGCCGGTCAATAGCAATGTATGCACCATTTGTTTTGAGACATGATATAAAGATCATGCTCCAACAACACTTAGTGCAATAAGAAGGGGATGAGATGAAGGGGAATTAGGGTAAAAAAGAAAACCACATTTGAATTAATATTTAATCAAACTATTATTAAAATCATTCATCCATTTTTATGGAATTAGACTCAACACCATGGATCCAATGATGTTAATAAAGCCATGATCAAAAAAATCAACCCAAGACAGCCAGAAAATATTCACAAAATAATAATATATTTAATATATGCATTAAAGGGTTTAAAAAATGTTTTAAAAAATGGAAAATAATGGGGAAAAAGTCAATTGTATTCAAATTAATCAAGAAATGAAAGATAAGACCATAGAAAAATCAGAGAATAGGTCAAGTAATTATACAATTTTTTTGAGAATTTTTAAAAGTCAGAAACTATTTTTAAAAATTAAAATAAATGGATAAAATAAACAAAAATAGTAAAAAGTAGTAAAGTCAGAAACAAAAATAAAATAAAGTCACCAGTATTTGTCACAATGTCATTGGATCATTCCATAATTGTTTCAAAATTTAAAAATGTGTAAAAGTATTTTAAACATTTTAAATAAATCAAATAAGTGCAAAATTCATAAAAAATACCAAAACACAAAATTAAATTGTGAAAAAATAAAAATCATAAAGAGAATAATCAAAAATATTTTTCATAATTTTTTTGGGTTTTTGGACTAAAAATGAATTTTCTATGATTTTTTGAAATTTAAAACAATTAAATTATAAAAATCAGAAAAAGAAAATAAAAGAAAAAGATGTGGACCATTGGATGAGAGTCAAAACGCGTTAGTAATCAAATCCTAGGGATCTGGCGCGATGTGCATATCATGGTCTTTACTGAATAAAGCACTGAATCAAAAGTAAAATCAGAAATTCAAAAAAAATAAATGGCACGCTTTCATTGGTTAGAAGGTGACACGTTGGTCATCTTCAACCTCCAGCCTCACGAATTACAGGTCTCTCAAACTGTAAAATCAGAAGCTCAGACCTATGCCATTCGTTTCGTCTCTTCAAGACGAAGATAACCATACCCTCGCGTCATTTTTATTTAAACTGTAACTCAAGCAATTTGGAAAGAAAGTTTTAAAAGGGGATTTGAAAATTCATGGTCAAAACGTGTTTCCAGATAAAAGTAAGTGTTGCAACTAGAACCAGGGAAATGAGAGCAACACAATGGTACCAATGTTTTGAAGAATTGATGAAGGAATCTACCTATTAAAGTTGAGTTGCAGAGCTCTGAACCTGGACTTCTATGGAGCAATATAAGGCACGATTCTTTAATGTAATGGTATGGTTAGCTTCAGGGAAGATCAAGGAAGGTGAAGTGATGGAGAAAATGGATTGAAAATAGCTTGAGAATAGGATTCGAAGTAGCTGAATTCTGAGTTGTGAAGCAAGTTTGGCAGGGTGATTCTGGCTATCTGAGCTTGAGAAAATGAATGGGATAGTACATGTATTTATAGGAGAAGCAAATGGAATCAAAAGGAAGAGTGAATGATGCGTTTTGGAGGGAATTCGTACAAACTTGATGCACGAGTGAAGTGTGATCCAAACTTCACCAAAACTCATCCCATTCTTGTGTTTTGATGCACTAATCCACTTGGGAAAGTTGGCTAATCATGTTTAGACCCAAAACGCGTGCTAATTTGAGGTTTAGAGATTATAACATGAAGTTCAAATTCTGACTTGCAGGGAAACTTCAATTCCAAGTTACCACTTTTGAAATAATGGCATTTCCATCTCAGGGAGTCTTAAGGCATGATTCTTGATGCTTTATAAAGATGAGAATAGAATCAGAGAGGAGGATAACAAGCATCGACGTTCACTGCCGATGTACTACCAACATTCGTTGAAGGTAGAAAGAGAAGATATCATACCACCATCGTTCACTGACGATGAACTATCAACGTTCACTGAAGATAGCAAAAAGATAACAAACACCAACGTTCACTGCCGATGTACTACCAACATTCACTGAAGGTAGAAAGAGAAAATATACATACCACTATCGTTCACTGACGATGAACTATCAACATTCACTAAAGATAGAAAAAAGATAACAAACACCGACGTTCACTACCGATGTACTACCAACGTTCACTGAGGGTAGAAAGAGAAAATATACATACCACTGCTGTTCACTGACGATAAACTATCAACGTTCACTAAAGATAGCAAAAAGATAGCAAAAAGATAACAAACATCGATGTTCACTGCTGATGTACTACCAACGTTCACTGAAGGTAGAAAGAGAAAATATACATACCACCGCCGTTCATTGACGATGAACTATCAACGTTCACTGAAGATAGCAAAAAGATAACAAACACCGATGTTCACTGCCGATGTACTACCAACGTTCACTGAGGGTAGAAAGAGAAAATATCATACCACCGCCGTTCACTGATGATGAACTATCAATTTTCACTGAAGATAGCAAAAAGATAACAAACACCGACGTTCACTGCCAATGTACTACCAACGTTCATTGAAGGTAGAAAGAGAAAATATATCATGTTTCCCCAAGATTCTGGTGTTTTGCCGAGAACGGGTCCCAAATTCTTCTTTAACCAAGGAAATCTGCCTGGAAAGGGTACTACATAATCTGTCTCAAATAAAGATACTTCCACTTATTGTCAAGGGGAAATGCCAAGAGCAATGACTTTCTGGGAATAGAAATATGACTTCCCAGGGAAATGCCACGATATTCCTGCTGAGGAGATAAAGTCCTCTTGTGCAAAATAAATGCATGAACCAAAACTAAAAGTTTTCAGAAATCCATAATACACGACATCATCATGCAGCCACAAATCCAATTCAGAAAAATACTAGAAAAAGACGGCCAAAGCAGATTCATCTTTTGAGAAATAAACTCAAGATGGAAGACCAAATTCAACCAAGAAAATAGCGTTGTAGTAAAGGTCAGAAACATAATGTCCATGAACGATGATTTTAGCAATGTATTATGTATGTATGAATGTACGAGTGCTATTGTGCATATGCTGATAAAAAGGATACATAACCAGTGCAGACAAACGAAACCGCCTCAGTTACTAACAACATTGGGCTAAGCTTCAATCAGAAAGATCAATCCAGGAAAGGTGAAAACGACTGCTGAAACCAAACCTATTGCATTAATTTCACTGAGCAGAACATAATCCGACTGTAGCTTAAATCAAACAGACACCGGGATAGAACACCCTGCTTTCGGGTTCATCGGAGAAACAGTTTTCTAAAAGTAACATGCCTATTGGAGATTTCAAGATCAACTTTATATAAGGAAAACTGACGTCGAAACAACCAAAACTCACTGGGGAATTCAAGCCTACCTCCCAAGAGAAAAGAAACTGCGGGTTAAAAAATTTCACCATGAAACCTCATTCCAACAAGAGATGCCCTGGGATAACCCTCCTGGGAGATCAAGAAGTCAACACTAGTGTCGATACTGTAAAAAGAGCGACACCTCAGCACACCAAGGGAATAAAACCTTTCATCATATGAGGGAAGACTTTGTTGGGGAAGCTGGGACAAAGGCTTTTGACCATGCAAACCTAAAATCAAAAGCGAATCAAAACTTGACTGGAGATAATGGGATCACTAACCCAAAGACTGTACTTTGTACCCACTGATATCGTCTTTAACTATCTAGGAAACACACAAAGATTGCGCACATACCAGCAAAATGACCTGAGAAAACCTTTATGAAGGAAGTAAATCTTCTTAAAGCAACCAGAATTTGTTCATCCCTGGGATCACCATTTTTGTTGTCATTGTTTCATCACAAATCCCAAAGTAAATTGAATTGTAAAGATCTCTTCTTTTTTTAAAAGTCAATTTTGCTTTTTAATCTTTTTGCTTTAAAACTTATTATCAGTAATAAATGAAGTCTTTGCAAGCTAAATAAAATTAAGAATACAAAGAATTGGGCAAAAGCTCGAATTTCATTAATAGAATGGTAGTCTGCGAATGGCGAGACTCCATGGATGATTACAAAATTTGGGAAATGGTAATACATAATGGAAAAGATACATTGAGATACAATGACCACTATCCCCCCTAAAAACTTTTGAAATCCTGAGCAGCTGCCTCCATTGAAGTATGGCGAGGATCTGAGAAGATTGTTTCTTTGGTGATCAAGTTTCATCTGACGTAGTTACTTGCCAAGAAAATCCCTAACTTTTTACTAAGCTGTTGTGATACGGTGGGAGAACTGACTATGGTTTTGCGTTTGTTTTTCGCAAATGTTTCGGTTGAGCAAGAGTCGCCACCGACTTTTTATTTTGTCCTAAGGAAAGGTTTAAAAAGCACAGCAAAAACCTTTGAGATTTTTCTTGGGTTCGGGGAGTAGATTATAAAAAGGGAAGGTATTAGCACCCTTTCTATCCATGGTTATCCATAGGCTCTTAGGTACTTTCTTAGATCAACTTGCCTTGGTTTTCAATTGTTTGAAATGGTGCTTTGTGTGTGGCTTTGAAAATGTTTTGAAAAAGATGCCTTTGTCTAGGCTGCCCTTGTAATAATTCTTTACTCGAATGTTTTACAAAAGGTGTTTGTCTTTTTTGAAAAGATGTTTCAAGTGTTTTTGTTTTGAAAGTTTTCTTTGAAAGTGTGGTTTGAAAAATAGGCAAGTGTTTTTGTTTTGCAAGTTGACAAGTACTTTAAGAGCTATATACCCTAAAGTTCCCAAAGATTTTTGCTATGTTTTAACCCTTTTAACAATTTTGTTCCACCATTGCATTTGGTGGACAATCTTGTGTTAGGAGGTGAAAGGGACGGGCGTGGGTCATCGTTTAGACCATAATTGCAATAGTGCTAAGTATCTTTGGGCAATTTTTCCTTGAAAGGGACTTGATCATTTTAGGCAACTTTTCGAAAGCGTCATCGAGGGACTATGATCATTTGAATTGTATTTGTTTTGCCCAAAGAAACCTAACATACAATATGGCCCATTTATTTGAAGGCAACAAGTGGAATACCCTAGGGGTGCAAGTGTGATATGTGTTGTCCATTTTCATGCTTGATTATCTTGAAATTAGGTCAAACTATTTTGTTCTTTTTATTTGCATACAAACCCTAATTCTAGCATGGTATATTTAGAAAGTGTTAAAGTGCGAAAAGTAAAATTCCTACACTATTATAACACAATATGGGAAGGGGGTACAAATGTTCAAATGGGGGGATATTTAGACAAGGAATTTAAACCTAGCTATTACATCAATTTTGGAATATTTACAAAATAATTAATTGCATCAATTAAATGGAAAATAAAATAAAGATGTAAAAATGCAAAAAGGGTTTTTATATGTATGGAAAAAAGATATTTTTTATGTCCAATAAACAAAATGAATAAAAATAAAAAAAGTAATATTTTTGGAGTTTTTTGTGTTTTAAGGGTAAAACCCTAATTTTTATTAAGCAAATATATATATTATTTAATTTATACAAGTATTTATTTATTATGTACAAAAATAAAATAAAATGGAGTATATTCATAAAAAGTATTTTTCATGCCAAATATTAATAAAATAATATGTATGTATTTTGGTATTTTTGCCCTAAGTATATTAATATATATAAATATTTATTATTTACTAAATAAATATTATATATACTAAAATAATAATTTTTAATGTTTATAAAAAAAAAGTATTTTTGATACAAAATATTTTCAAAAGAGAAAATGAAATAAAAATCAGAAGTAAACTATATTTGCATTGTTTTCTAGTTTTTTCTAAATAATAGTATATATATATATATATATATATATATATATATATATATATATATATATATATATATATATATATATATATATATATATATATATATATATATATATATATATATATATATATTTATGTACAAATGTCCATATAAACAAATAAATACCTAAAAAATATAAAAATGGTGTAAAAAATATTTTTCATGTTTTTAATATTATTAGCAAAAATAAATAAGTCAAAATGAAAAAAGAAAAGTCAAAAAATCATGAAAATAAACATAATGGGCTCAGGGGGTATGAAAATGAAAATAGGGTGTGAAAAGAAAAGACAAAGCAGGCCCAGCCCATGTGGCTTCTTCTTCAACCTTCAGACAAAAATATATTCAAAAAACGCGCGCCTGAGCATCCATTCAAACACCTGGATTCTTTGATCTTTTGCACAAACTTCTAACATAAGAAATGTTAAACATTGAATCACGATTCTAAATATATAAAGAACTCATCCTAACTCTCAGAAATGAGAGAGAATTTTGACATTCCCAAATCCTGACCTAACTTTTCTTCCATATTCAAACCTTAAATTCTCACAGCCCAAGCAAAATAAATGAAAAGTAAAAGCATGTACAGATTCAGGGGCATGAGTAGAACACTTCTTATTCACAAACTTAGAGCTAATGATGCCTAGACTAAGAGTTAGAAGTTCAAGAAGATACCTGTTCAGTTGAAGTTCTATCTGGCAATGGGGGAGTTTTCAGGACAAGATGATGATCTGTACAGCTTGCCTGAAGTGTGGTGATGCTATTCCAATGCTTACTTTGCTTTGAAACACCTTGAATCGAGCTATGGACCTTCAACTACAAAACAAAAAAATGAAAATGGTGGAACTGGTTAGAGGAGTTACAGGTCGTGTTTTGTGTTTTGGTTAGCTTCAAATGATGCTAGGGAATGTGTTTGATGAGCTTTGAGCAAGAAAGCATGAAAGGGATGAGTTGTGGGATTCAATCTGCAGACCCTGCCCTGTTTTTGCAGTTTGAGAGTGATTCTGGGAATGGGAGTGTTTGGGACCTTGTTTTCTCGTGTTCTAGCTTGGGTTGGATGATTAGAAGGTGTATAAAATATTTGCTTAAGTGTTCTAATGCTGAGATGAAAGTTATGTTGTGTTATGCTAAGTTTCTGAACACTTAAGCAAACAAAGGCCACTTGAGTTTCTAGGCAGGTAGAGGCCCCCTAAACATGCTGCTAACCTTGTCTTGATCAGTGTGTTTTGCTCATAATCTTGTGCCAAAGTGATTTGATCTGTACTTGTGGATTTGCAACTTTGACATAAAGCTTGCTTTAGCAAAAATGGCTATTTCACTTTTTCCATTTATGGCCTAATCCAACATGTAATGCTTAAACTCATGAAACAATGCCTTAGCACAATGAACATGCATTAAATTATTGAGTTTTGGATGGTTTAAGGGCCTGTAATGTAGCACAAACCAAGCTGACTTGAAAATGGCATAAGTTATGAACATGTACATGACCAATTCAAAAGTGAGTTTTTGCCATATTGCAAAATTCGATTCTCTCAAGTTATGAGGTTGTTTGATGAGTTCTTGGACATTTTGGAAAGCTTGGAATGTGTACTACAATCCATCTTTGAAGTGCAAATTGAAATTCCAAGTGGAAGTGTATGGAAAATGGTCTTGAAGTTAGGTAGAAAACCTTGCCAAAATAGGTCAAATTTTCACCAAGTTAAGAATGGTTTAGTACCCTTATTCCAAAAATTGTAACTTGAGATACAAGCCTCTTTTGGGAAAACTTTGTGAATCAAAGTTGTAGATTATGCAACAAGCTACAACTTTCATGTTTTGACTTTTGCTTAAATCCAAATGAATCTTGGTGAGAAGGTGGGGCAAAGTTGGGAAAAAATTAGGGTTTTTCATAACTTAGAAAAATTCTAAGTTATGAAAAATTCTCATTTCTAACCCTAATTTGCATTTTTTGATTTCTTGATGAACAAGTTTCATGATTTGGCATGTTTTGATGAAAAATGAATCTTGACTCTTGATTTTGACCAAAAAGTCAAAGTTTGACTTTTCAGTATACAGTCAAAATTGATCAATTGACTGGGAAATTCAACTGTCAATCTTGTGTACTTGGGATCTTTTGAACTTGTTGAGCATGTCAAGACAATTCCATGGGGTCCTTGAATCCATATGTGAGCTTGGTTTGCCATTGGCTAGGTCAAACAGTCAAAATTTGCCTTTGTGCAGTCAAAACCCTAAAATGATCCTTGAATGGTGATCTGATCAAATTTCTTGTGGAATTATGATCCAAACTTGATCAAATGGTCCATGTGAGTTCATGATGTTGATGTGGGTCAATTTTCATGAGGTTTGACTGTCAATTGGCCACAGTCGACTTTTTTCCCAATACAGTTGATTTTTAGGTCAACTGCCCAATTGACTAGGCAAAACTTGGAATCAAGGCTTGAAACTTGATATGGATAAACTTGGGAGTCCAATATGAAGCAAGAAAGTCATATTAGGCATTTTAGGTCAAAACATCTTTGTGCAAACACAAACCCTAATTTGGGTCAACAGTGCAAGGAGAAGTCTTGAGCAGATGAAACCCTAACTGGATCTTGATCTCCAAGGGCTTGGTGATGAGAAATGTTGATAAAATGGGAGGCAAATTTTGGGGTACAACAGTTGCCCCTGTTCAATCTTCTTGAATCCGAAGGGTTAGATTGGCAAGTTTGCCTTTCGTGACTCGAGGGTAAAAGGAGATTGGACACTAGAGTGCCCTTAAATTTGCACTCGTCAAAGCAATGGATGCGGGAATGGGCTTAGAGATGCCATTTGGAGATGGGCTTAACGATGCCATATGGGAGAGTGACGGACACTTGTCGGGGATGGGCTTAAAGATGCCATCTGGAAAGGAGTATCAGGAAGGTGTCCATGCTTTGGACCATCTCTGAACTGGGGGTCTGAATAAGCAATAGATTGACATCCGTTGTTGGGAGGAATCCGTAAACTGTTTTCAAAAATTGCATCTGAACAAGTTGATAGATTGATATCCGTTGTTGGGAAGAATCCATAAACTGTTTTCAGAAGTCTTGAGAAGAAACTGAACAAGCGATAGGTTAACATCCGTTACTTGGAGAACCCGTAAACTGTTTTCAGAAGTTGAGAAGAGTCTGAACAAGCGATAGATTAACATCCATTGTTGGGAAGAATCCGTAAACTGTTTTCAGAAGTCTTGAAGTTGAATAAGCAATAGAGCAGCATCCGTTGTTGGGAAGCGTCCATAAACTGTTTTCAAATGTTGCATCTGAACAAGTGATAGATTAACATCCGTTGTTGGGAAGAATCCATAAACTGTTTTCAGAAGTCTTGAGAAGAAACTAAACAAGCGATAGGTTAACATCCGTTACTTGGAGAACCCATAAACTGTTTTCAGAAGTTGAGAAGAGTCTGAACAAGCGATAGATTAACATCTGTTGTTGGGAAGAATCTGTAAACTGTTTTCAGAAGTCTGGAGGAGAATCTGAACAAGCGATAGGTTAACATCCGTTACTTGGAGAACCCATAAACTGTTTTCAGAAATCTTGAAGTTGGATAAAGAACCGGTGTAGGGTTCCCTGATGATGAGCTCGTGTAAAACTGCATCTGGATAAATCTGGAATAAGCATTAGAATGTTGCCGTGTCTGGGTCACATCCGAACTATTCCTGAAAGAATCTCGGAGGATAGTGATTCTAGTCTTTCGACTGATCTTACCTGAAAAGGTAAAGAGTTAGTTATATGCAATGTCATGATGCATGATATAATGTATTTTATATGATATGAATGTAAATGGATGCGTATGTAAGCTGATGAGTTGTCTTGCAAAGGATAGATGAATCAGAGATGGCTGAAGATAACAGTATCTTGACTGCTGTTGGGAAGAATAATTCCTGGTTGTTGCTGGAGAAAAAGGAACTTGGGTTGTATACCAATCTTCGGGGGAATTCCTGATGACTTCTACTGGGGAGTTCCAATCTAATAGACTCATGCTGGGGATGTAAGACTGAGAATCTTCAGTTTGGTGGGAAGCATCTCTGGCGACTTCACTGGGGAACTCAAGATTTGCCCTCCCAAAACTCTGTGGGGAGAAGGTTCATTAGTCTGGCTTCGCTGGGGATTGATAATTTGAAGTTTTAGCTCGGCTGGGGATACTGAGACTTAAACTCTGAGGGGAATTGAATTTCGGAGGATTCTCTGGCTGGGGATTGTAAAGATAAGTTACGCTGGGGAACTCTGATGAACTCCGCTGGAGGCAGGGAGAATTTTGGCGAGTGCGATCTTCCGTGGCAATAAGCTGAGGATAACCCAGTTATAAGCCCTTGTGAGGAATAACTTTGAATAAAACTCGGGAGAGACGTCCGTACTCTGCAGGGGATAAGCCTCTAGAATCCACTGGGGATAAGCTTCAGGGTTTGCTGGGGATATGGATTCCAAATCTCCTGGGGGTTTCCTTTGAAGGGTATCACGATATCCAACCGTATCTTCCACCTAACAGTAATCCTCTTTCTTGATTCATAAGGAAATGATTATGTTCAAATGCATATGCCTATTTAACAAAACATTGGACGTTTCTCAAAATAAAACACATAGTGCAAGAAAAAAAGAAAAGGAAATGACACAAATTTCTGGGAAAAGTATTTGTATTAACTTTCTCTGAGTATATTTGTACAAAGGAGACAATCATCCTAGTAAGAGGATTTTGTCGTAAATTTTTTGAAAGATTTATACAAAATAAAGATGGCTATGTGAAATAATTCCATGGGATTTCATTCCGCTATAGCCTTCACAACTCTGAATATATGTCCATTCAATGCTTCGTTTGCCGATGACTGGACTGATCAGAAGCCTGGAACTGATTGATGAAGAGATTGTCTTTGAAGTGATCCGACGAGACATAGTCATACGCTTTAATTCCCTAACTTTTGCCTGAATCGCCCTTTCGGGTTTTCGATCCACCGGGAAACCCCTTTTTGCCCAAGCCGCCCTTTCGGGTTTTCAACTTGCCTGGTGTACAGATTTTTTTATTTTTATCCCTAACTTTTGCCTGAACCGCCCTTTCGGGTTTTCGGTTCACCGGGATGCCCATTTTTTCCCAAGCCGCCCTTTCGGGTTTTCAACTTGTCGGGTTATTTTATGCGTAGTATCTTTTGACTATGTCTGCGTTCGCAGGATGCGGCAAATCGTCGCCGTCCATGGTGGTTAGAATCATTGCACCACCAGAAAATATGCTCTTGATCACAAATGGTCCTTCATATGTAGGAGTCCATTTGCCCCTGGGATCACTTTGCGGCAAGATAATCCGCTTGATTACGAGATCTCCGACTTGATACACTTGACGTCTGACTTTCTTATTGAAGGCCCTGATCATCCGTTTTTGATACGTCTGACCATGGCATATAGCAGCGAGTCGCTTTTCGTCGATCAGATTGAGTTGATCAAGTCGGGTCTGCATCCAATCATCTTCATTCAAACCTGCATCCTTCATAATCCTTAGAGAAGGAATCTGGACTTCCATAGGCAAGACAACTTCCATGCCATATACCAAAGAAAATGGGGTTGCCCCGGTTGAAGTACGTGCCGTCGTACGGTATCCATGCAGAGCAAACGGTAAAATCTCATGCCAGTCCTTGTAAGTGACTGTCATTTTCTGAATGATCTTCTTAATGTTTTTGTTCGCAGCTTCAACAGCACCGTTCATCTTCGGCCGATAGGGAGATGAATTGTGATGATAAATCTTGAACTGTTTGCACAAGGCGGTGATCATCGTGTTATTCAGATTTGTACCGTTGTCTGTGATGATCCTGTCTGGAACACCATATCGGTATATGAGATTTTGCTTGATAAAGCGGGCAACCACATTTTTAGTAACAGAGGCGAAGGAAGCTGCTTCGACCCATTTGGTGAAATAGTCAATGGCAACCAGGATGAAGCGATGTCCGTTGGAAGCCGTGGGCTTGATCTCTCCAATCATGTCAATGCCCCACATTGCAAATGGCCAAGGAGCAGTCAGAACGTTGAGAGGAACCGGAGGGATATAGACTTTGTCAGCGTAGACTTGGCATTTGTGACAAGTACGGGAATGTTGATGGCAGTCAGCCTCCATGGTAGACCAGTAATAGCCTGCCCTTAGGATCTTCTTAGCCATTGTATGCCCGCTCAAGTGAGTGCCAAATGTGCCGCTGTGTATATCAGTCATAATCAACTCTGCTTCAGCTTTGTCTACACATCGGAGTAATACACAATCATGGCTTCGTTTGTAAAGGATGTCGTTGCTCAGGAAGAATTTAGCAGCAAATTTCCTTAAGAACTTCTTGTCATTTACGGAAGCTCCTTCGGGATAATCTCTAGTCTTGAGATACCTTTTGATTTCATGGAACCAAGGTTGTTCCACTACTTCTTCGGTATTAATCTCGTGACAATGTGCAGGTTCATCCATTCGCTTGATGGTGATTTGGGGAGCCTCGTTATCCCAGTTGAGTTTAAACATGGAGGACATTGTAGCTAGAGCATCTGCTAACTGATTCTCTTCTCGCGGGAAATGCTCGAAGGTAATTTGCTCGAAATGAGGCAACAATGTCAAGACATGTTCTTTGTATGGGATAAGATTAGGATGCTTGGTATCCCACTCTCCTTTGATTTGACTGATAACCAAAGCTGAGTCCCAAAATACGATCAAAGATTTGATCCCCAAGTCTAAAGCAGCCTTGAGACCAAAGATGCAAGCTTCGTACTCAGCCATGTTGTTTGTGCAACTGAAGCAAAGTCGGGCCGTGAAAGGTGTGTGACAGCCTTCCGGAGAAATGAGTACTGCGCCAATACCATTTCCAAGTGCATTTGAAGCACCATCAAAGTACAGGGTCCATGGGGATCCCTTTTCGGGTCTGTCATACGGTCCGGCACCTTCAATGTTGTCCAAATTCATGATGTCCTCGTCCGGGAAGTCAAATCTCATGGGTTGATAATCTTCGATAGCTTGATGAGCCAGATGGTCAGCTAGTACACTCCCTTTTATAGCTTTTTGGGTGGTGTACTGGATGTCATATCAGTTAGGATCATTTTCCATCTAGCTATCCTTCCAGATAAAGCGGGCTTTTCAAAGATATACATGATAGGATCCATTTTGGAAATCAACAAGGTAGTATGAGTCAACATATACTGTCTTAGTCGGCGAGCAGCCCATACCAAAGTGCAGCAAGTTTTCTCGAGCAGTGAGTAGCGAGTCTCACAGTCGATAAACTTTTTGCTAAGGTAATAAATAGCATGCTCTTTTCGACCAGACTCGTCATGCTGGCCCAAAACACACCCCATTGAGTTATCCAAGACGGTCAAATACATGATCAATGGTCTTCCTTCGACGGGTGGCATCAGAATAGGAGGTTCTAGCAAATACTCCTTGATTCTATCAAAAGCAGCTTGGCAATCGTCGTTCCATTCGACTACCTGATCTTTCTTCAAGAGTTTGAAAATTGGCTCACAGGTAGAAGTCAGATGAGAGATGAATCTGGAAATATAGTTCAAACGCCCCAAGAACCCTCTAACCTCCTTTTCAGTACGGGGAGCAGGCATCTCTTGTATTGCTTTCACTTTTACTGGATCGACTTCAATGCCTTTGTTGCTTACAATGAATCCCAGGAGTTTACCAGACCTAACTCCAAAAGTGCACTTACTTGGATTCAGCCTGAGTTTGTATTCTTTCAACCTGGCAAACAGCTTTTCTAGATGTTCAAGGTGCTCTTCCTCTGTTTGTGACCGAGCTATCATATCGTCTACGTAAACTTCAATCTCATGATGTATCATATCATGAAACAAAGCTACCATGGCGCGTTGATAAGTTGCCCCTGCGTTCTTCAGCCCGAACGGCATCACCTTGTAACAGAAAGTGCCCCATTGTGTGACAAAAGTTGTTTTCTCCATATCCTCGGGGGCCATTTTGATTTGATTGTAGCCCGAGAATCCATCCATGAAGGAAAACACTTTGTGCTGAGCTGTATTGTCGATCAAAATGTCAATGTGTGGCAGCGGAAAATCATCTTTGGGGCTGGCCCTATTCAAATCCCGGTAGTCCACGCACATCCTGACTTTGCCATCTTTCTTAGGTACTGGCACGATGTTAGCGACCCATTGAGGATAGGACGTAACAGCCAGAAAGCCAGCGTCGAATTGCTTCATTACTTCTGCTTTGATCTTTTCAGACATGTCAGGCCTCATTCGGCGAACTTTTTGCTTGATCGGTGGACAGTCCTCTCTTGTGGGGAGACGATGAACCACGATGTCTGTGTCTAAACCCGGCATGTCTTCATAAGACCAAGCAAAGATTTCTACATACTCATTCAATAACTGTATCAAGCGTTCCTTGACACTTGATTCCAGATTGGCACCCACTTGCACCTCCTTTCGGTCTTCCTCGGTCCCTAAGTTGACAGTTTCCAATGACTCTTCGTGCGGTAAGATGGCCCTTTCCTCTTGTTGTAGAAGTCTGGCTAGTTCCCCTGGTACTTCACAACCTTCGTCATCTTCATACTCGGCTTGATTGACCAGATCTTCAGAGTTATTGAAGGATATAGCAGAATAGTCACCCATGGAATCCAGAGTGGATGGGTACCTGCATTGGTGAGTATGGGTGTGTGTAAGGGATAGCCATCCTTAAACAAAAAATGCAAAAGGAAAGAAAATGAACACAAGCAGTTTATCAAATGAAAAACGTCCAATGAATCATTAAACATGGCATATGGATATGAAAAATAATCAAAACCCTTACAAATGGACCTACATGCCTCGGGCAAGGCATGAGGTGAAAAGATAGTGTACGGATTGTTTTGAAAATAAATATTACAGACCAAATAGGAAATGTTTAACAGATAAATTACTGATGAATAAAAGTGATGGGGACAAAGTCTTTTGCCTCCCAGTTGCTCAATCCTCCTTTGACAGTTGGGTAAATCCACTCTTCGATGTTGCTCTCTTTGTCTTCATCCTCTAAGGTGTTGATTCCGTAGGGAGAAATTTTAACTGGCACTCTTTCAATATTCGAACGGCGCATCGCTTTCTGGCCTGCGGTAGTGAACCCTAATCCAAATTTGTCTGTCTTATGTGGAATGTCAGGTAACTGCCCCCATGCTGAATTCTTCCCTTCCTTTATTGCGGCCCTTGCGTCCTCCAGAGATGCCATCCTGGCCATCTACCTCGGTGTCTCAGCTGCCAACTTTGCTACTGTTATCTCAGGAAAGACTTCTTCGAAATGCTGGAAAGGCGTCTCAATGAACTCCCCTTCAACCTCCACGTACCGGAAAGAATTCAAGTGGCTAATCATGTACTCCTCTTCGCCATGGACAGTAATGATCTTTCCCTTGACAGGATACTTCAACATCTGATGTAAGGAGGAGGTGACTGCCCCAGCATGGTGTATCCAAGGCCTACCCAGCAAGCAAGAGTATGACGGACGGATGTCCATCACATAGAAAGTAGACTTAAACACCTCAATGCCTATCTTGATGGGAATTTCAACCTCCCCATGGACCATTCTCTTCGAACCATCGAAAGCTCTGACAACAATATCACTCGGTTTCAACTCCAACCCTTCACAATCTAGTCGGTCCAAGGCCTTCTTAGGCAAAACATTCAGCGACGAACCAGTATCGACCAAGACATATGCGAGAGTGGTTCCTCGACACTCGACTGAAATGTGTAAAGCATCATTATGGTTTCTACCTTTAGGGGTTAGTTCGGCATCAGAGAACCCTAATCCATTGTCTGCAGTCAGGCTAGCCACGCAATTTTGAAATTGATCCGCAGAGGTTTCCTGGGGCACAAGGGCTGCCTTCAGGAATTTTATCAGGGCTTTAGCGTGCGCTTCTGAGAAAAGTAGTAGTGCCAGCATGGAGATCTTTGAGGGGGTTTGCCCCAGCTGTTCTACCACATCATAATCACTCCTTTTGATTATTCTCAAGATCTCATCCATTTCCTTCTTGGAGGTTTCCGGGATGACCAAGGGTTGAGCCCTCGTCCTGACGAGCTCATCCTGGATTCCCTTACCTTTGTCAGCACCGGTAGGAGGGACAGTACTAGGAACAACAATATCTTCAATCAAAGGGGTTCTAGCAGAGAGTTTTATTGGTGCAGGGATGACCTTATCAGCTAATGAGGGTCCAAAGATTGCTCTTGGAGGGGCAATCTCTGGAGAAAATATTCTCCCGCTCCTGGTGATTTTGCTAGTGCCTGCAATGTTACTAATGCTGGCTTCTTCATCATCCGAACTTTCTTCAGTTATTTCGATTTGTTTAATACCATGGTAGTAGACGTCACCGCCATAGTTCCATGGTATCGACTTCTCAGAGACATAGGGGACAGGCCCTGGCATTGTTATCTTCAAAGGAACAGATTTCGTAGCTGGTGTAATCTTAACAGGCTTTTTGACGGCCTTGGAAAGATTGGCGTGAATGTTTATGATTGAGACATCTTTGATATGAGTTGGAGCAGCAGAAACTTTTTCAAACAAAATTTGTCGACTATCCATAAGGCCTTGGATGCCTTTCTTCAGTAACGGACAATCAAACGGCAGAGAGTAACAACAATAGCAGTCTTCTTTACATCCTGGGAAGATCTCGGCCCTTAAAAAATTCAACTTGATGGTTAGCAATGGAGTTACCAGATCATTGACGTCAGCAACATACAAATCTTCTTCAATGTCATTGACATTTCGGCCGTGCTTCGGCATGGGTGCAGATATCACATTAGGCTTTTCCGGAGCGTCAAACTCCACCTCCTTCGCCTCTATCAGGTCTTGGAACTTATGCTTGAGTGCCCAACAATCATTGGTGTCGTGCCCAACACTGTCAGAATGGTAGGCGCATTTAGAATTAGGATGATAATGAGGAGAGGATGTATTCACATTCTTTGGTGCCTCCTTGATGGTGGCGAAATTCAACTTTAACAGATGGGGAAGCACTTGCGCTGGAGTCATATTAATACGGGTGAACTGCCGTTGTGGCTGTTCCACTCGTTGTTGATTTGGTCTGGACTGGTTATAGCGAGGCTGCTCACTTGGAGTGTTTTGAATCATTACGGCCCCCACAAGTGGCCGACGCTCCGTCTTCCCTGTTCTTCTCTGAGAATATACCACAGTTGTTTCCTTCTTAAAAGGCTTCTTCTCAACACTTGCAGCAACACCCTTCTGAATCTTTCCTGACTTGATGCCAGCTTCTATTCTCTCTCCTGTTAAGATCAAATCGGTAAACCCCGCGGAAGAGTTACCAATTAGATGATTGAAAAATGGCCCAGATAGGGTCCCAAGAAACATATCAACAAGTTCACGATCGGTTAAAGGAGGCTGCACCCTGCCAGCCAAATCCCTCCACTTATGTGCATATTCTTTGAATCCTTCGTTTGTTCCTAATGACATACCCTGAAGTTGGGTACGAGTAGGAGCAAGGTCAGAATTATACTGGTATTGTTTGTAGAAGGCGGTGGCTAAGTCTTCCCAATTTCTGACACTGGTTCCTTCTAGCTGATAAAACCACTCCAATTGAGCTCCAGAAAGGCTGTCTTGAAAGAAATGAATCCACAGGTTTTTATCTGCCATATAGGGTTGAATCTTTCTCACGTAGGACCTAAGATGCATTTTTGGATAGGACAGCCCATCATACCTCACAAACACTGGCACTTTGAATTTTGGGGGAATCACAATCCCGGCGACCAAACCCAAGTCTTCAAAATCCAAACCCGGTACTCTTTGTAGCTCCATGGCGGCCAATCTGTCTTCTAGCCCTTTGTATTTATCATCAGCTGGAGGGTATTGCTGATCATAATAATCTTCATCCTCTTCGACCTCTTCTTCTTCCACATCAGACTCGGAAGGTACCGCAACCCCACCTCCTTTGCTGGTTCCTTCATCAGAAGTAGGAGGAAATTCAAGCACTCGCCGAGCTTCTCCGTCAAATCTTCTCCCCAAAGTAGCCACCCCGAGTCTCTTTTTCTTCTTTTTCACTGGGTCTTTGTTCCCCGGCAAGGTCTTGAGATCCTCCTGACCTTTAGCCAAGGTTGTCAGGAGTTGCTGAAACTGTGCATTTTGAGCTTGTAGGTCTTTGACTGTTTGCTCGAGATCCATCCTACTGAAATAAACAGCAGACAGATAAGGAAACCTGGAGTGAGACCTGCTTATGCACATGATGAATGGTATGATTATGTGTGCAATGCATTCAAGGATTTAGAACATTCAAAATTGTTGTAGACAAAGAAGAACGCACGTCATATTAATAAGAAGAAATTTATTAGTACATAAATGCCCCATGGGCCAAATATTACAAAATAACTTCTCAAGGAAAAAAGACATTGCGCATCCTCTTTGGTGCGATGTAGGTGTTGAGGGCCTCTTGCTTATAGAGTCGGCGGGTAAGCTCTAGAACCTTCTTCTCACTGGCGTAGAAGCTAGCTTCAAAAGTGTTCCGTTCCTCCTTGAGCTGAATCCAACTTTTCTGCATTTCCTCCCACGATGTAGGCATGTCAGGATGTAGGATGGTGTAGGGAACCTCTCCTTCCTTGACGGGCTCTTTAATCACAGGGAGAACATGAGGATAAGGCATCCTCAGACTTTGGGCTCGGGCTCATACCCACTTGAGATAAGGCTCAAGAGGGATGGAGTTCTTATGTCCCAGAGTCTTGCTATCAACCTTGTTGGGTCTCCCCCAAGCTCTGATGAATCTTTGGCGAAGTCCTTGCGCATCATTGTCGAAGTCAAAAACTAGGTCAGGAATCAACATGTCATGAGGGCCATCCCTCCGTGCATATCCAAATTGCCTCAAAGCTAGGCAAGGGTTGTAGGTGATACCTCCTCTAATTCCAAGTAAAGGAACATTAGGGAATTCTCCACAACGATCGACGATGATGACATTTTCTCTGGACCGAGAACACCAATGTACATCAGAGTGAGTAAGAGTCATCAACCGTTGGGACCACCTTGAGCCTTGGTCATTCTTCAAGACAGATTGTGGAAGGTGCGAAATAAACCACCTTGCAAGGAGAGGAGTACAGCACATGAGAACACCCTTCTTTCTCATTGTTCGTGTGTAAAATGAGTGAAGGATGTCCCCAAGCAATGTTGGTATTGGATTTCTGGACAAGAAGATTTTGACGGTGTTGACATCTACCAATTGGTCAGGATTTGGGAACAAGACCAACCCATAGATAAGGAGCGCCACAATCTCTTCAAAGGCTTGTAGGTCCAATGAGTTCCAACATTCTTATGCCTTCTCAAACAAGAATTTTTCTAAGAATCCTTTGACGCCGCTTCTGGTTTCCCAATTCCCCTTGATGTCAGATGGTTGTAGATGTAATGCTCGAGCAACATCTTCCGGCTTTGGTTCCTTTTTCGTACCGTTGAAGGGTAGTTGATTAAGGATAGGAATTCTCAGGAGTTGAGAAAACTCTTCCAAAGTGGGCACCAACTGGTAATCAGGGAAAGTGAAACAGTGGTGAAGAGGGTCAAAGAACTGGAATAGCACTTTCATCATGTCTTCTTCAATGTTGGTGTTGACTAGGCTGAGCAGTCTACCATGTCTTTCACTGAATGATGAGTTTTCCGGAATTCTTGAGGTGAGCTCCTTGAGTTGAGGAGAGATTCTTACAAGGTTGACTTGGATGGTGTTTCTGCGAGGAATTTCCATGACCTACAAAATAAGAACAAAGATGAAGATCCAAATTCTTGAAATGGTTAGTGAATGCATATGATGTTTTATGATGTTTATGATGTATGCACAAAACATATGTACAAGCAAATCACACCAAACCCTAGTTTCAGGCTGGCATGGGGTTTCATAGGTAAGTACCCTCTTGAGTGTAGTTGGCTTAAAAATCTGTCCTATAAATAGTAATCGGGTTCTAAGGAGCTCAATATCATTGGATTGTTTTCAATGTTCATTGTTTTGGTTTAGCCACTTAACTAGCGACCAAAATATTCCAAGAAAACAACCCTCAATGAGTGTAGTATCGAGTATCTACCAACTTCGGACTGCACCAAAGTCGGTCATCTCACTACCCCTAATAAAAGGCCAAGATGGTCAAGTAAGGTTCTAGGTCATTAGTGCTTAGTGACATCACTCAGCGGCCCCGTACTCTCCTTGATTGAACTCAAGGGTTACCGGTACTCACAAATATGTCGCACTAATATAGCTACTGCTTCGACCGTGTCGGTATACCCCGCACAGTTTCCACAACGTATTGTTATCTATGAATGTTTCCCAAAATCCGGGTGTAGGATTGCAAACCCAAACAATAGAGCCAAGATATAAAGCAAACAATTCAAACAATTAGTCATGCAAGGGGGTGATCTAAGCCCTAAGGTTACTCCACTTTTAAAATTTGTCCCCAGCAGAGTCGCCAGTTCTGTGATACGGTGGGAGAACTGACTATGGTTTTGCGTTTGTTTTTCGCAAATGTTTCGGTTGAGCAAGAGTCGCCACCGACTTTTTATTTTATCCTAAGGAAAGGTTTAAAAAGCACAGCAAAAACCTTTGAGATTTTTCTTGGGTTCGGGGAGTAGATTATAGAAAGGGAAGGTATTAGCACCCTTTCTATCCATGGTTATCCATGGGCTCTTAGGTACTTTCTTAGATCAACTTGCCTTGGTTTTCAATTGTTTGAAATGGTGCTTTGTGTGTGGCTTTGAAAATGTTTTGAAAAAGATGCCTTTGTCTAGGCTACCCTTGTAACAATGCTTTACTCGAATGTTTTACAAAAGGTGTTTGTCTTTTTTGAAAAGATGTTTCAAGTGTTTTTGTTTTGAAAGTTTGCTTTGAAAGTGTGGTTTGAAAAATAGGCAAGTGTTTTTGTTTTGCAAGTTGACAAGTACTTTAAGAGCTATCTACCCTAAAGTTCCCAAAGATTTTTGCTATGTTTTAACCCTTTTAACAATTTTGTTCCACCATTGCATTTGGTGGACAATCTTGTGTTATGAGGTGAAAGGGACGGGCGTGGGTCATCGTTTAGACCATAATTGCAATAGTGCTAAGTATCTTTGGGCAATTTTTCCTTGAAAGGGACTTGATCATTTTAGGCAACTTTTCGAAAGCGTCATCGAGGGACTATGATCATTTGAATTGTATTTATTTTGCCCAAAGAAACCTAACATACAATATGGCCCATTTATTTGAAGGCAACAAGTGGAATACCCTAGGGGTGCAAGTGTGATATGTGTTGTCCATTTTCATGCTTGATTATCTTGAAATTAGGTCAAACTATTTTGTTCGTTTTATTTGCATACAAACCCTAATTCTAGCATGGTATATTTAGAAAGCGTTAAAGTGCGAAAAGTAAAATTCCTACACTATTACAACACAATATGGGAAGGGGGGTACAAATGTTCAAATGGGGGGATATTTAGACAAGGAATTTAAACCTAGCTATTACATCAATTTTGGAATATTTACAAAATAATTAATTGCATCAATTAAATGGAAAATAAAATAAAGATGTAAAAATGCAAAAAGAGTTTTTATATGTATGGAAAACAGATATTTTTTATGTCCAATAAACAAAATGAATAAAAATAAAAAAAGTAATATTTTTGGAGTTTTTTGTGTTTTAAGGGTAAAACCCTAATTTTTATTAAGCAAATATATATATTATTTAATTTATACAAGCATTTATTTATTATGTACAAAAATAAAATAAAATGGAGTATATTCATAAAAAGTATTTTTCATGCCAAATATTAATAAAATAAAATAAAAATGTATGTATTTTGGTATTTTTGCCCTAAGTATATTAATATATATAAATCTTTATTATTTACTAAATAAATATTATATATACTAAAATAATAATTTTTAATGTTTATAAAAAAAAGTATTTTTGATACAAAATATTTTCAAAAGAGAAAATGAAATAAAAATCAGAAGTAAACTATATTTGCATTGTTTTCTAGTTTTTTCTAAATAATAGTATATATATATATATATATATATATATATATATATATATATATATATATATATATATATATATATATATATATATATATATATATATATATATATATATATATATATATATATATATATATATATATATATATATATATATATATATATATATATATATATATATATATATATATATATATATATATATATATATATATATATATATATATATATATGTGTGTACAAATGTCCATATAAACAAATAAATACCTAAAAAATATAAAAATGGTGTAAAAAATATTTTTCATGTTTTTAATATTATTAGCAAAAATAAATAAGTCAAAATGAAAAAAGAAAAGTCAAAAAATCATGAAAATAAACATAATGGGCTCAGGGGGTATGAAAATGAAAATAGGGTGTGAAAAGAAAAGACAAAGCAGGCCCAGCCCATGTGGCTTCTTCTTCAACCTTCAGACAAAAAGATATTCAAAAAACGCGCGCCTGAGCATCCATTCAAACACCTGGATTCTTTGATCTTTTGCACAAACTTCCAACATAAGAAATGTTAAACATTGAATCACGATTCTAAATATATAAAGAACTCATCCTAACTCTCAGAAATGAGAGAGAATTTTGACATTCCCAAATCCTGACCTAACTTTTCTTCCATATTCAAACCTTAAATTCTCACAGCTCAAGCAAAATAAATGAAAAGTAAAAGCATGTACAGATTCAGGGGCATGAGTAGAACACTTCTTATTCACAAACTTAAAGCTAATGATGCCTAGACTAAGAGTTAGAAGTTCAAGAAGATACATGTTCAGTTGAAGTTCTATCTGGCAATGGGGGAGTTTTCAGGACAAGTTGATGATCTGTACAGCTTGCCTGAAGTGTGGTGATGCTATTCCAATACTTACTTTGCTTTGAAACACCTTGAATCGAGCTATGGACCTTCAACTGCAAAACAAGAAAATGAAAATGGTGGAACTGGTTAGAGGAGTTACAGGTCGTGTTTTGTGTTTTGGTTAGCTTCAAATGATGTTGGGAATGTGTTTGATGAGCTTTGAGCAAGAAAGCATGAAAGGGATGAGTTGTGGGATTCAATCTGCAGACCCTGCCCTGTTTTTGCAGTTTGAGAGTGATTCTGGGAATGGGAGTGTTTGGGACCTTGTTTGCTCGTGTTCTAGCTTGGGTTGGATGATTAGAAGGTGTATAAAATATTTTCTTAAGTGTTCTAATGCTGAGATGAAAGTTATGTTGTGTTATGCTAAGTTTCTTAGCACTTAAGCAAACAAAGGCCACTTGAGTTTCTAGGCAGGTAGAGGCCCCCTAAACATGCTGCTAACCTTGTCTTGATCAGTGTGTTTTGCTCATAATCTTTTGCCAAAGTGATTTGATCTGTACTTGTGGATTTGCAACTTTGACATAAAGCTTGCTTTGGCAAAAATGGCTATTTCACTTTTTCCATTTATGGCCTAATCCAACATGTAATGCTTAAACTCATGAAACAAGGCCTTAGCACAATGAACATGCATTAAATTATTGAGTGTTTGATGGTTTAAGGGCCTGTAATGTAGCACAAACCAAGCTGACTTGAAAATGGCATAAGTTATGAACATGTACATGACCAATTCAAAAGTGAGTTTTTGCCATATTGCAAAATTTGATTCTCTCAAGTTATGAGGTTGTTTGATGAGTTCTTGGACATTTTGGAAAGCTTGGAATGTGTACTACAATCCATCTTTGAAGTGCAAATTGAAATTCCAAGTGGAAGTGTATGGAAAATGGTCTTGAAGTTAGGTAGAAAACCTTGCCAAAATAGGTCAAATTTTCACTAAGTTAAGAATGGTTTAGTACCCTTATTCCAAAAATTGTAACTTGAGATATAAGCCTCTTTTGGGAAAACTTTGTGAATCAAAGTTGTAGATTATGCAACAAGCTACAACTTTCATGTTTTGACTTTTGCTTGAATCCAAATGAATCTTGGTGAGAAGGTGGGGCAAAGTTGGGGAAAAATTAGGGTTTTTCATAACTTAGAAAAATTCTAAGTTATGAAAAATTCTCATTTCTAACCCTAATTTGCATTTTTTGATTTCTTGATGAACAAGTTTCATGATTTGGCATGTTTTGATGAAAAATGAATCTTGACTCTTGATTTTGACCAAAAAGTCAAAGTTTGACTTTTCAGTATACAGTCAAAATTGATCAATTGACTGGGAAATTCAACTGTCAATCTTGTGTACTTGGGATCTTTTGAACTTGTTGAGCATGTCAAGACAATTCCATGGGGTCCTTGAATCCATATGTGAGCTTGGTTTGCCATTGGCTAGGTCAAACAGTCAAAATTTGCCTTTGTGCAGTCAAAACCCTAAAAATGACCATTTTGCCCTTTTGGTGATCTGATCAAATTTCTTGTGGAATTATGATCCAAACTTGACCAAATGGTCCATGTGAGTTCATGATGTTGATGTGGGTCAATTTTCATGAGGTTTGACTGTCAATTGGCCACAGTCGACTTTTTTCCCAATACAGTTGATTTTTAGGTCAACTGCCCAATTGACTGGGCAAAACTTGGAATCAAGGCTTGAAACTTGATATGGATAAACTTGGGAGTCCAATATGAAGCAAGAAAGTCATATTAGGCATTTTAGGTCAAAACATCTTTGTGCAAACACAAACCCTAATTTGGGTCAACAGTGCAAGGAGAAGTCTTGAGCAGATGAAACCCTAACTGGATCTTGATCTCCAAGGACTTGGTGATGAGAAATGTTGAGAAAATGGGAGGGAAAATTTTTGGGTACAACAGCTACCCTTGCGGGTTTTCAACTTAGCGGGAAATTTATTCTGTTTATGTCTCTAATTTTTGCCTAGACCGCTCTTTCGGGTTTTCGGCCTACCGAGACGCTCCTTTTTGCCTAAGCCTCCCTTTCGAGTTTTCAACTTAGCATGTTGTTCTTTTATTTCTTTAGGCAAAGTATTTCTTGACTGCATCAGCATTCATGGGATGTGGGAACTCCTAGCCATCCATAGTTTCAAGAATTAATGCACCACCAGAGAAGGTTTTCTTGACAACATACGGGCCTTCAAAATTGGGAGTCCACTTGCCCTTAAAATCAGCGTTGAAAGACATGGTCTTTCTGAGAACGAGGTCTCCTTTTCTGAATTCATGAGGTTTGACCTTTTTATCAAATGCTTTCTTCATTCTTTTCTGATATAACTGCCCATGACACAAAGTTTCCATTCTCTTCTCTTCAATCAAATTCAATTGGTCAATTGTTCTGGACCCATTCAGCCTCTTACAACTTGGTTTCCATTATCACATGCAGCGAGGGAATCTCTACCTCGACAGGGAGTGCAACTTCCATTCCATATACTAGGGAAAACGGGGTCGCTCCTATTGAAGTGGGAACAGATGTTCGATATCCATGCAGAGCAAAAGGGAGTATTTCATGCCAATCCTTAAAAGTGACAACCATTTTATGGATAATTCTCTTGATATTCTTATTAGCAACTTCAACAGCCCCATTCATCTTTGGCCTGTATGGATATGAATTATGATGGACAATCTTGAATTCTTCGCACAGTTTAGTCATCATCTTGTTATTCAAATTTTAGCCATTTTCAATGATGATTCTGCTTGGCACACTGTATCGGCATATAAGATTGTTTTTGATGAAACGCACCACCACCTGTTTGGTAGCATTGGCATATAAAGCAGCCTCTACCCATTTGGTAAAGTAGTCAATTGCTACCAAGATGAAACGGTGTCCATTTGAAGCCTTGGGTTCTATCATCCCGATCATGTCAATACCCCACATAGAGAAAGGCCGCAGGGAGGAAATCACATTAAGAAGTGTCGGAGGCACATGGATCTTATCTGCATAAATCTGGCATTTATGGCACTTCCTTGCAAATTTGTAACAATCAAATTCCATTGTCAACCAATAATATCCTGCCCTTAGCATCCTTTTAGCCATTGAATGTCCATTAGCATGAGTGTCGAATGAACCTTCATGGATCTCATGCATCAACATGTCTGCTTCGTGTCTATCCACGCATCTGAGCAAGACCGTGTCAAAATTCCTCTTGTATAACACATTTTCACTGAGGAAGAAACTGCCTGCCAACCTTCTTAGTGTCTTTCTATCTTTCTCTGACGCACCAAACGGGTATTCCTGAGTCTGAAGAAAACGTTTGATATCATAATACCAAGGTTTTTCATCTGCTACCTCTTCTGTCGCAAACACATAAGCGGGCTTATCTAGCCGTCGAACTGTAATTCGGGGTATATCATTCCAAGCATTTACTTGGTACATGGAAGCCAGAGTTGCTAGAGCATCTGCCATTTGGTTTTCATCTCTAGGAATGTGATGGAATTCAACTTTATTGAAGAAGGGTAGTGATCTTCTAGCATAATCTTTGTAAGGGATCAAGCCAGGGTGACGAGCGTCCCATTCTTCGTTAATCTGATTTATTACCAAGTCTGAATCACCATAAACATCTAGAATTTTGATTCTGAGATCAATAGCTTCTTCAAGACCCGTGATGCAAGCCTCATATGCCGCCATATTATTAGTGCAATCAAATGTTAACCTTGCAGTAAAAGGAATGTGCAATCCATGAGGAGTAACAATCACAACACCAATTCCTTTACCATAAGCATTCACAGGTCCATTAAATACCATACTCCAACGAGATTCAGGGTCGGGGCCCTCCTCGGGCAATGGTTCATCACAATCTTTCACTTTCAAGAACATCACATCTTCATCAGGGAATTCATATTCTATAGACTGATGATCTTCCACCGGTTGATGAGCAAGGTAATCTGCCAACACACTAATTTTAATAGCTTTTTGGGTGCGGTACTCGATATCATATTCAGACAACAACATCTGTCAGTGGACAATTCTTCCAGTAAGAGCAGGCTTTTCAAAAATATACTTTATTGGATCTATTTTGGAGACCAACCAAGTAGTATGATTCAACATATATTGTCGTAAACGCTTTGCCGCCCAGGCCAAAGCACAACATGTTTTTTCTAGCATAGAATACCGCAACTCACAATCAGTGAACTTTTTGCTGAGATAATAAATGGCGAACTCTTTCTTTCCTATTTCATCCTGTTGTCCCAAAATACAACCCATGGGTTTATCCAACACTATTAGATACATAATCAACGGTCTTCCTTCGACGGGAGGGAGCAATATAGGAGGTTCAAGCAGATACTCTTTAATACTTTCAAACTCCCTTTGGCAATCATCTGTCCATACACAACCTTGATCTTTCTTTAATAACTTAAAGATCGGTTCACATGTTGCAGTCATGTGGGAAATAAATCTGGAGATATAATTCAAACGCCTGAGGAAACCCCTGACTTGCTTTTCAGTTCTTGGTGCTGGCATTTCTTGAATTGCTTTGGATTTGTCAGGGTCAACTTCAATTCCTTTCTGGCTAACAATAAAACACAATAATTTCCCCGATCTAACTCCGAAGGTGCATTTATTTGGATTCAAGCGGAGATGATACTTCCTCAAACGCTGAAACAACTTCAACAAATCTTCTATATTCCCTTCTTAAGTTTGGGATTTGGCAATCATATCATCAACATATACTTCGATTTCCTTGTGCATCAGATCATAGAATAGGGTTGTCATAGCCCTCTGGTACGTTGCACCAGCGTTCTTCAACCCGAAGGGCGTCACTCTGTAACAGAATGTTCCCTAGGGTGTGATAAACGTTGTTTTTTCCATGTCCTCTGGAGCCATTCTTATTTGATTATACCCGGAAAATCCGTCCATGAACAAGAATACCTTGAATTTTGCTATGCTATCCACTAACATGTCAATGTGAGGCAATGGAAAATCATCTTTTGGACTAGCTTTATTTAGATCTCTGTAATCTACGCACATGCGGACTTTTCCATCTTTTTTTGATACAAGGACAATATTGGCAATCCATTGAGGATACACTGATGTCACAAGAAAACCAGTATTAATCTGCTTTAGGACCTCCTCCTTGATCTTTACTGCCATATCTGGATGAGTTCTTCTCAACTTTTGTTTAACTGGCAGACACTATGGCTTCAACGGTAAGCGGTGCTCGACAATGTTTGTATCTAGACCAGGCATATCTTGATAAGACCAAGCAAAAATATCCACATACTCTTTCAACAGCTCAATCAACCCGCTCTTCATATCAGGGTGCAATGATGCTCCAACCTTAACCTCTTTTGGATCTTCTTCTGAACCCAAATTAACCATTTCCAAAGGCTCCTTATATGGCTGAATGGTATTCTCCTCGTGCTCAAGCAACCGTGAGACCTCTTCTGGAATCTCATCACAATCTTCTTCTTCAGCCCCAAACACAGGACATTCAAAGTTGGGAGAGGGTGCAGGGTCATTGTATTCAATAGGTTTTTTAATTAATCTACACATGTGATTTATGATTGCTTTTAGAAACTGACACATATAACAAGTGATTATGCAGATTAATTTTCAGTTATTATTTATTTTGAAAGGGTTTTTTTTATTTTTTTTATTACCATTTCCCAAGAAAAAGGCAGAAAATAAAAGACATAATTTGGAAGCAAAGACAACTTTTATTAACGATCTTAACAATTATGGCAAACAGATAAGCCCTACAACATCAATACTTCCACCTTGGGCAGAGTGAAAGCTTTTCAAAAGAAAGAAATAGATTAACAAAACAAATTACTTTGAAACATGTATGCAAGAAGGGATATCAATGATGACCCAGTTTTAAACTCGGACTCCATGCGTCACATAATCAGGTGCTTCCTGCCCTGCTTCATCCTCTTCAACAGCATTAATTCCAGAACCAATTGGATGGAGGTAGCCTCCACTGCGGAAAACATCTTATAACTGTTCACAGAAGACTTTGACTTCAAACTTTCCCATTTACCAATATTCGGAGAGAAACCCAAACCAACTCTGTTTTTGTTCACAGGTGGATCCATAAGTCGTCCCCAAACTGCATTATGACCATTGCGCACAACCTGCTGCACATCCTTCAAAGAAACCACATAATTCTCATTCTTCCTTATGTTGTCAATGGATAGGGCTTGGAAATGGGTTCCAACAGCAGCCCCATCCGCTTCTACAATACTGAAAGAGGATAAATGGGATATCAATAATGCCTGCTCCCCATTTATGATCACGACCTTCCCTTCACGCACAAATTTTAGCTTCTGATGCAGAGTTGAAGTGACAGCCCCTACTTCGTGTATCCATGGCCGTCCAAGCAAACAACTATACGCGGGAATAATATCCATTACCTGGAAAGTTATCAAGAACAAATGTGGTCCTATATGGATGGGCAAGTCCACTTCATCGATGACAGATTTCCCCGACCCATCAAAATCCTTAACAATTATGCCACTCGGGCGCATAGGTGTTCCCTGATACTTTAACTTCATGAGGGTACTTCTCGATATAACATTCAACGCAGATCCGTTATCAATTAGCACATTAGATAGCGAGTCATTTTTGTAATTCATAGAAATGTGGAGGGCCAGGTTGTGATTCCTCCCTTCATCTGGTAACTCATCATCGCAGAAACTCAAGTTGTTACATGACGTAATGTTTCCAATTACGCTGCTGAACTGATCTAACGGCATGTTATTCTCCACAAAATCTTGGTCTAGTACTCTCATTAGTGATTCTCTATGAGCGGAGGAATTCATCAATAAAGCTAGGATGGATATCTTTGAAGGAGTCTGCAATAGCTGATATACAATCTTGTAGTCTCTCATTTTAATTATCTTCAAAATATCATCCACTTATTTCTCTAATGTGGCTCCACTAGTCTCTCCTGCAGCCTTCTTAGGCTCATCGTTCTCATAAATTTTCTTTCCAGCAATAACATCTTTTCGAATAACCGGCGCATACACATGACCACTACGGGTCACCCTACTATCATCAGCTATATTTCCAACATCTGGAATTGGCTGGATGGGAACTTCCACCCCATCTTACAATATTGTAGCGTTGTATTTGTAAGGCACATCCTTATCCGATTTATAGGGAATAGGACCTGGCAGACTAATTACCAGTGGGGTAACAGTTGGTTTGTTATGGTACTCCACCTCAATATAAGCGGGTGCACCAAAACAAGGTACAATGACGTTTACAGCTTTCTCAACATAATCAACCCTCAAAAGGTCACTTCCGACAAACAAATCTTCGTCTGAAGAGAAATACTCATCCGCTGAGGCATATTCTTCCTCTGACTCTTCTTCCATCAAACAAACTTCAACCATATCAATATCGTGATAATCATCTCTCTGACCTGTGATCTTGATAGTTCCATTGTCTAACAGCAAATGAACACCCTCTCTCACAATAGAACATCCTCGGGGGTTCTGACAGCAAACAATGCAAGATCCATATTGGTGTTCCACCTGACCAGCAGTACGGCAAAAGGTAGCATGCAACTGTACGAGATCTTCATTCAAATACTCCACATTGAAAATTCTGAATTCACCAGGACATCTAGAAACCATATTCACTTCCTCTTCATACTCTGCCCTAGGCCTGATTATATGGATGAAACCTTCATCCATCATCTTCTGCAAATCAGCCTTTATCTTCTCACAACCCTGGATGTTTGTACTGCAAATAGCACAATTGGCATGGTCATGCGTATAATAACTGAATTCACATAGGTCTACGTGCATTTTCACCAGATCTCCTCTAACCAGATTAATGTCAAAAATCCGGAAGTCACCTGGACAACCGGTCACCATATTCACAGCATTCACTCCCCCGTGCTTGGGTAGAGGATTGTCTTTCACATTAGGTCCCATGTCTTTGAAAGATAAAATTCCAGACTTCACCAACCTTTGCACTTCAGTCTTCAAAGGATAACAATTTTCAACACTATGCTCTGGTGCTCCCTGATGAAAGGCACACGACTGGTCTGCTTTGTAATACCAAGGCAATGGAGATGGTATTGCTGGAGGTGGTCGTGTCTGGACCAACTTCTTCTGAATCAATGCTGGTAGTAGCTCTGCATAACTCATGGGAATATGGTCATAGTTCTCCCTTCTCTGATTATTCCCATGGCTCCCCTGCTGGGATTGTCTTTGATAAGCTATGGTAATTGGAGCGACATTCATAATAGGAGTCACTGAAGCAACTTGTTGGTGACGCTGAAAATTCCTTCTAGGAGCATTCACTCTCCTCTTTTGCATGACAGCATTGGTGTCCCCCTCTTTCTTCTTTGTAAACCCATAAGCTAGTTTCTTCACACCTCTGGATCATTCACCCTTTGTCAAACGGCCTTCTCTTATTGCCTCTTCTAGGCGGACACCCATTCCTACCATCTCTATAAAATCACTCTGGGCACTTGCTACCATTCTTTCGTAGTAGAAGGCACTCAGCGTATTTAGAAAAATTTTAGTCATTTATTTTTCCTCCATGGGAGGAATCACTTGTGCAGCCACTTCGCGCCATCTCTGCGCATACTCTTTAAACGATTCTCTGTCTTTCTGAACCATGGCCCTAAGCTGGTCACGATCGGGTGCCATGTCCACATTGTACTTGTATTGTTTAATGAATTCTTCTCCCAAATCATTAAAGGTATGGATGTTGGTGTTGTCTAAACTCATGTACCATTTCAACATTGCGCCGGTCAGACTATCCTGAAAAAAGTGAATCAACAGATGTTGATCTTTAGTGTGGGTTGACATTCTTCTTACATACATCACCAAATGAGCACGAGGGAAAGTGTTGCCCTTGTACTTCTCAAACTCAGGGACCTTGAACTTAGCAGGCACTTTAACATTTGGGACCAAACATAGCTCATTCACGTTCTGCCCAAATAACTCTTTTCCCCTAAAAGCCTTCATCTCTCTTTGCATTCTATCAAACTGCTCTTGGAAATCATCCATTCTTTCATAAAGACCCAAATCTTCACTCGGCGGAGGGAAAGGACAACACACATCTTCAAACGGAACCAAATTCACCAAAGGAGGTGCAGCAGGAACAGTATGCACCACAGGAGGTGCCGGAGTAACAACATTTGGAACCACTGGAGCATCTTGGGGGCCCAAATTGAAACCTTCAGGTGCAAAATTCTCCGGCATTCCCCATGGATAACCCTGAGGCATACGGTTCTGAACAACAGTCAGAGTAGCAGATACGGGAACAACAGGAACTTCAGCATTTGCCCTTGTTGGTTGAGGTCGAACACTCGGTGGCTGATTTTAAGCAACCACCGGAGCTTCCATCAGAGTAGTCAAATTGGCCAAGCCAGCCTTCAGAGTAGAAACTTCTTCGTGCAGCTCGCGATTCTCCTGTTCCAAATTGTCCATCTTCTTTTTGAAGTTAGCCCGAGTGTTGTAATGATGAGTCAGTTTGCTGAACGAAGCAAAGAAGCTGGGTAAGGCACCTCGATATGCATAATAAATGCAAGAAATATGTGCAATATCATGCATGATATGCAATGCGTATGATTTTTATTTTACTTTATCGTTTAATATTTCAAGGGATTTAACGTTTATAGACATATTGCAAACATCGGAAAAAAAATTTATTATAATAACTCCAAAATGGATTATAAGTTTCAATGATCTCAAGTACAAGATGAAGATACAATCTAAAACTCCCGAGAGAAAGAACTGATGGAGATCAATCTGTACGTTGGCGCTTCCCTGTGAGTCTAGCAATCTGAGCCCTCAACCTCTGGTTTTCTTCTACCTGTCTGATGGCAACCTCCTTCCAATCATCTGAAGCAGGAAGTGAGTAATCAGCACCTGTTTGAGGCTTAGGAGAAAATAAATCCCCTTTCCTCTCCATAGACTCCACCACTCAACTCTCAAGTATCTCGATCAAATCATCTTTCTCCTTCAAGTCTGCTCTGTAGGAACTCTCTAAATTCTGGAACTTGTTCTTCCAAGCATCCCTTTCCTGTTGCATCCTGACCAAAGCAAGTTGTAGCTCTTCTAGATCATCTAATAAAGGAGGAGTGGTCTTCACAAATAAATCAGGCATGGGTGTCTCCCGAGTATATAGAATTCTCAACTGAATGGCTCTCGATCAAACCCACTGAAGATATGGCTCTAAAGAAACAACACCCATAGGCCCCAAATCCTTCCTACTCTTCTTATGAATGTAACGCCAGGCCTTCGCAGTCTGCTCCCTAGCTTCCTTGTGGTCTTCTCCCTCCTTCAGAAAGAAACTACTCAAATGAATACTGCTTGGTTTATCTCTCATCGGATATCCAAGTTGTCACCGTGCAAGAACAGGGTTATAGTTAATTCCTCCCTTTGTACCAAGAAGAGGTACATTGGGGAAACTTCCACAACTGTCAACAATCTCTATATCATGATAAGCTCGATGATACCAATCAATATCTGAGTGAGTAAGTGCCATGATCTTAGGATTCCAACGAGGTTCCTTCTTGACATCCCAAAAAGCATCAGACTGAGGCATATGAGAGATGAACCACAGGTACAACAAAGGCGTGCAACAGATAATCATTCCCCCGTGATAAGAACTCCGAAGATGAACAGAGTAATAAGCATCACCCAACACTATAGGAACTGGGTTTCCAATCATGAAAATCCTGATAGCGTTAATGTCGACAAACTTGTCCACATTAGGAAATAAGAATAATCCATAAGCAAGTAAAGCAAAGATGGCCTCAAAAGCAACCGTACTCTTCATTCTGGCAAAGTAACGAGCTTTCTCCAATAAGAACTGAGTTGATAATCCTCTAATCCCTCATTTAGTAGTCATATGGGCTTCCACCTCAAACTTCCCCTGATGAATCAAAGTAGCAATCTCATGTGGTTTTGGCTCACCCTCTAAACCAGTAAAAGGAACACGATCGGTAACGGGTAAATCCAATAGATAGGAATACTCCTCTAGTGTAGGCATCAACTGATAATCGGGAAAAGTAAAGCAGTGATACACCGGATCATAGAACTAGACCAAGGTCGAGAGAATACCCTCTTTCATCTTCAGCTTCATGGGAGGAATAATGGATCCATACTTCTTCCGAAAGTCTGTAGGACACTCAATCTCTGGAATCATACTGATCAACTCATCTATCTTGGGATCCTTGAAACTGTATTTCCCGATCTTTCTCTTTCCAGAATCCATGGTTAAAAGTACTTCAGATATTCACAAATATTCAACCTGTAAATCCCTTGAAATATTGTTTTCTTCAAAACATGCTTATGAGTGCATGAATGCATGATGCAACAATCACACACAAGATCACACATATAGGGTTCATAGGTTCAACGTCAAGAGCATGAGGTCGAAGGTACTACCCATAAGGTGTTGGTCTAAGAGTTATCACCTACCGAACAAGGTTCTAGAGGTTCCCAAAGTCTACATCCTTCCTTCAGATATTACCAACTTCCTAATTAACTCGGTAATTAGTAATATTCTCAAGAAAGACTCATCCGAGCATAGTTTCGCGTGACAACTATTTCCGGATTACTCCGTCATAGCTTTCGCACTACACATAAAAGGCCAAGATGGGTTTGGTATTCTACGGTCCTCAGTTTCAGCAGGCTCCCAGGTTGAAAGCAGTACGTCTTTCCGATTACTCGGTAAACAACACTACAGTCAAAGGGGCCTCCACTGAGTGGGGGATCTCATACCTCCTTTTTTGGGATTACTCCCTCAAAGTTAACATGAATATACCGCCCGTCCTATCTTAAAGTTTTCCCAAGTCCAGGTATAGGACTCATGAGTAATCACCAAGCACCCTGAAAACCAGGAAAATCCAAACAAACATATATACAAAACATAACACATAAACAAAAATAGCACATATACAGATATAAACAAAGATAGGCTTAACCCACTTAAGGATGGACCAGCAAGAGGTCAATCTTTCCCCAGTGAAGTCGCCATTTTTCTGTAGCGGTAGAAATTTTCAAGACTAAGCCATTAGATTGACTAGACTTTATACAAATCAAAATAAAAATCGCTACAGCGCTTTATTGTTTCCAAAGGAATGGGAAAAGAGCGAATAACCCAAAAAAAGGAAAGATTCAAGTTAAGGGGGTTGGTTATGCAAAGGGAAGGTATTAGCACCCTATACATCTATGGTACTCCACAGGAGCCTCTTTGTAAAATCTGTATATTTTGGCTATAAAATGTGTTGTATATAAAATGTATGGTGGAGGTGAGAAAAGAAATATATTTTTATAATTTTTGCACCCTCCGCGGTTGCGAACCTTTAGTGCCTACGTACCACCTTTCGTGCAATAGGGGATCAGGGTACACGTAGTTCCTCTTTTAAAATATTTGAAACATAAGTGTGTTGGTTAATTTTAAGAGATAAGACATCATCGTCATTGTCTGTGTGGAAAACATACTTACTACCCACAATCATGATAATGGAGAATTCGTATCATCTCAAAGTGGAGGATATGGCTTGGATTTTAAAATCAACAATGCCTCACTCAACACCCAAGTGGAAAATATCTCACTTCACTGCATATTGTAGAAGTATAGTTGTTTTCATCACTACAAGGATTGACAAGAGTCTAATATTTAAAGAAAATGTTTAAGGCTAAAAGCCAAAGTGGAAAAAATGGTTTGAAATGAGATTGGTTGACTTTTAGTCTTCTCATCAAAAAAATTTCAAAGTATTATTAAATTGATTGAGGTTTATTTATGAAAATGTTTTGAAAATGCATGGACCTAAGTCTAAGTTTATTATGAAAGTGTTTAAGTTTCAAAACAAGGAAGAGTTTTCAAAAGGAGAGGGAAGATTTTTGAAATTAAAGAAGATGGGAGGAGGAGAAGAGACTACCCTAAAGCATAAGGTAAAATCTAAGGATAAGGACCATCTAACCAACATAAAGCCAAAAACTTGACATTATGAGTCAATATAGAATTCCCATTCTTTGGATTGAAACCAAGCAAGCAAAGCTACTAGAACTCTTCAAGTGTATTAAGTCTTCACAAAAATTGGGCAGAGTAACGGCTGTATACGGGTGAATTCTAGATTACAAATCAAGGATGCAATCACAAAAACCTGCACACAAAAACAAAAAAGCAACCCAATGTCTTGAGGTAAACCTCAAGAGCTCCATACAAAATAACCAGATAAGATCACAAGGTCTCCAAGATAGGCCAAGGTATCTAATCCTAAGTCCAGAAAAGTCCAATGCTCCATAATGCCAAGGATAGTAACCAAATAGTTCAAGTACCATTAAAAGTTTTTTAGGGTTTATGTTGATTATTAAGTATCTTAGGAAAATAAAAGAAAAGAAAAGAAAAGCTCAAATGGGCAAAGTAAAATGACAAGAATAAATAAATGCTCAAATGAGCAAAGATAAAAAAAAATGGCATGAAATGTAAAATGTTAAAAAAATAAATAGTACATAAAGCATAAAAAGAATAAAGCATAAAATAAACAAGTCAATAACTAGTGGTTAGTTGGATGACCATCTTGAAACTTGCATTTGGAACTCATTAGAGGATTGGTAGAACCAAAGCCTCCACACAATAAGTTGTATTTGCTTTTTGTCAAGTATATCATCCATTTGGAATTCTCACAAGTACTAGTTAATGATCAACGATGATTAAGTGATCCGCGGTGACCAAAGGTGTTGTAGATCCATTAGAGGATTGGTAGAACCAAAGCCTCCACACAATGAATCTCAAGGTTATTGGATCAAAGAAATCAAATTAACATACTTGGGCTTGCAATCATAAGTTTGGGCCACGAATGATCATTTATTCGAATCGGGAAAAAATTTAGTGCTATGTTAAGAAATCGTAAGTGGACTTATATAGAAGTCGCACCTATTTTGAGGCCGGTCAATAGCAATCTATGCACCATTTGTTTTGAGACATGATATAGAGATCATGCTCCAACAACACTTAGTGCAATAAGAAGGGGATGAGATGAAGGGGAATTAGGGTAAAAAAGAAAACCACATTTGAATTAATATTTAATCAAACTATTATTAAAATCATGCATCCATTTTTGTGGAGTTAGACTCAATACCATGGATCCAATGATGTTAATAAAGCCATGAACAAAAAAATCAACCCAAGACAGCCAGAAAATATTCACAAAATAATAATATATTTAATATATGCATTAAAGGGTTTAAAAAATGTTTTAAAAAATGGAAAATAATGGGGAAAAGTCAATTATATTCAAATTAATCAAGAAATGAAAGATAAGACCATACAAAAAATCAGAGAACAGGTCAAGTAATTATACAATTTTTTTGAGAATTTTTAAAAGTCAGAAACTATTTTCAAAAATTAAAATAAATGGATAAAATTAAAAAAAAATAGTAAAAAATAGTAAAGTCAGAAACAAAAATAAAATAAAGTCACCAATATTTGTCACAATGTCATTGGATCATTCCATAATTTTTTCAGAATTTAAAAATGTGTAAAAGTATTTTTAAACATTTTAAATAAATCAAATAAGTGCAAAATTCATAAAAAATACCAAAACACAAAATTAAATTGTGAAAAAATAAAAATCCGAAAGAGAATAATCAAAAATATTTTTTCATAATTTTTTTGGATTTTTTGGACTAAAAATGAATTTTCTATGAGTTTTTGAAATTTAAAACAATTAAAATATAAAAATCAGAAAAAGAAAATAAAAGAAAAGGATGTGGACCATTGGATGAGAGTCAAAACGCGTTAGTAATCAAATCATAGGGATCTGACGCGCTGTGCTTATCATGGTCTTTACTGAATAAAGAACTGAATCAAATGTAAAATCAGAAATTAAAAAAAAAACAAATGGCACGCTTTCATTGGTTTGAAGGTGACACGTTGGTCATATTCAACCTCCAGCCTCACGAATTACAGGTCTCTCAAACTGTAAAATCAGAAGCTCAGACCTATGTCATTCGTTTCGTCTCTTCAAGACGAAGATAACCATACCCTCGCGCCATTTTTATATAAATTGTAACTCAATTAATTTGGAAAGAAAGTTTTGAAAGGAGATTTGAAAATTCATGGTCAAAATGTGTTTCCAGATAAAAGTAAGTGTTGCGACTAGAACCAGGGGCAACGAGAGCAACACAATGGTACCAAAGTTTTAAAGAATTGATGAAGGAATCTACCTATTAAAGTTGAATGCAGATCTCTGAAACTGGACTTCTATGGAGCAATATAGGGCACGATTCTTTAATGTAATGGTATGGTTAGCTTCAGGGAAGATCAAGGAAGGTGAATTGATGGAGAAAATGGATTGAAAAAGGCTTGAGAATAGGATTCGAAGTAGTTGAATTTTGAGTTGTGAAGCAAGTTTGGCAGGGTGATTCTGGCTATCTAAGGTTGAGAAAATGAATGGGATAGTACATGTATTTATAGGAGAAGAAAATGGGATCAAAAGAAAGAGTGAATGATGCATTTTGGAGGGAATTCGTGCAAACCTGATGCACGGGAGAAGTGTGATCCAAACTTTACCAAAACTCATCCAATTCTTACGTTTTGATGCACTAATCCACTTGGGAAAGTTGTCTAATCATGTTTAGACCCAAAACGCGTGCTAATTTAAGGTTTAGAGGTTGTAACATGAAGTTCAAATTCTGACTTGCAGGGAAACTTCAATTCCAAGTTACCACTTTTGAAATAATGGCATTTTCATCTCAGAGAGTCTTAAGGCGTGATTCTTAATGCTTTGGAAAGATGAGGTAACACACTTTGCATTGGAAAAAGAATGGAATCAATCAGAGGCTTGAGCTGAAAATTACATGGAGTCAAAGTTGGAGAAAAAGAGTTGACTTTCCATACTTAGAAATATTTCAAATTCTTCTTTAAAAATGACCTATAATCTCTTGCATCCAAACATTGCCTTGCACCTAGAATTTGCTCTTGACCCAAAGATATGGAATGAAGTAGACCTCTTGATTGACATTTTGCAATTTGAACCATTCAAAATATCCAAAAATTGAGTAAGTTATGACTTGTTGAAGTTGGCCAAAAATCATGAAATAACCTATAATCTCTTGCATTCTTAAAGCAACTTCCTTCCGTTTTCTTACTTTGCACATAAAAGAAGACATGAAGTACACATCCTTAAGATCATAATGGAAAAAGAATGGGCTCAAGGTGATAAAAATTGACCAAGTTATGACAATTTGAAGTCACATATGGAAAATTAGGAATTCAACTGGATGACTTGTGATCTTTCTTCTTCACCAAGTTCCTTCCACATGAAAACTCTTTGGAACTTTTGAAGTGATTTGTTGGTAACTCTTTAAAGAGAATAATGTTTTTGGAATCACTCAAAAATGACAAAAGATGAGCAAGATATGCCTCTTTGAAGTCCAAAACCCTAACCTCTAGATCAAGAGAATGCTTGGTGGAACTTTGCCAAGTTTGAACAAACTTTTTGTGTCAATATTCTTCCTTTGTGAATAGAAATTGTTGAGGATGATGATGAGGACCTATGGCCACCAAAACCAATTTCATATCAACTTCAAAACAAATTCAATGGTGAGGTTTGAATCTCTCAAGCTTTTGACTAAGGCATGGAAATAAACTCATGAACTCATGAAGCAAACTTGCTAAACCTCATTGCTTTTACCTACATTATCAACAAGTAAGACAAACCAATATTACATTTTATTAATTAGAGAGAAAAATCAAAGTACAATATCTATGATCACAAAAGCAAACAAATCAAGGTGCTTGGTAACTTCTCAAAGAGCAAAGCTAAAGATAGGGAGAAGAACCAAAATCCCCAATGTGATTTTATGGTGATTGAAACAATGTGGTATGATGAAGGGATCTTAGGGGCAAAAATTAGGGTACAACAGATGGACAACATTGTTGTTGATAGAAATTGGAAATAAGGCTTATAAGATATTGAAAAGTTGGGATAAAAAAAAAGATAAGAACTAAACTGACTAGGCCAAGCAAGATTCCTGCGCGCGTGAGCTAATCCGGTGGGAAATTTGACATCTCATATTATATTCTTAAAAAATCTCTCCACAATGATCAAAATGGAACAAATTTTTAATCAAAGTTGAAGAGAGAATTTCAAATTTCATTTCTTATGTTTATCACTTTTCAAAATGATGTGTGATTTAACAAGAAAATTAGCCATGAACATGTGCCCACAAATAGTTTGATGAAATTCCAGGCCTGGCACGCATGCTTGCTAGCAAATTAAACTCTTGAGGCTTCAAAACCTAAGCATTATATCTTTCTCTACAGTGCACCAAATGGAAAGATGTTTGAATCAAAATTGGAGAGGAGGATTCAAGCTTTAATTTTGATGTTGATGACTTTTTGAATTGAATCCATTTAAATCCTCAAAATTGGCCATGAAGAAATCAAACTTTATGTACATGCCTTGGAAATTTTACTAAGTGTCCAGATTTACTATGCACCATAACTCTCAAAATAATCAATTTTTGGACATGGGATCACATTGACAAAGTTGAAGAACTTTTTTCCTCTTTCCAAGAATTTAACGTTTGCACATTTTCAATAAAAAATGAAGAAGTTGTAAATTTTTGAAATTCAGCCTTATGAGTTTCCATACTTCGTAAATTTTCAAATTTCACCAAGATACCTTCATGAACAAGTTAACTTCAAAATCCATATTTCTCTTGAATTTATTCAACCATAGGCCACATGATATTAAAATATGATCATTGACCTCAACTTTGATGAAAAGTCCACTTGGTCAACAGTTGACTTTTGTTGACTTTTGCTCAAATGACTATTTTATCCCCAATTGATCAATTGAACTACTTCCAATCAAAATTAATGCCCAATTCTTCAATAATAGGTGCTCATGGACATGTAGGGAGGCATGGAATAAAATTTTTCCCAAAAAGTTATAGATATCCTGATTGAATCAAAAACCCTAATTTTGGTCCTTTGTGCTAGGAGATGATGATCCAGCCTCAAAACCCTAATTCCAAGGAAGATGATGACAAATTATTTAAACAAAGATGTCTCATATAACAAGGAGAGGATATTGCTTCATAAATTTGACCCACACAAACATCAAACACTTCATCTGGCCAAAACCCTAATCTTAAGAGATGAATAAGAGAATAGTGATTCAAAACCAACACTTGTAATTTCAAACTTCTGATGAATCAAAGAGACAATTGAGATATCTTGAGGTATGAGAAACGCTTGTATCTTGAGTGACTCAAATATTAAGGGCATGAGACCCTTATTGCATTGATTGATAACACGACCATCTTTCATAGCTTGTAGAGTAACTTGGGTACCAAAATACCTTGATCCTATCACAATGTATGAATGCATATGATGAAACATACGCCTTTAAAGTTATAAAAACAAGAGGGTAAATTTTGGGGTGCAACATAGATGTTGTGACATTTTCATCAACAACCACATCTTTGGTAAGAATAGTTGTCTCAACTTCTTCTGGGGCATCATCTTCTTCCGGGTCCAGGCAGTACAGCGACTTACTGGGGAAACGTGAAATTAACTGTATTTGATCGGGTCCAGGTCTTACAGTGTTGTAAACTATTGTCTGTAGATAAAAGAGAAGGAACCTGGATACTAGGGTTACTTAGAAATGAAAGTCTGGATAGTAGGGATGTAAGAAGGAACCTGGGTAGTAGGGTTACCTCGAAATGAAAGCCTGGGTGGTAGGGCTGCTTCACGATGAGTTTGGGTAAAACCGCATCGGGAAATTGTAAAAAGGAACCTGGGTAGGGTTGCTTCAGGATGAGTTTGGGTAAAACTACATCGGGAAATTGTAAGAAGGAACCTGGGTAGGGTTGCTTCAGGATGAGTCCGGGTAAAACTACATCGGGACCGAGAAGGAACCTGGGTAAGGTTTCTTCGGGATAAGTCTGAGTAAAACTTCAAAAGGAACCTGGGTAAGGTTACTTTGGTATAAGTCCGTGTGAAACTTCAGAAGGAACCTGGGTAAGGTTTCTTCGTGATGAGTTTGGGTAAATATGCATCTGAACCGAGATGGAACCTGGGCAGGGTTGCTTCGTGAGGAGTTTGGGTAAAAGTGCATCTGAACCGAGAAGGAACCTGGGTAGGGTTGCTTCGTGATGAGTTTGGGTAAAACTTCTTTTGGAAATGTATGAGAAGGTACCCGTGTAAGATTTTTCAGGATAAACCCGTGTGAAGCTGCATTTAGGAGAAACCCGTGTAAGATTGCTTCGTGACGAACCCGTGTAAAGTTGCATTTGGTCGTGCTGATAATTATTTTGTTTAGTTTCAGGAGCACACCATATTTCCTAAAAAGGTACATGATTAATTATATGCGATGCATGAAATGCATTGTGTGATGATGTTCTCAAAATAAATGAGATTATGTTGTATGCAATATGTGTGCGCACGTCATGATGTATGAACATGAAATGCTATTGTGACATATCCGAGTCTGGGAAAATAAATCCATGACTGATGTTGGAGAGTACTGGAAATTGAATTCATGGCCGTTATAGAATAAGTGGTTCTTCTACTTCTGCTGGGGATGGTGAATGGAGATGACTATGTTGTGGATTTACTCCTGTTTGTGAATAGTCTGTAGGGGAGAGACTCTGCTTGAGAATAACTCTGCGAGGAAATATCTCTGTTTGAGAGAGAGGAGATGCTTTGCTGGAAGATTTTTCCGATTCGGAGAAATAAACTCTGATGGGGGATGAACTTCCGTAGCTGGAGAAATAAACTCTGTTGGGGATTGAGCTTCTGTATTTAGAGAAATAAACTTTTCTTGGGAGATAACTTTATGAACCGTTTGCGATTATAGAACTCGGTTGGGGAATATAGACGTCGGCTCTCTGAAGGAGCTTTGCTAGGGAAAGTAGCTCTGGTTTGGGGAAGCCGATGTCAAAGCTTTAGCTGCCTCTACTATGTGGGGAGTTGTCATTGTCCATAGTATTATGTTATAGTAATGTCAAAAATATTTTCTTGATGGCACATGATTCATTGTTGGAATGCGTGCATAATGCCCCAAGTGATTCAGATGGAGATCTGCCCCTAGTTATTTGGCACTTTTAGAGAGATTTCCCCAGGTGTGTTAGACATCATGCCATTCCCCTTGCTTATGGAAGTCCCATTATTGGAAGTGTCTTTCTCGCTAAGGTGATTTTGTCCATTGAGAGGATGTTTGTTCATTAAATATCCATTGTGCAGATTTCTCTAATGTCAAACAATTAGTCATATGCAAACAATGTCATTTAAAGAATGTAAAACTCATGTTTGTCTTGGAAAAAAAATTTGAAAATGTGTTTTGTGTAGTAAAACAAAATTTGCAAGAATGTGATATCAACTCAGGATTCGTAACAAGTCCTACAGGAGTCAGGATACCTTTGTAACAGTATGCTCTCAAACTAACTCATGCTTCAGCTAGGACTTTTAAGGGTTATAATGTGGCCTGGTTCACGGTTTAAGAAACAAAGGATAAAGGCTCAAATTTTATTTGTACCCACCCGTTCTCTGTGATGTCCTTCAGTCATATGCTTAGTTAATTGTGCGTTTAGAATCCCAGTTGAGTCTTGGAGTACTGTCCTTGATGTTCCGGTGATGGTTCGGATACTGAAAGTTTATTTTGAATAGGCAATCATTTTTGTAATCTTCTTTCTGTTGAGGATTTGTAGGACCTCTTTCTTTTTTGATTTTGTTATCCCTTATTTTGCCTGAACTGTTTCTTTTTGTGATTACAGTCAGCGGGATGCCCCAGTTTTTTCTTAAGTCCTTTTCATGGGTTTTGACTTAACGGACTTTTCTTTTGCAAAATAATGACTTCCTGCTTTGATGATTATGAGGAACCATCACCATCTTCTGATTCAGAAGGACGTCTTCGAGGCCATTCATTATGGGCGAAGCGGAAGATTGCGACTGAATGCGCCTCTGAATTAACTGAGAAAACTACCCTGCCCTAGGTTATGATTAAGGGTTTTAATTTGTGGAAAAAAAACTCCTACTTATTTCGCTCAAAGGGGTTGACTAGGGATTATCTTCCTTATAACTCCATTGTTTGGGATTTGAAACAACGTTCGTACATCGTTAGTGGGGTATATTTAAAAGCATACTTTAGAGATTGTGGTATCGTTTTCGTCATCCTTCCTCTAAGGCTTAGAGCTTTTAATCGAGAGTTGAATATCACGAAAAGGAAGTATATAGTAGTTTAAGCATAATGAAACAAATTAATTCAGGACAAAGATGTGTAATGCATTAATGAAATAACAAAGTTTCGACATGACAATAATTGTTCGAATAAACAAAGAAAATACAACTTGAGAATTCAAATGAACAAAAATGCTTTCGATCCTAGCCATGATTTGGCATGGGAGCAGTGATCACGTTTGGAGTCTTAGGAGGGTCGAACTCAATCTCCTTGGCATCAATCATATTCTGAATCTTGTTCTTCAGCGCCCAACAATCATTAGTATCGTGCCCCAGGCTGCTAGAATGATAAGCACACCTTGCATCTGGATTTTAGTTAGGAGAGGAAGTCTTAGGGTTCGGATGATGGTTTATCACCATAATCAGATTCATCTTCAACATGTGTTGCAATGCTTATGACAATGGCATGTTGATTTGGGTGAACTTCCTTTGAGGTCTTTCTACCCTGGCTAATTTTTCCATTGTGGTGGTTGTTATGTGTGTGCCGAATTAGAGACCAGCACTGCCCTCACAGATTGGTTGTAGTCTGCCTTATTACGCCCCTTCTGGTTGTGCACAGCATTGGCTTCCCTCTTACCACCAAATGGTTTCTTCTCAGCACTAGAAGACGTAACCATCGGGATCTTCCCGCTCCTGATACCATTTTCGATCCTCTCTCCTTTCAGAACCATCTCTATGAACCCGGATGAGGAACTCCCATTTAGAAAATTGAAGAATGGTCTTGTCGGAGTGCCCATGAACATGTCTACCATTTCACGATCAGTCAAAGGAGGTTGTACTCTGCCAGCTAGATCCCTCCACTTTTGTGCATATTCCTTGAACCCTTCTTTCGAGCCCATGGACATATTTTGCAATTGCACTCAAGTTGGTGCGAAGTCAGTGTTGTATTGGTACTGCTTGTAGAAACCAGTAGCTAAGTCTTCCCAGGAATTGATGTTGGTTACTTCCAACTGATAGAACCAATCTAGTTGAGTGTTGGCCAAACTTTCTTGGAAGAAATGGACCCATAACTTTCGGTCAGCAGTGTGAGGCTGGATCTTCCTGACATAGGATCTTAAATGCAACTTAGGGAAGGAGACACCATCGTACTTAGCAAATGTGCGGACCTTGAACTTTGGTGGGATGACAACCCCAGAAACCAACCCTAATTCTTCAAAGTCCAAGCCAGGTACTCTTTAGATCTCCATTGCGCTCAGACGATCCTCTAACGGTTTGTATCTATCCTCAGTAGGAGGATACTATTCATCATTGTAATCTGTGTCATTATCAGAAACCTCAGGGATATGGTCCTCCTTCCTTTTATCTCCCTCTTGATTCTCCCCTTCTTTGGACGAGGAGGTCAGATCAACCGGTTGCTTCAACAGTCCCTTGAATCTTCTACCCAGATTCAGGACACCAACGGTCTTCTTCTTTTTCTTCTTTTTCTCTTTTAGAATAAGGGCCTTCAGATCTTCCTTCCCTTTAGCCAAGACTATGAACATTTGATGAAATTGGGCATTTTGTGCCTGAAGGTCCTTGATACTTTGTTCAGAAGACATTTTTGCTGAGATAAACATCACAGAAGATGAGAAACCTGTTATGAAACTTGTTTATGCAATGTCATGGATGATATGCGTATGCAGTGATTTCAAGGACTTTGGGAAATTTAAATTTGCGAACCAAAATGAAACAAAGATTTTATTAGTAGAATTCAAAATACAATTGCCTTTTAGGCGTTACAATTGAAAATTCTAAAAAACTAAAAGAAATCAAGTTTCCCATGGATGCTTCCTCTTCGTGCCGAGATAGACATTAAGGCTTCTTTCCTTATGAAGCTGCTTTGTGAGCTCTAAAACTTTCTTCTCCTGGGCATAGAACATGTCCCTATAAGTATCCTGCTCCTTCTTTAACTGAATCCAGGACCTCTGTAGTTCTTCAAGATTGGTGGCCATATCAGGATGAAGAACCGTGTAGGGAATATCCCCTTCAGTAATGGGCTCCACAATCACTAGTAAGACGGCTACATAGGGCATCATAAGTTTCTGAGCACGCGCTCGTACCCATCAGAAATAAGGTTCCATAGGAATGGACGCCTTCGGTCCCAAAGTCTTAACGTAGGATCTGTTTATCATGCCCCAGGCTCGTATGAACCTCTGGCAATACCCCTGAACATCATCCTCATAGTTGAACATAATGCCCTGGATAAGCATCTCGTGAGGACTGTCCCTTCGAGCGTAACCAAATTGTCGCAGAGCCAAAGAAGGATTATAAGTTATACCTCCCCTAATGCCAAGTAGTGGTACATTAGATAATTCCCCACAGAGGTAAATAATTGAAATATCTCCCATAGATCGGGAATACCATAGGATATCTGCGTGAGAAAGTGACATTATCCTTTGCGACCAACCCAAGCCTTCTTCATTATTCAGCACTGACTTAGGGAGGTGAGAAATAAACCACCTCGACAGTAATGGCATGCAGCACATAAGAACCCCTCTTCTCTTCATGGTACGAGTATGGAGAGCATGTAAGATATCTCTGAGCAAAGTAGGCACACGGTTCTGAGAGAGGAAGATCTTGATAGTATTCATATCTATGAGTAAGTCTGGATTAGGGAACAGTACTAACCCATATATTAGAAGGGCCAAGACCTCCTCAAAAGCCTGAAAGTCCAAATCATCCCAAAACAGCTGGGCTTTTCTATTATGAATTTGGCTAGAAAACTCTTGACTCCACTTCTTGTTTCCCAATTGGATACGACGTCGGCCCGTTTCAGATGCAAAGCTGAAGCAATGACTTCTGGCTTGGGAACCTCTTCTAAACATGTAAAAGTCATCTGGTCAAGAATAGGTATATCCAATAGCTGAGAGAATTCTTCCATGGTAGGCACCAACTGATAGTCTGGAAAGGTGAAGCAGTGGTGCTTGGGGTCAAAGAACTGAAAGAGTACACCCATCATCTTTTCATCAAAGCTCAAAGTAACCAGGTTGAGAAGTCGACCATATCTCTTAGTGAACAAAGAAGTTTCAGGAATCCTTGATACTAGCTCCTTGAGTTGGAGAGGTATTCTCACAAAGCTGATTCAGATAGTGTTTATACGAGCGGAAGCCATGATCTACAAAATAGAACAAAGATAAGTTCCCTTGGTCCTTGAAATGATTAGTGTAATAAGAATATATGCTATGTTATAATGCATGATGTTATGTTCAAACAGAGTAAATCACACACAAGCAAAGCACACAATAGACCTTAGATTCAAAGGCTTGCATGAGGTTAAAGTTAAATACCCTCTTGAAGTTTAGTTGGTTTCAAACCTGTCTTAGAAAAGTAATCGGGTTCTAAGGATTCTCAATATCACTGATCATCCTTTATCGGGTATTGTTTCAGCTCAGGAAATCTTTTCTTGCGGCCGAAATATCCCGAAAGTCTGATATCAATGAGTGTAGCATCGAGTATCAACCAGTCCTCAACTTTATACCGAGGTGGGCTATCTCACTAATTTATAATGGCCAAGTTTGTTTAACTAAGGTTCTAAGGTCCGTTAGTGCTTAACGACACTACGTGGCGGCCCCGTATTCTCCTCGTTTCAACACGAAGGATACTGGTACCAACCAAAGTGTCACACCAACACAACCATCGCTTAAAACATATCGGTTTATGTCGTACAATCTCCACGATCTATTGTTGTTTACCTAAAAAGTTTCCCCAGATCCGGGTGTAGGATCTTCAATAATACCCAAGAAAAGACCCTTAAAGATAAAGCAGGCAAAACAAACAAGAAATCAATTTTAAAAATGACATATATCCTAAGGTATACCCCACTTTAAATAATCCCCACCAGAGTCCCCAATTCTGTGATACGGTGGCAGAACCGACTGTTATACTGGTTTGCATTTTTTTTGCAAATGTCGCGGTAAGCAAGAGTCGCCACCGAGTTTTATTTCATTCAACAAAGGAAAAGGGAAAAGAACAGAAAAAACCTTTTTCGAGATGTTTATGAGTACGGAGGGTAGATTATAGAAAGGGAAGGTGTTAGCACCATTTCTATCCATGGTTTTCCATGGGCTCTTAGGTACTTGCTCATTTTTGAAATTGCTTTCATGTGTTTGTATGCTTGAAAAAGTTTTGAAATTTGCCTTAATGCGGCGTTTCACTTTATGGTAACCCTTGTATCAGTCCTCAAGGGTGTGATAAAATATTTTTTGAAAAATTTATTTGAAAAGCTTGTTTGAAAGTGTATGTGTAAAAAGTTTACTTGAGAAAGTACCTAAAAGTTTCTACCTACTCGAAAAAGTATGTTCATTTTCTTATTTCCTTTAGACAGCGCTATCCTACTATTAAGGAGTAGGTAGCTCCATAGTTGGAGTTTAAGGGACAATCGAAAGGGATGAAAGGGACAATTACAATCAATAAAGCAATGGTTTTGAAACCTTAGGAATTACCCTAGAGTCCTAAAGATCTTTCCGAGGAAACATTCGAATGGGTCATTTTTTATCTTTTGGGTCTAGTGGACAACCACTAAGACTCCCTATACTTAATGATTGTTTACCGAAGGCAACCGAAGTGGGGCAAACCCTAGGAGTGAGCATGTGGAAGTGTTTATTTTTCAGTTTATTTATCTTTTCACAATTAGGGTTTTCTATGTTCAATTAATCGTTAACTTTCCATACAATCCTATTAGCCATTCATCTAAGCAGTTTATCGTACGAAAAGTAAATTGCAGAAAGATAAACGTTCCTAAACTATTACAAGGCCTTGGGGCAGTTACATAATTAGATGCAGAAATTTAAACCTAATTAGATTATTACAAACCAGGAACAATTACATAATGGAAAAAATAATACAACAGAAATAATAAACGTGCGAAGGATAACGAAGCGTCTAATCCCTAAAACGCGCCTAGGTTAAGAGAAAAGTATTTTTTGTTGTTTTTATTTGGAAAAGTTAAATAATAAAAAGAGTAATAAATTAATTGAAAAAAATGATTAATTAAAAATTAATTCTAAATAAAAACTAATATTTTTGATATTTTTAAAGAAAAAGATTTAAAGTCCAATCCTAGATTCTAATTGATTTTATTTTTAAAGAAAAAAAATCAAGATAATTAAATCAAGTTAATTTACGAAATTAATTTTAATAGAAAAACTAAATTCTATTTTTTTTGTGATTTTATTGATTTTATGATTAAATAAAAAATGATTTTTGAAATAATTAACATAACAAAGAAGAAATTAAAACATAAAATAAAAAAGATAGAAATGGGCCTGTTATTATTTCCAGCCTGGGGGTGTGAATTGGAAGTTTCAGGCCCAGAATAGCTGGCCCAAGGCTGGCGTGTGATCCAGTAAGGATCCCCTTTGGAGGTTCACCATGCGCTGCTTGTGTTGGATGTTTAGATATGATCATTGGACGATCCAAGGCAGGAGATATTGAGGTGCATCGTGAGCGCATTTGGAATGGCTTTACTAGATCTGTAAAGGAATTATGAGAAAAATAATATGCAGGAGGCAGGGGTCGAACCCCAGACCTCCCACACACGCGTGTCTAGAAACACTTTCCCTTTGCCACTGAGCCAACTTGCTATTCATTGATATAAACAAACAACAAACAACATATTTAATAATGAGTCAATCTGATAAGAAAAACGCGTGAGATTCAAACCATCCACTCAGGTATTAACATGCCTTCATCTTCTACGCAGGACCGTCGTTTTAGGTACTGGACTTTTACCTACGGACGTGTCCATTGCTATAAACCTGTAATCCTCAAAAATCATGTCCAGGCAACATAAATCAAACCCAATTACACAGATCAATTAGGTTTGATCTCCTGAAAGCAATGGTATCCATCTTTGGCCCTGATTTTGCCTTAAACTCAAAGCCATAAAAAACAACTTTAAACCCTAACAATGGCATTTCATCACACATGCATCAAAACACGTAATTAAATATGCAAACACATTCTAAAGGATGATACAAAGATAAATATATACTTATAAATCATTTATCATGTGTGAATTTCAAAATTCAATTTCAAGAATATGAGCAAACCGTGGTACTGGTACGCGCGATTTTTGAAGGTGTTGATGCATGCTAGTGATGCTGTTAGCTTCAGGAGGTTTCCAGGAATGGATTGCTGGCCTTGAAATACCTTGAATCGCTTTGTAAAGCAAAATCTGATTGCCTCTTTCTTTGTCAAAAGTTGAGTTTTTCTCTCTCAATTCACACGGCCAAGCCTTGTTTTTTCGCTCTGGGAATGCTGTGGACATATAAGAGAGCTAATTAGGTCAACAAAAACAGATCATATCTTTGCAAATTATGGAGATTTGATTTGATTTTTTTCCTTGTATGATTTGTTTCTAAAAATAAAACAAATCATGATTTTTTTCAATCCAAATATCCTTTGCACGATTTGGATGATTTGCTAGCCATTCATGGACTCATAATGTGCTCACAAAATCACATCTTTGATTTTATTTGGTTATTCCATTATTTAAATTGATTTATTTTGATTTAAATGAATAAAAAATAAAAATAAAAAATAAAAATAATAAAATAATAAGTGAATAAGCTCAAGGGTCATGGGTCCTCTTAGGAACAAGTTTCAAACAAGAAAACATGAGCCCATTTGGAAAAAAAGTCATTTTGATCAATGTTGACTTCATGCACATTTCCAAAAATTGGTCAACTTTGACAATACACATCTCCCTCAATTTTAACCCTAAGAAGGTGTTTTTGGATTTTTTAGAAAGCTTAAGATGTCCCCTGAGAAACCTATTTAGGTTCATCTCAATTGGATCTTCCATGTTCATGTAAGGAGCCTTGACCCAAAAGGTGTTTTTGTTGACTTTTTGAAATGACCTATAATGTCTGAATTTAGTTCTTCTAATGAGTGCATTTTTTGAACTTGAGGGACGAAGATGAGTTGTAGGGAATTGAATTATCTTCTGAATTATCCTTCAAAGTTTGGTTGACTTTTCCTATATAAACCCTAATTTAGTAACTTTTGAGTTTTGATGAATTTGGGACATTTCTTGAGGAATGATGACCAATCCTTGATCAAATTATGGATATTACTCCAAAATGTTAATGTTGACCAAAAATCTTGGAGTTTGACTATATGTGGGCCATAGTTGACTTTTGACCTAGTATAGTTGATTTCCAGGCATTTGAGCAGTTGTCTGAGCAAACTTCTTGTGCAAGGCATGAAACTTGGAATGGATGATCTTGAGAACATAATAGGGCAATGGAAATCATTTAGGATCCTTGGAACTCAAACATCTTGATGAGGAGTGAAACCCTAGTTTGAGGCTCATTGTCTTAGGAGGAGGATTTGTCTGGTCAATCCTTAGTCAACTTGAGCAATTGAGAACCTCTAGAAATATGTTTTGAGTAAAAATGGGAGGGAAAATTTTGGGGTACAACAACCTGAAATAATTATTAGTAATTGTAATACAGTGGGAGAACTGACTTGTTTTGCATTTTATCACAAATGTTGCGGTTAGCAAGAGTCGCCACCGACTTTTCTTTTATCCAATAAGGAAAGGGTGAAAAGAACAGGAAAGACCTTAAGATTATTGAGTTCGGGGTAGATTATGAAAAGGGAAGTTGTTAGCACCCTTTTCATCTAAAGTTATCTACGGGCTCTTAATTGCTAGCTTACTTTGTTTGAAAATGCTTTGGGTTGTGTGTTTTGAAAACATTTTTAAATTTGCCAATAGTTAGGCAGACTTTGTAATGATTCTTGTATTGGTTAAGAATGCCTACAAAGTGGTTTTGAAAATATTTTGAAAGTGTGACAGTGAGAAATGTTTTTATTTTGAAAATTGTGAGCAAGCAATTAAGAACTATCTACCTACTCAAGGTCTTTCGTATTATTTTTCCTCCTCCTTTAGATAGTGTTATCCTACCATTAGTTAGTAGTAAGCATTGTCATTGGGTTGTGAAGGGACAGGTGCGGATCATCGTACAGTCATAAAGGCAACTCGTAGGGGCGCTTTAGCAATTTTATCGTAGGGGACTAGATCGTTTACCAAAGGCAACATTCAAAAGGGTCATCGATGGACTACGATCTTTTTAACTGAGGGTCTTTGCTAAGGCGTCCCCACGTTCGAGGGACATGACTATTTTTCGAGGCAACAAGTGAGGTTACCCTAGAGGTGCAAGTGTTAATAGTGATTTGTTTTCAGCTAATTTATCTTGAAATTAGGGTTTTCTACGATTGTTTTTAATTTTTCCATACAAACCCATTTAACATGCATCTAACAGTTATATACAAGGCATAAAAATATAAGGGAAGAAAAGTAAAATCCTACGCTATTACAAGGCTTCGGGAATGGGGGTACAAATTTATGAATAGGGATGACATAAGAAATAAACACTCAAGTTATAATTAAATCACACAATCGAGTCCAAACCATTAAATAAGTATTAAAGTTAAAACCCTTTTTATTTGAAAAAATTAATTAATTAATTAATTAATTAATAGTGTCAAACAAAAATTATTTTAAAGCAAATAATTATTTAATACATCATAATAACTTTCATTTTAATCATATACCAAAAAATAAAAATAAAAGAGAAAAAGCTTAGAAATAGTCTGGCTGAAGCAATCTGGGGGTGTAAATAAAATTTCATCCAGGCCCAAATAAAGGAAAGCCTAAGTCTAAGAAAGTTGTGCGAATGATCCGGTGTGATCCATCGGCGAGGGTGTAGTATTGATGTGCGGATATAGAGCTTTGAATCAGATCTTGTGAGAACTGACGGCTGTGAGGTGAGGGATCACGGTAGTCTGCACAGAACATGAACACTGGATAGATGTCTGCAAATTGAACAGTGACAAGTGTCCCATGGCAACGACACTTGTCACCACTACACTTGGCCTGCAACAAACATATGGTATGTATCAGAATAATTAAAGAAAAGATTAAAACATTCCCAACAAATAATAAAAAAACACAGAGGAATGTTTCTCCTCTCTCGTTGTTCATTCTTTCTTCTTTCGCCGGAAATCTCCCATGGCGGCGCTGAAGGAGGCTCGCCGCGGCTAAGCTCTGATCCTTGATTTTTTTACATAATCTTCTTCGCCTTCTTCTCCTGAGTACTAATATGCCTTCTGATTTTGCAATTGTTGCATAGATTTGAGTAGATCTTGAAGGGGAATTCAGAAACCCTAGCCCTCGGATTTGACATCCTTCGCTGTTTTCGGGTGAGATTGCTTCGATTTCTCTTTTATACTCTCTTCCTCTTCGTCTCTATCAAGTTTCTGAAGGGTTTGTATGAAAAGGAAGATGATGAAATTTAGGGTTTGTTTGCAGCCGTGAACAGTCGCCTTTCCCTTTTGAAAACTGTGCGATGATTCTTTTATATCCTTATATTAGGGTTTCTGATCTGTTTGGGTTCTCTGATTAACAGACCTTTGAATTTCGTTGTTGGGCTTTTTGATATCTGATATGTTTATATTTTCTGATTTTTGTGATGTTTGCTGAGAACTTTTTATGGATCTGAGTTTTGATAACAGGCTTTGAAATTGTTTTGGGCTTAACATTGATATGTTATCATCTTGATTTCTTATATGTGAACATGTTTGTCGCTTGGGATTTTACGAAACCTGATGTGATTTTTGTGAATTTAATATTGCTTTGTACTGTTAAAACTTACTGCTTGGGCTGGACTGTTGCGATTTTGACTTTGCTGCCTATGATGAAATCCTGAGTTTATTCTTTTTGTACCTCCTTTATGAACAAAAATTAGTTTATGATTTGCAACGGATGGAGTTAGGCTTATGATTAAACTGAAATTTTGATTTGTTTGTGAAACCACTATATGAGGCCTTTGTTAATCGCCTATAAACCAAATGATTGAACTCAACACCATCTTATTCTGATTCCTATCATGACACCCTAATGATGACTTTGTGAAAAACTCTTTGAAATATTTCTCTGTGTGTGCTCAAGTTTAATTGTTTTGATTGCTCTAACCATTTCTTTTTCTTGTTTTATGAGTTGTTGGCTCGGATGAGCTTGGAAAGATGATGAAGGAAGATTTTGAAGATGAAGCTGAGGCAATGGGTGTGGAGAGCTTGAAGATTGAAGGAGAATGAGTCTTAGAGGGAACTTCGAGAAGTGAAGATGAAGACCTCATTAACGATCTTAGGACTTAGATTAGGATCCATTTGAGTTTTATATTGTAAATACTTACATTGTAAAAACTTGGAAATTGAATGCTTGTATCAATACTTTAGAGAAAGTATGTAAGAGTCTTTTGCAAAAATCTTGTAAAATTGCAAACTAACAAATTCAAAATGGAATTTGTAATACAAACCTTTTTCCAAACTGTTTGTAAAACAAGTTGAATCTTGAATCAAAAATTTGAATGAGTTTGGCAATACTTGAATCTTTAAACTTAACATTCGCAATTGTCATTTTATCTTGAATTCTTGAACAAATGTGAGTTCATTCTTTGCACTAAGCCAAAACCTCCCTTATCTCAAAATCAACAAGTTTCCAAAAGGATTGATGGCCATATTGAAAGCAAAACAATTTTTCTCTTAAGTTCCAACAAAAAAAAAACTCTGAATGAAAACCCAAGGAAAGATGTAGTAGTGAAGTGTATAGAATTAAATGAAGTTGCACTTGGATTCCATGTGTGAAAACAATATGAAAATTACATTCTAAAAGCCCAGAGATCTTTAGTTGAATTTGCATCATAATTTCACTACTTGAACTCAAAAGTGGAACCAACAAATAATCAAATATTCACTTGATCTCAGAAACCATACAAAAATCCCTTCTAATGAAAATCCACATAAAAACCCTCTTTAATCACTGAGCTTAAGAACAATATCTTACCTTTGAATAACTTTGAAATAGATAAAAATGGAATCAGAGAAGAGAAACTCTAATGAACCCTAGTTGGTGATTGAGCGTGCCCTGAGATAAAATTCAAGATGATAATGCTTTCAAGATTTTGTCAAGAAAGACGTCACAGATTCAATAATCAACAATCCTAGCACAAGAACCAATAGATGGGAGAAACATGATTCAAGATCATAATACTTGCAGTTCTCAGTTCTCTGATGAAACAAAGAATCAGTGTGATATCATGAGGCATAAAAAGCCTGGGTATCCTAAAGCGATTGAAACCCCTAGGAGCATGATCAGATATTTTTTGAAGAAATTGGGAGGGAAAATTTTGGGGTACAACAGCTGCCCCTGTTCAATATTTTTAAACCTGAGGAGTTAGATTGTCATGTCCGCCATTAGTGATGTGACGGTGTAAGAGGATTGGACACTTAACTGCCCAAAAATTTGCACTCGTTTGTGCAAGGAGTAACACTGTTGGTTGATAATATTGCTTGAATGGGCTCAAAGATGCCATTCTGAGAGATGACAGAAAGTCATCGGAGATGGCTTATAGACACCATCCAAATTAATTGTTGATAGGAGTATCAGAATAAGTCTATGCTTGATTGTACCTGAAGAATGCTTTCCAGAATGAATCTCTGGGGAAGGTGTTTAAGTAGCTACTTGTTAGATTTAGTCTCTGAAGGAAATGTTTGTCATGTAGATAGTCGCCTCGTTCTGTGTCGGGAATTGATCTACAGTTTGCTTTTGTTGGTAAACTTGTCATGTTTCGAGAATTCATACCACCTGGTGATAAAGATAGTCGCCCCGGCCTATTTCAGGAATTGATTTTCACCTGGTCATAAAGATAAAAAGATAGTTTCCCCATCCTTTTTGGGAGTTAATCTTTGCATGGTCGTATAGATAGTTTACCCATCCTGCTGCGGGAGTTAATCTTTGACCTGTTTATGTAGATAGCCGCCCCATCCTATTTTGGGAATTGATCTATAATTTGTTTTCACAAATAGCTACCATGTCTTATTTCAGGAATTAATCTGTGTCTGGTCATATAGATAGTTTCCCGACTTGTTTTGGGAATTAATCTGCGACCTATTTGAGAATAATTGATGATATTCGTCTATTTGTAGACTTTACCGGAAAATATAAAAAGTTAGTTACATGCAATTTCATGATGTATATAATGCAATGTGTAATGATATTCTCAAAGTAAATGAGAGTGTCATATGTCTTTCGTATGCATATGTTATGATACTTGTAATGATGTATTGGTGTGAGATGTCGTTGAAGTGTATCGATAACTTCGTATAACATCTTTGACTGGGGAAAATAAATCCCTGGCTGTTGATAGGGATGAAGAATATGTGTAATTTTCAATCTTGTTTAGAATGTATTCGCTGGGAAATCTTGCTTTCTGTTTGAGGATACTCTGTTAGGGAATTTGTTTTCTGCATGTGGAATAAAAGAGTTTAGGAACATTGGTCGTCCATCACTCTACTGAGGAATTTAATTCTTATATATCCTGACTTGGGATAAAATATATGGATAACCTTCTGAGGTTTTGTCTGATCGTGTTTCTGATAAGGATGTCGTGTTAGAACAATGTTTGAATCTAGTACCCTATATTTAAGTTTTGATGATAACAAAGTGAAAAGATATAGTATTTATATGTTTCATGATTGAACTATATGCTGCCTAAAATTACTATGCTCTGACTTGTAGATATGCTGATTAAAATAAGCAAGATCACTTTTTCAGCATCAGAATATGATTTCATACACCAGCATCAGAAGTTGCTGAATCAGAACGTGAAGATCAGATGATCAACTCACGTACATGCTGAAGCTTGATGAACAGAACTGCGCGTAAAACACTCTGATACAGAAACAAATAGTTCATCAGCAGCGAAGCAGAATCAGAATGAGCCAAGCCAGAACGTGCATTGAAGAAGCAACGGTACTGTGCATTGAACGCTAATTAATTCCAACGGCATCATTCTAGACAAGATCTGCTCAAAAAGGAAAGCTTGTTATTAGCATTGAATCAAGAATATTGCATTCAACGTTCATCTTCTCAAGTGCTATATAAACAAGGCTTCGAAGATTATAATGGCTAATGCTCTCCAATTCTCTACACGCACAAAGCTGATCAATAATCTTCATCTACCAGTTTTGCTAAACCCACAAACTCTGATACTCCATTAGTGTTTAGCAACCTAGTATTCTAAGCTTAATTTGTGTATACATCACAGTTGTGATAAAGTTTTATAGAAAACATTCACACACATTGTTTTATACCTTTGTAAGAAAGTGTTGCCTTGACAAACCGGATTGTGGTTTGAATCAAGAAGGCTTTAGCAGTTGTTAAAGCAGATTTGTATTCAGTTGAATATAGTGAATTAAGACCTCGTTGGAGAGAGGCGAAATCACCTTGACGGGTGGACTGGAGTAGTTTGAGATCAAACGAACCAGGATAAAAATATCTTGTCAATTGCTTTAAGATTTCAGTTTTACAATTCAACCCCCCCTTCTTGTGTTTTTCACCCCTTCAATTGGCATCAGAGCGCCTGGTTCTGAGCTAAAACACTTAACCGTGTCAGTACAAGATCCAGCGTCAGAAAAACACAATGGCAGGAAACAACTCTCATTTCAGCAATGACAACAATGAGGATAGAGACAGATTCAGCGGCAAACCTCCAGTCTTTGATGGAGAAAACTTTGATTACTGGAAAGACAGAATTGAAAGCTTCTTTCTAGCACATGATGCTGATCTGTGGGATATGGTGACAGATGGATACACGCACCCTGTGAATGCAACTGGTCAGAAGATTGAAAGAAAATCAATGACTGATCAACAAAAGCGTGATTTCAAGAATCACCATAAGGCCAGAACCATCCTCCTCAATGCCATCTCCTATACTGAGTATGAAAAGATCTCCAACAGAGATACAGCTAAGAACATCTTTGATTCTCTCAGAATGACGCACGAGGGCAACGTTCAAGTCAAAGAAACAAAAGCTCTGGCGCTCATTCAGAAGTATGAGGCGTTCAAAATGGAAGAATCTGAATCCATTGAAACTATGTTCTCCAGATTCCAGATTCTGGTAGCTGGTCTCAAAGTTCTGGACAAAGGATACTCTACTGCTGACCATGTCAAGAAGATAATCAGAAGTTTACCCAAGCAGTGGAGGCCTATGGTTACTGCTCTGAAGCTAGCGAAGGATCTCAACAAAATCACTCTGGAGGAACTTATAAGCTCCCTCAGAAGTCATGAGATAGAGCTAGAAGCTGACGAGCCTCAGAAGCAAGGTAAGCCTTTAGCTTTAAAATCTAACAGAAAATCTGAATCTAAAGTTTTGCAGGCAGTTGAAGAAACATCTGATGGATCCTCATCAGAAGAAGACGAACTTTCCCTTCTCTCCAGAAGAGTAAATCAACTGTGGAAGCAAAGACAAAGGAAGTTCAGGAATCCCAGAAGATCTGATCAGAACGAGTCTTCTTCCAGATACAGAAGGATAGATTCTTCCTCTGGATACAGAAGATCTGAAGGCTCCTCCGGTAGCAAGAAGCCAAACACAAAAGACATCATCTGCTACGAGTGCAATGAGCAAGGACACTACAAGAGTGACTTCCCAAAGCTTCAGAGGGAAAAGCCCAAAAAGAAGTTTGGAAGAGAGAAGAAGAAAAGTCTCATGGCCACATGGGATGACTCTGACTCGTCTGAAGCTGACTCAGAATCAGATGATGAAAGAGCAAACATAGCGCTCATGGCTAACATTCCAGATGACAGTGAAGCTTCTGAATCAGACTCAGAATCAGACACAGAAGAGGTATTCCCTAACTTCGCTGTTAATTTTACAAAGGCTGAACTTGCTGAAAGCCTCAATGAAATTCTGGAACGTTATCAGCAGATTAGAGCTAAATTCAGAGACCTAAAAAGGACTCTTGAATCTGACTCTAATAAGTCTGAGAGTCTCAAATTGGAAAACTCTGAGCTGAGAGATAAAATTTCAAAATTAGAAAACTCTTTACAAAACTCTCAGAAGGAACCAATTTCTGAAACTCCCAGCAACGCTGATGAGATCATCAAGGAGTATGATCATAGTTTCCAGAAGTTTCTTGCTAAAAGCATAGATAGAAGCAGAATGGCTTCAATGATCTATGGAGTTAGCAGAAACGGCAGGAAAGGAATAGGATACCTAGGTAAGGTTCCTACACCTAAAAATGTCATGGATTTAACCATTAAACACACTCCTCTAAATTCACACTTTGTGTATGGTCACACACATGACATCAAATATACTAGTAGTAAGCATTCTGTGAAACCAAAATTCAACCAGAGTTTTGGTAAAACTAACAAATCAGGACCCAAGAAGATCTGGGTACCTAAGGATAAAATAATACATGTTACAGATATCTTTAGCAGCAAGTCAGAAACACCAGTCATGGTACCTGGACTCTGGCTGCTCACGACACATGACGGGAAGAAGGCATATGTTCCAAAGCCTGGAACTTAAGCCTGGAGGCCACGTTGGCTTTGGAGGCAATCAGAGGGGAAAGATAATTGGCTCTGGAACTGTAGGTAACGGAAATCTTCCCTCTATTAATAATGTTCTGCTAGTTGATGGATTGATGCATAACTTGTTATCCATAAGTCAATTAAGTGATAACGGTTATGATATAATCTTTAATCAAAAATCATGTAAAGCTGTTAGTCAGAAAGATGGGACTATCCTGTTTAATGGTAAGAGGAAAAACAACATTTACAAAATCAAACTTTCTGAACTAAAGAGTCAGAACGTAAAATGTCTTCTGTCTGTTAACAACGAGCAGTGGATCTGGCACAGAAGATTGGGGCATGTTAGTATGAGAAGAATATCTCAGATTAACAAACTCAATCTGGTCAGAGGACTTCCAAATTTGAAGTTCAATTCAGATGCTCTGTGTGAAGCATGTCAGAAAGGCAAATTTGCAAAACCTTCTTTTAAATCCAAAAATGTTGTTTCTACCTCTAAGCCATTAGAACTTCTGCACATTGACTTATTTGGACCAGTTAAAACTGCTTCAGTCAGTGGCAAGAAGTATGGGTTAGTAATCGTAGATGACTATAGCAGATGGACATGGGTAAAGTTCTTAAGACACAAGGACGAGTCACACTCTGTGTTTGTTACCTTCTGTAACCAAGTTCAGAATGAAAAAGATCTTAGAATCGTTAAAGTCAGAAGTGATCATGGTGGAGAATTTGAAAATAAAGATTTTGAGTCATTCTTTAATGACAAAGGCATTCTGCATGATTTCTCTTGTCCTAGAACTCCCCAACAAAATGGAGTTGTAGAACGAAAGAACAGAACATTGCAAGAAATGGCCAGAACCATGATCAATGAGACAAACGTTGCTAAGACTTTCTGGGCAGAGGCAATAAACACAGCGTGCTACATTCAGAATAGAATCTCAATAAGACCTATTCTGGAAAAGACTCCATATGAATTGTGGAAGAACAGAAAGCCCAACATTTCGTATTTTCATCCATTTGGATGTACTTGCTATATATTGAATACAAAGAATTATTTGAACAAGTTTGATTCTAAGGCACAGAAGTGTATTATGTTAGGATACTCTGAACGCTCAAGAGGGTACAGAGTATACAATACAGAAACACAGATTGTGGAAGAATCAATCAGTGTTCGTTTTGATGACAAGCTTGACTCTGAAAAGTCAAAGCAGAATGAAAATCTTGCAGGTATAGAAATTGAATTTGCAGGTTCTGAAGACAAGTCATCAGAAGCTCTCAACACAGACATTCCTTCAACGTCTGAAAGAAGCAATGCTAGAAATCCTACAACTGCTGCTGATCAACCTCAGAAGAGATTACCCAGAAGCAGTTTGGATCACCCAGAAGAGACTATCCTAGGAAGAAAGGAAGATCCAATCAGAACAAGAGCAAGCTTCAAAAACTCTGAAGAAACTCTTATGGGACTTGTGTCTCTGATTGAACCTTCTTCTATTAATGAAGCACTTCTGGATAATGACTGGATTCTGGCAATGCAAGAAGAGCTGAATCAATTCACCAGAAACGACGTATGGGATCTCGTTCCAAGACCAAAAGGATTCAACGTCATTGGAACAAGATGGGTGTTCAGAAACAAGCTCAATGAACAAGGTGAAGTCGTCAGAAACAAGGCACGACTGGTTGCACAAGGTTATAGTCAGCAAGAGGGGATAGACTATACAGAAACCTTTTCCCCAGTCGCCAGGTTAGAATCTATCAGACTTTTAATTTCATTTGCTGTTAATAGAGGCATCACTCTGTATCAGATGGATGTCAAAAGTGCATTCTTAAATGGTTATATAGAAGAAGAAGTTTATGTTCACCAACCCCCAGGTTTTGAAAATACAAAACATCCAGAACATGTTTTCAAACTGAAAAAGTCACTGTATGGTCTGAAACAAGCTCCCAGAGCTTGGTATGAAAGGCTAAGTAACTTTCTGCTTGAAAATGAATTCACCAGAGGGAAAGTGGACACTACTCTGTTCTGTAAAACAGTTAAGAGTGACATTTTAGTCTGTCAAATTTATGTTGATGATATTATTTTTGGTTCTACTAATCCTTCTCTTGGAAGAAAATTTGCTAAGTGTATGCAGGCAGAATTTGAGATGAGCCTCATGGGGGAACTGAAATTCTTTCTAGGAATTCAGATCAATCAAACTCCTGAGGGAACTTACATTCATCAGAGCAAATACATCAGAGATCTGCTGAAGAAATTTGACCTCTCAGAATGTAAGCCATCAAAGATTCCAATGCATCCCACGTGCATTCTGGAAAGAGAAGAGGTAAGCAAAAGTGTAGAACAGAAAGTCTACAGAGGTATGATTGGTTCTCTCCTTTATCTGACAGCTTCAAGACCTGATATCTTATTCAGCGTATGTATTTGTGCTAGATTCCAATCAGATCCTAGAGAATCTCACTTAACAGCTGTTAAGCGAATTTTCAAGTATCTGAAAGGTACTACTAATCTGGGTTTGTTTTATAGAAAATCTAGTGATTACAGCTTAGTAGGCTACTGTGATGCTGATTTTGCTGGAGATAGAGTGGAACGTAAAAGTACTTCTGGAAGCTGCCAGTTTCTGGGAGAAAATCTGATCTCGTGGTCCAGAAAAAGGCAATCAACAATTGCTCTGTCAACAGCAGAAGCTGAGTACATAGCAGCAGCTGGATGTAGCACACAAATGCTCTGGATGAAAAGTCAGCTTGAAGACTTCTAGATTTTTGAGAGTAACATTCATATTCTTTGTGATAATACTTCTGCTATTTGCTTAAGTAAGAATCCTATTTTACATTCTAGAGCTAAGCATATAGAAATAAAACATCATTTCATTAGGGACTATATTCAGAAAGGTATTTTAAACTTGAAATTTATAGATACAGACCATCAATGGGCTGATATCTTTACTAAACCCCTTTCAGAAGATAGGTTTAATTTCATTCTGAAACATCTCAGCATGAAAGTATGCCCAGAATGAAAATGTTTTAATTCCATGTATTTATCTTCAGAATGTAATTATATTACTGTGAACTTCTGATCAATCTTCTTTCAGAAAGATAGAACATGCAGATTGTATCAGATGCAAGTCTAAAGATCTGAGAGTCTAATCTCAAAGACAGACGTGCTGATCACTACATCAAACAAGTGTCATCCAATCATCAGCAAATCTCTGAAGCAGAACGCGTGCACGCTTCTGAGAAGGCAAAGCGCTGATTGGGTGCATTGAGACACATGTCTGGTAACCGTTTTTAAGTATCTTTCTCAAATCCCCCAAAATCAGCAAGCATTTAATGCAAAGTAATCACGCTTGTTAATGGCAATCATTTTTTTCTCTCTCTTAAAAACGTTTAATTTTTCAAAATAATTTTTGAAAACTCTATTTAAACTCATTATTCTTCATTCTTATTCTTTACGCTTTCTCATAATCATTCAAGTATTTTCTGCATATTTCTGAGCTTATCTCCTTCAAAACCTTTTCTCTCAAATCATTCTCAAAGCTTTTTAGTGAGAACAATGGCATCCTCCAGCATTTCTACAGGGAATCAGAAGAAAGAAACTTCTGAGCAATATCAGGTGCCTACCAGAACTCTTCTCACACCGGTAAAGAATCTTGAAGTTCTCTCTGAGTTAATCGTCGACTTCGAAAGCTTGAAGGATAATGGATTTGACCTAACTGATGAAATTAGGGCTCAAAAGTGGGAGAGGTATTTCGATAGGTTGGTTGGACCAACTTTCCCAGAGCTTGTCAAGGAATTTTGGATTCACGCCAAGATTCATAAACATCTAGTCATCTCTTCTGTCATGGGAAAGAAGATAGTAATTTCTGAAGACCTCATTGCTAGGTTAATCGGTCAAAGTGGTGGTGGAGTCCGTTGTGTGGACATGGCTGATAGATGCCCTGATATAGGCGTGGTAGCCAACTGCATTTTCACTCTTGGTTTTCCCAGCAGCAAAATTAAGGATCTGAAGGACCACTGCAGAGTATGGGCCAAGATTGTTCTAGGCTGTTTCAATCACAGGAAGCCAACAAGCTCTCCTGATTATATAAACGTGGATCAGCAATTTCTGATCTACTTTATTGATCAGAGGGTGAAGATCAATCTGGCACACTTCCTGTTCAACCATCTGAAGACTAGTGTGAAAGAGACTAGAGAAGAAGAAAGGACCAAAAGGGACTGGATACCGTTTGGAAGGCTCATATCAGATATTCTGACAGAGAATAAGCTGATAGATTATCTGAGCGAAGCTAAAGTGCTGTGCACTATTGAACCAACTGTTGGAAAACCGCTGAATGCTAAGAACCTGAAAAAGATGAAGCTGATAGAAAATATTAAGAAGGAACCCAGAGCTACTTCAACTGCTGACATCTCCAGCAGAAGAGTGCCTCTGAGTAATTTCCCAAAATTTTCTGAAATGGAATCCCAACCTGATATGTTTCTCAAGTATCCAGATTCATACAAGGAAGAAGATACAGGTTCAAAGCTGAAGATCAAAGATCTGAGTCAAGTCCAACCAGAAGTGACTCAGAAGAAGACAAAGAAGAGGAAAGCAGAAGGATCATCTCATCAGACTCCAAAGAAAAGAGGTATTTCATCTGCTGCCCCTATTTCAATTTCATCTACTATTCCAACATCTGTTGCTCCTCCTCAAACCTCTCACAGAATATCCATTCCAATCCCTACTATTGATGAAACCATACCAGAAGACCCTTCTGAGACCTTACAACTCAGAAGAACCAGAATTAAAATTACCAAACAACCAACTGTTTCAACAACACCAGCGCTTGATAGAGTGCTAGCTGATATTGAGCGTGAACATGCTTCTGTTCAACCAAATTCTGAACCACCAAATATTCCTCCTCCACAACCAGAACCAACCTGAACCAGAAATACAACAACAACTAGAACCAGAACCACAATCACAACAACCACTCACAGAAGAACCTCTGATCCCTGAGCAATCAGAGATTCCACCTCCTCAACCAGAAAATAATCCACCTTCGCCACAAACAGAGTTTCACCGCTATGAAACCCCTTCTCCTCATCATTCTGACCCCCACTCACCTCAACCTTCACCGCTGGCAATCCAGTTGCCATGTGGAACCACCATTGTCAGGCCCCAGTTGCCATCTTCAGAGGAATCAACACCTCCAAAAACTCCAACCACTCCAATAGAAATATCTTCCTCTGACTCTGATAACCCTCCTCCAAAACAAACAACCTCTGAAAACCAATCCGCTGAAAACCTCAGCAGAACTTTCATTGACTTAACAAGTCTTGAACGTCTTGCTGATCTAAGACACAAAATTGCCATACCCAAACCAAAGCAACCAGATGTTGGCTCTGGTATTTTGAATTTTGAAACAGGTATGCTGCAATGGATTGCTTCTTTGAAGCAAGTCTGTCCGGGGATGATCGACCCAGCTGCTTCTGATCAGCTCTGGTCACAGTTCAGACTATGGGTACGTGCTGAAGCACTCAAGCTGCATGACGTCAACTATGAGCAGGCTCAACAGAACTTTAGCAAGCTGCTGAAGGAAGTTGAGAGTCAGCTGCCTCAAGAAGTTGTGCTCCCTCTGGACAGTGAATCCTGGTCTGAGAAAGAGCAAGCTGCACAGGTGCAACCATCAGAAGAAGACAAGACCCTTCAGGAAGAAAATCCAGCAGAAGATGTAGCTGAAAGTTCTGAGAAGCTTCCTCCTGCTGAAAGTTCTCAAGCTGCCTTGGACAGGCAGGCTCTGGAAGAATTAAGGCTGAATGACTTGCGTCTACAGCAGCGGATGGAAGAGAATGATCAGAAGATGGAAGCAAGAATGAATGTACAGGACAGCAAGATTGACACTGTTGTCACCATGGTTCAGAAGCAGAATGAAACTTCTGAAAAGATTCAAGCAATGCTGGAAAGCCTGTTCTCACGCATGCCCCCACAACCTTAAAATTTTTTTTCATGCATGACATTCTCTATGTTTTCTTCATTTTCTGATGTACTGTTTTGACTATGTTTTGTAATGTTCTTTTGCTCTGAACTATTTTAATATAATTTGTTTTTCTGATCTAAATTGTTTTAGCACATCACTAACACTTTTTGATTGCTGACAAAAAGGGGGAGAACAAGAATGATATTTAAAATCAATAACGGCTAACTAGACAGAAATTCTCAAACATTCTAACTCTATTACTTGAAATGTTTTTCTGTTTTGTTTTTAAGTCTACAGGCACAAGGAAGCTCCTGAAACACTATGAAGACTAGAAGCTAGAAGCTCTGATCAAAATGTAGAAGCTCATGTTGCTCTGATCAAATATGAAGTTCTGATCGTCCTAACACTCTGATCCGAAGCAAAGCTCTGACAGGAAAAGCTCTGAAGCTCTGCTCTCTGATAAGTCAAAGACCTATAATCTGATGCTCAAAGATAGAAAAAGATCTGATCCTGAAGAACACGCATATCAAAGGGAAGTAACAAACTCAGGGGGAGTATCTCTTAACTCTGATTTCTCCTTACTTCTTAAACTCTGAAACATTTCCCAGATACCTTTTCACGTTATTCTTTATTTAAAATATCTAGTTTTTGTCATCATCAAAAAGGGGGAGATTGTTAGAACAATGTTTGAATCTAGTACCCTATATTTAAGTTTTGATGATAACAAAGTGAAAAGATATAGTATTTATATGTTTCATGATTGAACTATATGCTGCCTAAAATTACTATGCTCTGACTTGTAGATATGCTGATTAAAATAAGCAAGATCACTTTTTCAGCATCAGAATATGATTTCATACACCAGCATCAGAAGTTGCTGAATCAGAACGTGAAGATCAGATGATCAACTCACGTACATGCTGAAGCTTGATGAACAGAACTGCGCGTAAAACACTCTGATACAGAAACAAATAGTTCATCAGCAGCGAAGCAGAATCAGAATGAGCCAAGCCAGAACGTGCATTGAAGAAGCAACGGTACTGTGCATTGAACGCTAATTAATTCCAACGGCATCATTCTAGACAAGATCTGCTCAAAAAGGAAAGCTTGTTATTAGCATTGAATCAAGAATATTGCATTCAACGTTCATCTTCTCAAGTGCTATATAAACAAGGCTTCGAAGATTATAATGGCTAATGCTCTCCAATTCTCTACACGCACAAAGCTGATCAATAATCTTCATCTACCAGTTTTGCTAAACCCACAAACTCTGATACTCCATTAGTGTTTAGCAACCTAGTATTCTAAGCTTAATTTGTGTATACATCACAGTTGTGATAAAGTTTTGTAGAAAACATTCACACACATTGTTTTATACCTTTGTAAGAAAGTGTTGCCTTGACAAACCGGATTGTGGTTTGAATCAAGAAGGCTTTAGCAGTTGTTAAAGCAGATTTGTATTCAGTTGAATATAGTGAATTAAGACCTCGTTGGAGAGAGGCGAAATCACCTTGACGGGTGGACTGGAGTAGTTTGAGATCAAACGAACCAGGATAAAAATATCTTGTCAATTGCTTTAAGATTTCAGTTTTACAATTCAACCCCCCCTTCTTGTGTTTTTCACCCCTTCATGTCGACTCGTCTGGGGAGGGTAAGTTTAAACGATATCTGGTCTGATTTCAGATTTCGTAGTAACTCCCTAGGGATAGTAGCCTGGACTACCCTTTGATGGAAAAGGGAATTTTGTTGGTGATTTGTGGTAGTCAGAGGAATAGACTCAAGGTGGGGAGACTGTATTCTGTTAGGGAAATAAACCCTGCTGAAGAAATATACTTTATTGAAGAAATACTCTGCTGAGGAAATGAGCCCTACTGGAGAAGAGAATTATGCAAGGGATTCTGCAGCATTGAAGAAATAAACTCATATGGGGAATTAAATTCATGTGGGTTGTGCTGAAGAAGCATACTCTTATGGGGATTAGAATTTCGTAGGTTGGCGACATTACTGAGGAAAATATCATACTCCTTTATCTTCTAGGGGGTCTGCTGGGGAGTATGATCAGGTTAATTGCTAGAAAATGCCCCAGTTTCTGTCTTGGAAGCATTTTAGACTTGCGGGGGAATGTATCTCTGTTAAAGATGAGCTTGTGAAGATGACTCTGCAGGGGCAATCCCATGGAGATTACTCTGTGGGGATTTGTTGGTAACTTGAACATCATTCCAACTTATAGAGTCTTTAGTAAATGCGTATTCTTGTTTTTATGCATATATTTGTTAACAGTAATCATATTCATATGCATATGTTCATTCAATTTAGCCATTGGACGTTTTTGCAAACAAAAAAGAGAAAAATAAAATAAAATTTGAATTTTGAACTGGTATTTGTATTGATATTTTGCCTTTAAACAGACGGTTTTTGTACAAAGAGACAGAAATCCTAGTAAGAGGAAAACATCGTAAAAATGAGGAAAAGTAGAAAGTAAAGCGAAACAAAATTAGATATGTGGAAATAATCTCGTGGGGTTTCAACTTTGCTATTACCTCTATGTCTTTGCGTATCTCCTCCCTCGCTATCGGAAGAAGCTAATTGAATTAATCTGTACCGTTTGAACTTGACGTTGGTAATAAAACTAGCTGTAAGTGATCCAAGGGGACATAGTCATAGGCTTTTATCCCTAATTTTTGCCTGAACCGCCCTTTCGGGTTTTTAGTCCACCGAGATACCCTTTCTTTCCCAAGCCGCCTTTTCAAGTTTTCGACTTGCTGGGTGTACAATCTTTATATATATCCCTATTTTTTTCCTGAACCCTTTATGTTCGCCGGGATGCCCTTATTTTTTCCTAGGCCAATCAACCTAGCAGGTTACTTTTATGCGTAGTATCTTTTGACTATGTCCGCATTTATAGGGTGCGTAAAATCTTCACCGTTCATGGTGGTCAGTATCATAGCACCGCCAAAAAATATCTTCTTGATTACAAATGGTCCTTCGTAGGTGGGTGTCTATTTTCCCCTAGGATCACTTTGCGGTAGAATGATGTACTTTATTACCTAGTCACCAACCTGATATACCCGATGCTTGACTTTCTTGTTGAAAGCTTTGATTATACGTTTCTGGTACATCTGACCATGACAAAAAGTCGTAAGCTTTTTCTCGTCGATCAAATTTTGCTGGTCCAACCTAGTCTGAATCCACTTGTTTTCGTCTAAATCCGCATCTTTCATAATTCTCAGGGAAGGAATCTGAACTTCGATAAGTAAGACAACTTCCATACCGTAGACTATAGAGAATGGGGTTGCCCCAGTTGATGTTTATACTGAAGTGCGATAGCCATGAAGAGCGAATGGTAACATCTCGTGCCAGACTTTATAGGTCACAACCATTTTCTACACAATCTGCTTAATGTTCTTATTGGCGGCTTCCACTATGCCATTTATCTTCGGTCGATACGGAGAAGAGTTGTGGTGCTTGATCCTGAACTACATGTTGAGCTCTATGATCATAGTATTGTTAAGATCAGTAGCCATCTTTCTATTCTTTCAGAGAGATCCGGCTTCTCGAATATGTATTTGATTGGATCCATCTTAGAGATTAACAAGGTGGTATGAGTCATCATATACTGTCTTAGTCGGCGAGCAGCCCATGCCAAAGCACAGTAAGTTTTCTCGAGCAGTGAGTATCTTGTTTTACAATCGATAAACTTTTTGCTAAGGTAGTATATTGCATGCTCTTTTCGACCAGACTCGTCATGTTGGCCAAGTACACACCACATTGAGTTCTCTAACACTGTTAGGTACATAATATGAGGTCTTTCTTCAACTAGTGCCATCAGTATTTGAGGTTCTTGTAAGTACTATCTGATCTTGTCAAAGCTATCTGACAATCTTTGTTCCATTTTACTGCCTGATCTTTCTTCAATAGCTTGAAGATTGGCTCACAAGTAGTAGTCAAATGATAAATGAATTGAGCAATGTAATTCAGTCGTCCCAAGAAACCTCTGACTTCCTTCTTGGTATGGAGAACAGGCATTTCTTGAATAGCTTTGACCTTAGCGGGATCAACTTTGATACCTTTACCACTGACAACGAAACCCAGGAGCTTACCGGATCTCACCCTAAATGTGCATTTGTTTGGATTCAATCTCAGCTTGTACTTATTCAGTCTCTCAAATAGCTTGTGTAGATGGTCAAGATGCTCTTCTTCAGTCTGTGATCTGGCTATCATATCATCGATGTAGACCTCTATCTCGTGGTGAATCATGTCATGGAACAAAGCTACCATGGCACGTTAATATGTTGTGTCGGTGTTATTTATCCAAAAAGTCATAACCTTGTAGCAAAAAATGTTCAATTGTGTGACGAAGGTTGTTTTCTCCATGTCTTTAGGTGCCATCTTGATTTGATTATAACCCGAGAATTTGTCCATGAAGGAGAACACCTTATGTTGAGCGGTATTGTCAACCAGAACAACAATATGTGGAAGCGGAAAGTCATCTTTGGGGCTTGCCCTGTTCAGATCTTTGTAGTCTACATACATTCGTACCTTGACATATTTTTTTGGTACAAGAACCACGTTTGTAACCCATTGAGGATATGATGTAACAACCAAGAAAACGGTATTGAATTACTTCATAACCTCGGCCTTGATCTTCTCTGACATTTCGGGATGCATGCGACGAACCTTCTGCTTTTCTGGAGAACAACCCTCTTTCAGTGGTAGACGATGAACCACAATATCAGTATTGAGCCTTGGCATGTCTTCGTATGACTAAGCAAAGATCTCAACATAGTCGTGCAACATCTGGATTAACCTGTTCTTGACACTGCCCTCTAAGTTATCCCCTATCTTGACTTCTTTTCTGTCTATTTCAGAACCCAAGTTTACAACCTCGACTGGCTCTTGATGTGGTTATATAGCTTTTTCCTCTTGTATTAACAGTCTGGAAAGTTCTCCAAGTATTTCACAATCTTCCTCACCTTCTTCCTCGGCTTGGTAGATCGTATTTTCAAAGTCATAAGTGGAAATAGCAGAATCGTTATCAACGGGATCAAGAGTGGAAGTGGGTCTGCAATTTATCATGTGGGTGTGTGTAAGAACACATAGCTAGTGATGAAAAGTAAAAGAAAGATAGAGAGCGGAAAATTTGAATGCAAAACGTCCAATGCTTGATTAAATGAAAATATGTTTATGAAATGATAACCCTTAAAAAATGAACTGATGTGCCCCGGGTAAGACACAAGTCTTAAAGTATTTGTTTAAAGAATTACATAACCAAAACTTGAAAGTAATAAAAACAGAAAGTAGCAATTACTCCTGACTGAAGGAGATAAAGATAATGTCTTTAGTCTTCCAGTTGTTGGGTCCGTTGCTGATGGTGGGAAAGATCCAGTTGTCAAGATCATAATCACTATCAGTATCTTCTATAGCATTGACTCTGTTGTTGCTGACACGGAATGGTGGTCTTCCAGCACGAGCGTGACGAACAACCCTTTGACCCTCTGCAGTGAAACCCAAACCAAAATTGTTAAATTTATATGGAATGTCAGGAAGCAGACCCACAATAGTACAACCATCTTCTTCTACAATAGTTTTATCGTCTTTCAGTGAAGTCATTCTGGGCGGAACCCTGGTAACTTTGGGAATGGCAGAGACGTCTTCAGTTGAGGTAGGAGGGATAACTTCAATAGTTTGACAGGGAGTCTCGATGAATTCTCCGTCCATCTCTACATACCAGACAGAGTTCAAGTGGATAACCATATACTCCTCTTCATGGCAGACAGTAACAACCTTTCTGTTCACAGGATATTTTAACTTCTGGTGTAGGGTTGAGGTAATAGCGCCTGTCCCATGGATCCAGGGGCGTCCCACTAAGTAAGAATAAGCTAGTCGAATATCCATTACCTAGAAAGTATATTTGAAGACCTGCGAAACTACCTTGATCAGAAGATCCACCTCTCTGTGTACCATTCTCTTTGATCCGTCAAAGGCTCGGACTATAATATCACTAGGTTTTAGTATAACCCATTCGCAATCAAGTTTGTCAAGAGAACCCTTCGGTAGAACATTTAACGAGGAACCGGTATCAACCAATACATGAGCTAGAGTAGTACCTCTGCATTCAATGGAGACATACAGCGCCTTGTTGTTGTTTCTTCCTTCAGGATTCAGGTCAGCATCAGAAAAACCTAACCCATTATCCGTCGTTAGACTAGCAACATAACTTCCAAATTTGTCAGTCGAAATCTCTTGTGGTACGTGAGCAGTCTTCAAAAAGTTCACTAAATCCTGTGCATGGGCTTCGGAACACAACACCAGGGATAACATGGAGATCTTAGATGGGGTCTTCCCCATATGTTCAACAATCTTGTAATCGCTTTTACGGATAATCTTTAAAACCTCCTCCAACTCTTGCCTAGAGGTGTCTTCAACTGCAACTTCTTTAGGCTCCTCCGTCTGGGAAGGCTCTATTATTTTCTCTTTGCCCCGAGCCTCAGTAGTTTACTTGGTAGTAGTAACTCAAATAGGTGTAGCAACAGTCTTCAGAGAGATTTCCAGGGAGAAAATCCTTCCGCTTCTAGTAACCTTATTGGTCCCAGAGATATTGTCAATGTTGGAATCAGTAGCTTCGGTAACTTCATCTTCAGTGGTCAATAACTCTTGCTTGATGTCGTGGTAGTAGAGTCAGATCCATAGTTCCAAGGAATAGCCTTATCTGAGGAATATGGAATGGGTCCAGGTGAGGTGACGATTAGAGGAGCATCTTTTGGATTGGCAGTAATCCTTACAGGACCTTTGGAAGTGATCTTGATGGGAGTTCCAGAAATTACAAATAAGTCTTGAAACAGATACTCAGTAGACAAAATCTTCTCAATTAGAATTATATGATTGTCCATTAGGCATTGAACTCCTTCCTTCAATAACTTGCATCCATTAGGTTGGGTTGCGCAACAGTAGCATCTTTCAATACAACCCAGAAATAAACCGGCCTGTAACAGATTCTTTTTGATAATTGTGAGGGGAGTAACCAATTCACCTATAGTAGCAACATAAAGAACATCATCAATAGCACTTATGCCTTTTTCATGCTTCCTCATAGGTGTAGTAATCACATTTGAGTTCTCCGGAGGATCAAACTCAATTTCTTTGTTGTCAATCATATCCTGAATCTTGTTTTTCAGGGCCCATCATTTATTGGTGTTGTGCCCAGGACTGTTGGAATGGTAGGCACACTTCACATCCGGATTGTAGCGGGGAGAGGAGGTGTTGGGATTTTGAGGAGGATCCCTTAAAGTTACCAGCTCCGCTTTTAGTAAATGTTGTAATGCTTGAGATAGCGGCATACTGATCTTCATAAACTATCTTCTCAGAGCATCTGACCTATGCTAATTGCCTTGTTGTTGTTATTGAACAAACGCAGGATTATAGATTAGCACATCTCCTATAGATTGGTTGCGATCACTTTTAACATGGCCCTTATGGATATAAATAACATTGGTCTCCTTCTTACCATTGAATGTCTTCTTCACAGTACATGAAGACGCAGCCACTGGAATTTTTCCGCTCTTGATACCACTTTCGACATGTTCTTCAGTTAGAATCAACTCAGTGAAACTAGATGAGGAGCTTCCAATCATATGGTTAAAGAATGGTCCTGTCAAAGTGCCCATGAACATATCAACTAGCTCCCTGTTAGACAGTGGAGGTTGAACTCGTCCAGCCAGATCTCTCCACTTTTGGGCATACTCTTTAAACCCTTCATTCAAGCCCATAGTCATATTTTGTAATTGCACACGAGTTGGTGCAAGGTCAGCATTGTATTGATACTGCTTGTAAAAAGCAGCAACTAAATCCTTCCAAGTGTGAATGTTGGCTCCCTCCAGCTGATATAACCACTTGAATTATGTATCAGACAAACTTTCCTGAAATAAGTGAACCCATAACTTTTTTCAGTAGTATGGGGTTGAATATTCCAAACATAAGATCTCAGAAGAAGCTTAGGGAAAGACACACCATCATATTTGGCAAAGGTAGGAACCTTGAACTTGTGAGGGATAAAAAACCCCGAGATAAGAACCAACTCTTCAAAGTCCATCCCATGCACTTTCTGTATTTCCATAGCATTAAGTCAATCTTCCAACTGCTTGTATCTGTCGTCAGTAGGAGGATACTGTTTAGTGGAATAGTCTTCATCAAAATCTTGGCCAGAGCCAAGGTTGTTATTCTCTTCAGCTTTAATACTTCTATCGTCTTCCTCCTTATTTTCATATTCATCAGAGGAAATAACACAATTTTGAGCTTGCTTGGGGAGGTTTTTGAACCTTCTCCCTATGTTAAGGATGACTGATTTCCGAGTCTTCTTCTTTTTGGCGATGAGCGCCATCATCTCTTTCTTCCCCTAGGCTAAGTTCAAAAGTGTTTCCTGGAATTGGGCATTATGTGCTTGGAGTTCCTTCACAGTCTGTTCTAGAGCCATCTTTTACTGAAATAAACAGAAAGAAGATGAGAAAACCTACTTAGAAGGTACATGTTATGTGATGATATGCAAATGTAACTGCAATGTTTTCAAGGACCTTTGCGGGATTTAAATTTTTTTAGACCAAAGGAAACAAAATAAACTTTAGTAACAAGCTTAAATTATAATTGCTTTCAATAAAAAGAGTTACAAAGAAGCAAAATGTCAATTCAAGTCTCCCATGGACGCTTCCACTTTGTGTTGACATATGCATTAAGGATTTGTTCTTCGTAGAGTCATTTCGTCAGCTTCAGTACTTTCTTCTCACTAGCATAGAACTGAGCCTCGAAGGTATCTCTTTCTTCCTTGAGATGAATCCGGGACTTATGTAGCTCTTCGAATCAGTAGGTATATCGGGATGAAGAACGGTATGAGAAACATCCCCTTCAACAACAGGCTCTACGATCACTGGTAGGATAGCAGGATATGGCATTTTAAGGTTCTAAGCATGAGATCGCACCCATCTAAGGTAAGGCTCTAGAGGAATGGAATTCTTGTGTCCCAAAGTCTTGCTATCAATCAGGTTGATCGTGCCCCAAGAATGTACAAACCTTTGATGGTAATTTTAAGGGTCATTCTCATAGTCGAACACAATACTCTGGATGAGCATATCATGAGGATTATCCCTTCGAGCATAACCAAACTGAAGCATAGCTAGAGAAAGGTTGTAAGTGATTCCCCCTTTTATACCAAGGAGTGGTACATTAGGGAATTCCCCACAGCAATCAATAATAGTGACATCTTCCTGAGATTGAGAACATCAATGGATATCTACATGAGTGAGTGACATCAACCTTTGAAATTAGAACAAAGTTTGGTTCTAATCATATCTTAGAGTTTTGATGATAACAATGAAATAAATTTTGTATAAAATATTTTATACTCTGATGTGCATGTTTTGTAATTCAAATGATGTTCTGAATCAAGCATTCTCAAAAAATGAAACATCATTCTACACTAAGCAGAAAAAGGATAAAGAAGTTCCTAAGAAATTTTATGTAAACGCAAGTCTGAAGCAAACTCTGAAGGAAGCACTCCAAGGAAAACTCTGATACAAAGTAATATTAAGCAACCTCTGATAAAGCTAGCTGAAGCAAAGATTTGAAAGAAGCACGCTGAAAGAAATATTTGATAATGCAAGCTGAAGCAAACTCTGATGAAGAAAACTCTGACAGAAGAAGTGATATAGCAAATTCTGATAGAAGAAAAGTTAAAGCAAACTCTGATGTTGCAATGCTGCAAGCAAACTCTTAAACTTCCAGAGACAAGCTCTGACAGTACCGTTGATCATTTAATGCTAATACTACTAACGCACTCAAGTGGTACTATGCACGAGAGAATTAGAAACATAAAGATCAAGCTAACACGCATCATTAATGCATACTCTCTCTTCAAGAAAGTAACAGTCAAAATTTGAAGCTATATATAGAAGACCATTTGTTTCAAAGAAAAGTTACTGATCCACACAAAATATATTGAAGCTCACTATTTTATTCTTGTAAACTCTTTGTATATAGTGGGTAACTCTTAAGTACTGGGATAAAATCTTAGTAATAAATCACAGTTTATGATATAGCTTATTAGAAGCATTCTGATTCACTATTGTTAAGAGATAATCTTTGTAATTATTCCTTGAGAGACCAGTTGGGTCAGATTTCTCAAGAGGGCTAAGACTAGTTGAGTCTTAGATGGTTACACACATCCAGAAGACAAAGACGGAAACAAGATTGACAGAAAGAACATGGATAAACAACAAAAATTAGATTTCAAAAAACACCACAGAGCTAGAAATATCTTTCTGAATGCTATCTCTAAAACGGAATATGAGAAAATCACCAAGAGAGATACAGGACATGACATGTTTGAGTCTCTCAAAATGACTCATGAAGGAAATGCTCAAGTAAAAGAGACAAAATCTCTGGCTCTTATCCAGAAGTATGAAGCCTTCAAAATGGAAGAAAATAAGTCCATTGAAACTACGTTCTCAAGACTCCAAACCATGACCGCTGGCCTGAGAGTTCTGAACAAAGGATACACCAAGGCAGACCATGTTAAGAAAATTATAAAATGTTTATCCAGAAGATGGTCACCTATGGTTACTGTATTCAAAGTGTCAAAAGATTTGAATGATGTATCTCTTGAAGAACTTATCAGTGCATTAAGAAGTCACGAGATAGAACTTGATGAACATGAGCCTCATAAGAAAGGTAAGTCTGTCGCGCTTAAATCTATTAAAAAATGTGAAACTAACGCTTTTCAGACAGAAGAAGGAAACTCTGAAGACTCTGCATCAGAAGAAGATGAGTTATCTCTGCTCTCCAGAAGGATCAACCAGATGTGGAAGCACAGACAAAAGAAGTTCAGAAACTACAAGGGGTTAGAAGATAAACCAGAATCTTCTGGACATAAGAAGTCAAGAGATATAGTCTGCTATGAATGTAAGGAACTAGGACACTACATAAGTGATTGTCCTAAGCTACAAAGAGAAAGACCAAAGAGAAGGTTTGGAAGAAAGAAATGCATGATGGCCACCTGGGATGATTCGGAATCTTCTAAAGCTGAATCTGACTCAGAAGATGAGCATGCTAACCTAGCGTTTATGGCTACCACAGTAGATGAAAATGACTCAGACTCTGATTCAGAACCGAAAGAGGTATTCTCTGAATTCTCTAGATCTGAACTTGTAGAAAGCTTATCAGAACTTCTTGAAAATTACAGTCAACCCAAAATCAAATACAAGAAACTCAAAAAGAATCTTGCATCTGATTTTGAGAAACTTGAAACAGAAAACTCTAAACTTAAAGAAAACAATTTTAAACTCAAAGAGGAAGTTCAAAAACTTCAAAAGATTTCTATTTCAGATTCTGCTTCAAGTTCAAGAGATATTCTTAAAGAATATGACTCTAGTTTTCAAACATTTCTTGCTAAAAGCATAGATAGAAGCAAAATGGCTTCAATGATCTATGGTGTTAGTGGAAATAAAAGAAGAGGAATTGGATATGAAACTCCTAAAGGGAAAGAAACATATAAACCTAAACATGTTGAGGAAATGGTTATCACATATAAACAACTGCGCAAACAATTTAGTTTTGGGCACACACATGATATCAAATACACATATCACTCTGAAAATTTTTATGCTAAATCAAAGTTCAAACATAACTTTAGAAACTCTAACCAAAAAAGACCCAAAAGGATATGGGTACCTAAGGAGAAAATAATATATGTTGCAGGAGTCCTTAACAGCACAGTTGAAACACTAGTCATGGTACCTGGACTCTGGATGCTCACGACATATGACGGGAAGAAAGTCTATGTTCCAAAGTGTGGAACTTAAATCTAGAGGAGATGTCAAATTTGGAGGAAATCAGAAAGGAAAGATTATTGGTTCTGGAACCATTGGAAACAGTAACCTTCCTTCTATAACTAATGTTCTGTTGGTAGAAGGATTAGCGCATAACTTGTTGTCCATAAGTCAATTAAGTGACAACGTTTATGACATAATCTTTAATCAAAAATCATGTAGAGCTGTTAGTCAAAAAGATGGAACAATCCTTTTCACTGGCAAGAGAAAGAACAACATCTATAAAATTGATCTTTCTGACCTTATAACTCAGAATTTAACATGCCTTATGTCTGTTAGCGATTAGCAATGGGTTTGGCACAGAAGATTGGGACATGTTAGCATGAGAAGAATATCTCAAATTAACAAACTCAATCTGGTCAGGGGACTTCCCAATCTGAAGTTCAACTCAGAAGCTCTGTGTGAAGCATGTCAGAAAGGAAAATTTTCAAAACCTTCTTTTAAGTCGAAAAATGATGTTTCTTCCTCTAGGCCATTGGAACTTCTTCACATTGATCTGTTTGGACCAGTTAAAACTGAATCCATCAGAGGAAATAAGTATGGATTGGTCATTTTTGATGACTACAACAGATGGACATGGGTTAAGTTTTTAAAACATAAGGATGAGTCACATTCTGTGTTCTTCGACTTCTGCAACCAAGTGCAAAATGAAAAAGTGTTTAGAATCATAAAAGTTAGAAGTGGTCATGGAGGAGAATTTGAAAACCATTATTTTGAAAAGTTTTTTAAAGAAAATGGAATTTCGCATGATTTCTCTTGTCCTAGAACTCCCCAACAAAATGGAGTTATAGAACGAAAGAATAGAACTTTGCAAGAAATGGCCAGAACCATGATTAATGAAACCAATGTGTCTAAACACTTCTTGGAAGAAGCAGTGAACACAACATGTTATATTCAAAATAGAGTCTCTATAAGACCTATTCTTGAAAAGACTCCTTGTGAATTATGGAAAAACAGAAAACCCAACATTTCATATTTTCATCCTTTTGGATGTACTTGTTATATTCTGAATACTAAAGATAATCTGAACAAGTTTGATTCTAAGGTACAAAAGTGTTTTCTACTTGGATATTCTGAACACTCGAAAGGATATAGGGTATACAACATAGAAACTCTGATTGTTGAAGAATCAATCAAAGTCAGGTTTGATGATAAGCTTGGCCAGCAAAAGCCAAAGCAGAATGAAAATCTTGTAGGTATAAAAGATCATCTTACAAACTCTGAAGAGTCAGAAGCAAGACAACTCAGAAGATCCTTCTATTGCAAATGCTCTGGACAATCTAAGAATTTCTGAACAAACCTCACATAAAAGATTCCCCAGAATCACAAAAGCACATCCAGAAAATGTGATTATTGGAAAGAAAGAAGATCTCGTCAGAACAAGATCCTCCCTCGAAAACATTGAAGAATCACTGTTTGGATTGGTCTCTCTGATTGAGCCAGCCTAAATACAAGAAGCTCTGCAAGACAATGATTGGATCCTAGCTATGCAATAAGAACTAAATCAATTTTCCAGAAATGATGTGTGGGATCTAGTTCTAAAACCTAAAGGATTCAATATCATAGGAACAAAATGGGTATTCAGAAACAAGTAAAATGAGCAAGGAGAGGTTGTCAGAAGCAAGGCACGATTGGTTGCACAAGGTTATAGTTAACAAGAAGGAATTGATTATAACGAAACTTTTGCCCCAGTCGCCAGGTTATCCATTAGATTATTAATTTATTTTGCTATTCAACATAACATCTCATTATATCAAATGGACGTTAAAAGTGAATTTTTAAATGGTTACATAGAAGAAGTGTTATGTCCATAAGCCTCTGGGTTTTGATGACTCAAAATATCCAGAACATGTTTTTAAACTGAAAAAGTCTCTGTATGGTCTGAAACAAGCTCCCAGAGCTTGGTATGAACGTCTAAGTAACTTTATTTTAGAAAAGAATTTTACCAGAGTGGAAGTGGACACTACCTTATTCAGAAAAACACTTACAAATGACATTTTAATTTGTCAAATAATGTAGATGACATTATTTTTGGAACTTCTAATGTCTCTCTTGGAAGAGAATTTGCTGAGTCTATGCAGGCTGAATTTGAGATGAGCATGATAGGAGAACTAAAATTCTTTATGGGAATTCAAATAAATCAGACTCCAGAAGGTACTTACATACATAAAACAAAGTATGTTAAAGAACTCCTGAAGAAATTCTAGCTATCAGAAAGTAAAGAAGTAAAGACACCAATGCATCCTACATGCATTTTGGGAAAAGATGAGGTAAGTAAGAAAGTAGATCATAAACTCTATAGAGGTATGATTGGATCTCTTTTCTATTTGACTGCATCTAGACTAGATATATTATTCAGTGTATGTTTATGTGCAAGATTCCAATCAGATCCTAGAGAATCTCACTTAACTGTAGTTAAGAGAATTCTGAGGTTTTTGAAAGGTACTACTAACCTTGGACTGTGTTAGAGAAGATCCAAAGAGTTTAAACTAGTAGGTTATTGTGATGCTAACTTTGCTGGAGATAGAATAGAACGAAAAAGCACCTCTAGAAGCTGTCAGTTTCTGGGTGATAACCTTATCTCATGGTACAGCAAGAAGCAAGCCACTATTGCACTATAAACAACTGAAGCAGAATATATATCTGATGCTGGATGTAGCACTCAGATGATCTGGATGAAGAGCCAGTTAGAAGATTATCATATCTATGAAACTAAGATTCCTATCTTCTGTGATAATACCTATGCTATTTGTCTTTCAAAACATCCTATCTTACATTCTAAGGCAAAACATATAGAAATTAAACATCATTTCATAAGGGACTATATTCAGAAAGGAATTTTAAGTTTAGACTTCGTAGACACAGACCATTAATGGGCTGATATTTTTACTAAACCTCTTTCTGAAGATAAATTTAAATCCATTTTGAAAAACATTAGTATGGAACTTTGTCCTGAATGAAATTTCTTTTCTATATATGTTTTCAAAATGTTCTGAAATGAATGTTCTGATTAACAACTCTTCAGAAGTTAGAAGAGGAGTTACTTTAGAAACCATCTATAAGTTCTAAAATGTGTCTAACATTTCATTACAAAAATGGTTCAGAAGTTCATTACATTAAAACAGCTGTCACACGATATCCTCAGAAGTTGAACGCGTGTTTCAACTCTGAAAGGTCACGCATGCGTGCACTGCTATTGAGACGTCGTTCCTAGGTAACTGTTCAGATTTAATCAAATCTCATGCATCCTCTCAATGTCAAATCTCATTAATTGCTTGTAATGATTAATTTTTTTTTATTTAATTGTTCTAAATTCTTTAATTGTTTTATCTCTTTAAAATTCTTTTTCATAAGATATAAATACTTTGCAATTTTTTTTTTACTTTTTACCCCCCCCTCTCTCTCTCTCAAGATGAATCCAAACAGGATTAAACCAACAAAGAAATCAGAACTTGCATGATGAAACAAGAGGAATCCTCAACAAAAATCAAGAATCTTCTTCTTTCTCTTGTCTCTCGTCAATCTTAGTTTCATTTTTTTTCAATTTTTTGTACTTCTGTCCTTTGACATCTTCTATATAAAAATCTTTTGAATCTCTTTAAATTTTTTTTTTTTTGCTTTTTGATTATGACAAAAAGGGGGAGAAAATGTGATTTTGATCTGATCCATGATAGCAGTTATGGGACTAAATCTCAAACATTCCTAACAAAATATAAAGTTCGTTTCTGTTTAAAAGATATGCAGGCACCTCAAGACTCTAAAATACTAAGCTCTAAACATCATCTGGTAAAGATCTGCTAAAGAAACTCTGAAGAAAAGATCAGGAGCTCTTAAAGAAACTCTAAAAGAAAAATGTCCCAAAGCTCTGAAGAACAATCTCAGGAAGTTTCTCTTATACATTTAAGTTCTTTTATTATTTATTTCAGAAGAAGAAGTATTTATCTCTGGGGGAGATTATCAATCTCAGGGGGAAATTCTCACTCTTGTACAAAAAAATTTAAAATCAAAATCTGAATTGTTTTTTCATCATCAAAAAGGGGGAGATTGTTAGAACAAAGTTTGGTTCTAATCATATCTTAGATTTTTGATGATAACAATGAAATAAATTTTATATAAAATATTTTATACTCTGATGTGCATGTTATCTAACTCAGATGATGTTCTGACTCAAGCATTCTTAAAAGTGAAACATCATTCTACACTGAGCAGAAAAAGGATAAAGAAGTTCCTAAGAAGTTTTATGTAAACGCAAGTCTGAAGCAAACTCTGAAGGAAACACTCCAAGGAAAACCCTGATACAAAGTAATCTTAAGCAACCTCTAATAAAGCTAGTTGAAGCAAATATTTGAAAGAAGCATGCTGAATGCAATATTTGATAATGCAAGCTGAAGCAAACTCTGATGAAGAAAACTCTGACAAAATAAGTGATATAGCAAACTCTGATAGAAGAAAAGTTAAAGAAAACTATGATGTTGCAATGGTGCAAGAAAACTCTTAAACTTCCAGAGACAAGCTCTGATAGTACCATTGATCATTTAATGCTAAGACGGCTAACGCAATCAAGTGGTACTATGCACGAGAGCATTAGAAACATAAATATCAAACTAACATGCATCATTAATGCATACTCTCTCTTCAAGGAAGTAACGTTCAAAATTTGAATCTATATATAGAAGACCATTTGTTTCAAAGCAAGGTTACTGATCCATGCAAAATATACTGAAGCTCACTATTTTCATTCTTGTAAACTCTTTGTTAAGAGATAATCTTTGTAATTGTTCCTTGAGAGACCAGTTGGGTCAGATTTCTCAAGAGGGCTAGGACTAGTTGAGTCTTAGAGGTGTTAGTCACAACAGTTTGGTTGTGTATTGTAACTGTTCCTTGAGAGACCAGTTGGGTCATATTTCTCAAGAGGGATAGGACTAGTTGAGTCTTTGAGGTGTTAGTCAGTTGCAGTTGGCTTGTACATTGTATTGTTAGTCACAACAGTTTGGTGGTTCATTTGTAATCAGTTTTGATTATAGTGGATTAAGTCCTCGTTGAGAGAGGCGAAATCACCTTGGCGGGTGGACTGGAGTAGTTTAAGTTTTAAATGAACCAGGATAAAAATACCTGTGTCGTTCCATTATTATTGCACGAGAAAAAGGAAAAATGTATTCACCCCCCCCCCCCCCCTTTAAGTGTTTTCTCACCTTTCAATTGGCATCAGAGCTCTAGTTCAGGGTGCAAACACCTAACAGTGTCAGAAAAAGATCCAGAAGAAAAACACTATGGCAACTGAACAAAACAACAACAACTGCACCAAACCTCCTGTGTTTGATGGAGAAGACTTTGAATACTGGAAGGATAGACTAGAAAGTTTCTTTCTAGGTCATGATGCTGATTTATGGGATATGGTCCTAGATGGTTACACACATCCAGAAGACAAAGACGGAAACAAGATTGACAGAAAGAACATGGATAAACAACAGAAATTAGATTTCAAAAAACACCACAGAGCCAGAAATATCTTTCTAAATGCTATCTCTAAAACGGAATATGAGAAAATCACCAACAGAGATACAACACATGACATGTTTGAGTCTCTCAAAATGACTCATGAAGGCAATGCTCAAGTAAAAGAGACAAAAGCTCTGGCTCTCATCCAGAAGTATGAAGCCTTCAAAATGGAATAAAATAAGTCCATTGAAGTTATGTTCTCAAGACTCAAAACTCTGACCGCTGGCCTGAGAGTTCTGAACAAAGGATACACCAAGGCAGAACATGTTAAGAAAATTATAAAAAGTTTATCCAGAAGATGGTCACCTATGGTTACTGCGTTCAAAGTGTCAAAAGATTTGAATGATGTATCTCTTGAAGAACTTATCAGTACATTAAGAAGTCACGAGATAGAACTTGATGAACATGAGCCTCAAAAGAAAGGTAAGTTTGTCGCCCTTAAATCTATTAAAAATGTGAAACTAATGCTTTTCAGGGAGAAGAAGGAAACTCTGAAGATTCTGCATCAGAAGAAGATGAGTTATCTCTGTTCTCCAGAAGGATCAACCAAATGTGGAAGCACAGACAAAAGAAGTTCAGAAACTACAAGAGGTCAGAAGATAAACCAGAATCTTCTGGACATAAGAAGTCAAGAGATATAGTCTGCTATGAATGTAAAGAACCAGGACACTACAGAAGTGATTGTCCTAAGCTACTAAGAGAAATACCAAAGAAAAGGTTTGGAAGAAAGAAAGGCTTGATGGCCACCTGGGATGATTCAGAATCCTCTGAAGCTGAATCTGACTCAGAAGATGAGCATGCTAACCTTGCATTTATGGCTACCACATCAGATGACGATGACGATGACTCTGATTCAGAACCGATAGAGGTATTCTCTGAATTCTCTAGATCCAAACTTGTAGAAATCTTATCAGAACTTCTTGAAAACTACAGTCAACCCAAAATCAAATACAAGAAACTCAAAAAGAATCTTGCATCTGATTTTGAGAAACTTGAAACAGAAAACTCTGAACTTAACGAAAACAATTTTAAACTCAAAGAGGAAGTTCAAAAAGTTCAAAAGATTTCTATTGCAGATTCTGCTTCAAGTTCAAGAGATATTCTTAAAGAATATGACTCTAGTTTTCAAACATTTCTTGCTAAAAGCATAGGTAGAAGCAAAATGGCTTCAATGATCTATGGTGTTAGTTGAAATAACAGAAGAGGAATTGGATATGAAACTCCCAAAGGGAAAGAAACATATAAACCTAAACATGTTGAGGAAATGGTTATCACATATAAACCACTGCACAAACAATTTTATTTTAGGCACACACATGATATCAAATACACATCTCACTCTGAAAATTTTTATGCTAAATCAAAGTTCAAACAGAACTTTAGAAACTCTAACCAAAAAGGACCCAAAAGTATATGGGTACCTAAGGAGAAAATAATATATGTTACAGATGTCCTTAACAGCACAGTTGAAACACCAGTCATGGTACCTAGACTCTGGATGCTCACAACATATGACGGGAAGAAAGTCTATGTTCCAAAGTATGGAACTTAAATCTAGAGGAGATGTCAAATTTGGAGGAATTTAGAAAGGAAAGATTATTGGTTCTGGAACCATTGGAAACAGTAACCTTCCTTCTGAAACAAACGGTTGAAAATCATCAAACAATGAAGTCGCCATCGAACGTCTTTTATCCCACATGTAGGGAAAGGTAAACATCGAGAAAACCTGAGAAGGGAGAAGTCACGGTCTTGCGACCGAGAGATCAGGTAAGGGAGTCTATTACGCGAGGGGAAGGTATTAGCACCCCACACGCCCGTAGTAATCTACGGTATCCATTCTTGTTGTCTATCTTATGAGTGTATTTAATCTATGCTTACTGTCTACTATACTACTGAAGGGAGAATGCATGCAATAGAAAGGAGAAAAGAATGTAGGGAAAATAAAATTGTGCTCGCTTGGGCCCTACCCCAATGCCTACATATCCTTTTTGAGGAATCAGAGTTATCGTAGTTTGTCTCACATGTTTCTGTTTGTTTGTGTTTTTTATGGATGAAGTTAATTCCGCCTTCTGCCACAGCTCGACCTTTGGAGACTTATGCGTTGGCACAGAAGTAAACTAATCATGTCCTTTCCTGAAAAGGGTTTTAGAGAAATGGTGCTCGAGCGCACAAAAGGGTTTGAATTGGTTTGTGTTTTATTACCTTGAAAAAAGGGTTTAAGTGAGATTAACATGTTTTTGATTTGCTAAGAAAAGAAGTTTTAGTTTTAGATGCAAGGATGCAAAAAGGGGAAGAAAAGAGTCTAAGGGAGACTAGCCTATCTCTAACCTAATATTATCATACAACGGTAATCCTACGTCAAGGATGAAAGGGGAAGTTTCTACCTAATGTCAGCATGCATGGTTTGCAACCTAAGGTCTAACTTGCGTCCGAAGGGAGCAAGCGCATCCTAAGGGAACATGGTATGTACAAGGGTAAAGCAAGCAAGCCAGCAAACAGAGCACACCTAAGAGATCCTACCTAGGTTAGCATGTTGAAGAAAGTCTAACAAAACTATCCTATAGGGAACATGCAATGAGAGCAAAGTCGTGATCTCAATTTCTAAATTGAGTGACTCATCGGTCGGCAAGAAATAAAGGAAAGCGATAAAATCCTATAGGGAGCATGCACTGAGAGGGAAGTCATGATCTCAATTCCTAAATTGAGTGACTCATAGATCAATAAGAACACAAACAAACACAAGCACAACACATATAACAAATGAAGTGCGGAATACCTACTACAGGTCTTTAAACAGTGACTTCGAGCGCACGCTCTTTATTTCCTACTTCACATGATATCTAGAAAGCGATAACAAACTGCAATAAAGTGAGAAGAAGTAAAAGGGTAGTAACGGAGGCTACCAAAGCGAGCAAGTTGTCAAGAGCAGACGAAAGCACTAAAAAAGCATGGAGTATGCACCGATCAAGCTTTACCAAGAAACAAACAGAGTCAGAAACAATATCCAACTAAGATAAAGGCAAACGTGTGTCATGAATGCAATGCGTAACCAGAAGTTCTTGTACAAAGTCCCGCAAAATATCACATGTATCAGAACAATATATAATATGATATGGATTTCTCAAGATGATGAGAAAATAAGGCATGTCACATCAGAAGCGAGCATAAGCGGTATGCTTCGATCACATAACAATTTGTTATGTCACATGACCGAAAGCACCAAAAATGTACCTTGCAAAATAAACAAACGCGTAAAAAATAACGAGGCACAATGATATGAAAATATAAATAACAAAAACTAAAAGCAAAAGTATTTTTATTAGTTTTTTATGTGAGGAAATTTCTATCATAAATTAAAGAATTAATTCCTAAAACCGATTAAGAAAAACTAACAAATTTTATTGACTATTACAATTTTGTCATAACAAAAATCTATAAAGAACTAAATAAAGGTCCTAAATCTTACCAAGAAAATATGAGGGTCAGGAGGGGTGTGAGCTGGATTCAGGAGGGTGTAGCATAGTAAGTTTGACGCTGGCCTGTTAGAATAAAGCCCATTAGCAATTTGTTTGAAGCTGCCAAAAAATGTCCTTTAGGCCACATCAATAGGGATACGGTCCACCCATTCCAATAATCCAATTTAACTCCTTTTCCAAAATCTCAAACAATTGATTCAATTATAAGCTTTAAATATTTTCCAATTAAAAGAAATCAAAGAAAATTAAGGTAAAGAGTATAAGGAATGAAATGGCATCGTTCCACCGGTTGGGGTTAAACGTATTGTGCCTCTTCAAATCCCACGACCTTATTCTTTGAACCGCCCGTAAATCTCCGTTGTTGACCTCGATCTCCACAAATCATCGCCTCCCACCCTCCTTCAAATGGAGCCACCATAACCATAACCTTCTTCCTCAATTGACCCTCTATCTCATTATCCTTCCGCTCTTCTTCAATCGCTCTCTAATTCTCCGTTCCATTCTCAACCACCTCCACCATTTCTAATGTCCGGCCATCGTATCACAAATATAGACCTTATTGTTTCTCCCTTCGGTCGTGAATTCCAACTAGAAGCCTTAAGGGACTGGTTATTAGATCAAATCGAGAAAGGGGAAAATCGCAACCCTAGATCCAATTGGCGGTGATTCAACAAGGAAATTGACTGATTCATGATCCAAATACCCACACAGCAAACTATTATACACATAAAAAAAAATAGCTAAATATGAGAATCCAAGCCTAAATACAGAGTCGAGACGTACCCCTGCGACGGTTGCGAGATGGCTCTAAGAGGAAGAGATCGAAAACCAGATATGAGAATCCGTTTGCTCATGTATGCATCCTCCAATCTTGTGGTTGCGTTTTCCTCTTCTTCTTCTCTTCCGCAATTTGTTATGCACGTTGTTGTTGTTGTTGTTGTTAGGAAGTTATTGCGATTGCGATTTCTTGATAGAGATTACGTTGAAGATGATAATGTGTGAAGTGTTTGCGTGAGGATTGACAATGAAACAGATGGAGATTGAAGTGAAGATTGCAATTAATTGAAGGTTCTGAGAAGATGAAGGTTGAAGTGCATAATCAATGGAGATTATGCAGAGGCTCGAAGGTTGAAGGTTGGGGAAGAAGATGTTGATACAGTTCAGAGGAAGAGGTGAAGATGAAGGTGGTTGAAGATTGATGATGGAGAAGATTGTGAAGAGTTGAGAGTGAAGGTTGAAGATGGAGATTGCAGAGAGAGGCTAGATGCAGTTTCAGTATGAAGATGATGATGCGATTCAAAGAGAGAGAATTTTCCTTTGAATTTTTGGTGATTCTCCTGCAGATTGAAGAATGATCCAATTCCAAGGTAATTTTCTGTTATATTCTGTTAGAGTTTGTTTGAGTAGAAGTTAGAGTTGAATTCAATCAGAGCCCTTGATCCTTGATTTTATGTTATAGATTCAGTGGTTAGATTCAGAGCTAACTTTACTTCAATATTTTTGTAATTCGTTTTTCTATTAGATGAGTTGTTATTTGTTGTCAATTAGTTTTATTATCCTCTGATGCAAGGCAGTCCCATTTTATTTTGGTATGGGAATTAGTTTTGAAAATTGATGTGAACTAGTTTCTCTGATTCTCATAATGACGGCAGTAAAACGCTTGGGATTGTACTCTGCATTACGAGCTTGGAGTGCAATTTCTTTGAGGTCCAACTTACAGTCCCAATTGACTGTTGAAACAATATTTTGAAGGGTTGGCACAATTCAAGAAGGATGTTTCTGTAGATCTACCGGTTGGCTCCCTTCCAATCCTTGATCAGCCATCAACCCTTTTTTCTAGAGAGAAATTCGGGTTTATATAAGATAAGAGAAATTGAGCGTGAATGATTTTAAAAAGGGTTCTTTTATATAGAGAGTGACGAAGAAATTGAGATTTGTATTGTGAGGTTTTTATAAGAGAGTGTGATTTGGGTTTGGATCTTGTCTGTTAGAAATTGTTTGAAAAGTTTGTTAGGATATTAGTTTGAAATTGGTTATATGAGATTGAGTTAGTTATGGGCTTGGGAATTGGTACATGAGCTGTCAAATGTTGTCCAAAAAGGGCCTTTTACACTTTCCTCTTATAACTTGCTTCCTTTCTCTTTTGTATTTCTGATTTTCTGTTTCTATTTCTTGTTTGCATAATGAGCTAGCACGGTTTTGATTATGAAGAGAAGGTTAAAAGCTAGTTGAAACTATGATGGGTTGAAGGTTTGAGGTTAGTTTGAAATGAGTTAGGAATCTGTTAATTTGGTTTTGATAATCCTGCTGGTTTTTTCCTTGAACAGGGCGTTTTTCTGGATTGGTTTTGCAGGTTGTGGGAGCATAGTGCCATGGCCTTGATGAAAGAAAACAAAAGCGATGAGCGGGAATCTTGAAGGTCAGCGGTTCGGTAATGAAGGAAGAAACATGAAGATATGAATAAGTCTTCGTTTATGGGGTTTGAGAACCAATGTCGCATGGAGATGACTGAAGATATTCTTGTAGCAAATTGAAAAGACTCATGTAACTTAGAGAATATTGTCACCTCTTGTAGTTTTCTTTGTGAATTGTAACTTGTTTTTTTGTATAACATCAACATGGCTTGTAAATTTGCACGATTATGACCTTGAACAAACATGAATATCTGAAGTTGGATAGAACTCTGATGAATTTGGCTTGATGTTTAGATATCGTAAAAATGATCATGAATCTTTGAATCTTGATGACTCTGATGAACACAAGCAATGAATAAGTGAATAACCTGGTTATTCTTACCAGCATATTTCATGTTTCTATTTGTCATTCCAACTCAAACATATCTTGGAACCATACACAAAACTTAATTGATTAAGTGATGCATAAATGAATCCATCTCTTCTCTTGTATGAAAGCCATGTAAACATTCTTCCCACTTTGATCCATTTTTGACAACTTGAATTCATAGAGTCTCTTTAAACATATCCCTTTTTTAAACTAATCCCTAACTCATGCTTAAATTTGCGTCGACTTACACTTTATCCCCACAACTCCTTGATTTTTATTGTATTAAAAGGAAATTGAATCCACTCTTCGCACAAACCGTAATTATTTCCTTCTAACCCAAAAATCTTGGATTGAATTAGTAAAATATAGAATCATAGAATGCGATGCCACCATCGCTTACAATTCGAGCCTCAATTGATTAGAGAATATGCCGAAGACCTTGGCTTGATGAATAAATGAATTATATCCCATTAATAGCAAGCCTCTTGACAATAATCTTGATCAATCATAAGAAGGTTCAACATGACTCTCTTCCCTAGGAAATCCTCAAATGGAAACTAAGCTTTAGAAACATCAAAGGAAAGAGGTTCAATTGGAATATTGATGCAGTCATTAAGCGCCACAAATGAAACCTTAATACACTTGTCTCAACATGGAAATTTGATGAAGACAGAAGTCCGTAATGACCATGAATACACAACCCTAGATTCAAACCATTGATTGTTAAAAAACTCGCAAACCATTGATTGTTGAAGAAATCAGTTGACTCTCCCTAAATGAAGACGAGGGCTTAAAAGTACAGAGAAACCCTAATTCTTCATTATCTTTGATCATATGCCACTTTTTATTGATTAATGAATGAATGATGTGTTAGATGACCTAATGGGAGTTATATACATGAAAAAAGTGCGAGATGCGTAAGTCAGGAAAAAGTAAGAGGGTAGGACAAATTTGGGGTATTACACCTTCTATAACTAATGTTCTGTTGGTAGAAGGATTAGCACATAACTTGTTGTCCATAAGTCAATTAAGTGACAACGTTTATGACATAATCTTTAATCAAAAATCATGTAGAGCTGTTAGTCAAAAAGATGGAACAATCCTTTTCACTGGTAAGAGAAAAAACAACATCTATAAAATTGATCTTTCTGACCTTATAACACAGAATGTAAAATGCCTTATGCCTGTTAGCAATGAGAAATGGGTCTGGCACAGAAGATTGGGACATGTTAGCATGAGAAGAATATCTCAAATTAACAAACTCAATCTGGTCAGGGGACTTCCCAATCTGAAGTTCAACTCAGAAGCTCTGTGTGAAGCATGTCAGAAAGGAAAATTTTCAAAACCTTCTTTTAAGTCAAAAAATGTTGTTTCTTCCTCTAGGCTGTTGGAACTTCTTCACATTGATCTGTTTGGACCAGTTAAAACTGAATCCATTAGAGACAAGAAGTATGGATTGGTCATTGTTGATGACTACAGCTGATGGACATGGGTTAAGTTTTTAAAACACAAGGATGAGTCACATTATGTGTTCTTCGACTTCTTCAACCAAGTGCAAAATGAAAAAGAGTTTAGAATCATAAAAGTTAGAAGTGATCATGGAGGAGAATTTGAAAACCATTATTTTGAAAAGTTTTTTAAAGAAAATGGAATTTCTCATGATTTCTCTTGTCCTAGAACTCCCCGACAAAATGGAGTTGTAGAATGAAAGAATAGCACTTTGCAAGAAATGGCCAGAACCATGATTAATGAAACCAATGTGGCTAAACACTTCTAGGCAGAAGCAATGAACACAACATGTTATATTCAAAATAGAGTCTCTATAAGACCTATTCTTGAAAAGACTCCTTATGAATTATGGAAAAACAGAAAACCTAACATTTAATATTTTCATCCTTTTGGATGTACTTGTTATATCCTGAATATTAAAGATAATCTGAACAAGTTTGATTCTAAGGCACAAAATTGTTTTCTGCTTGGATATTCTGAACACTTAAAAGGATATAGGGTATACAACATAGAAACTCTGATTGTTGAATAATCAATCAAAGTCAGATTTGATGATAAGCTTGGCCAGCAAAAGCCAAAGCAGAATGAAAATCCTGCAGGTACAAAAGATGATCTTACAAACTCTGAAGAGTCAGAAGCAAAGGACAACTCAGAAGATCCTTCTATTGGAAATGCTCTGGACAATCTAAGAATTTCTGAACAAACCTCACAGAAAAGATTCCCCATAATCACATCAGCACATCCAGAAAATGTGATTATTGGAAAGAAAGAAGATCCCGTCAGAACAAGATCCTCCTACAGAAACATTGAAGAATCAATGTTTGGGTTGGTCTCTCTGATTGAGCCAACCTCAATAGAGGAAGCTCTGCAAGACAATGATTGGATCCTAGCTATGCAAGAAGAACTATTAGAATCCATTAGATTATTAATTTCTTTTGTTGTTCAACATAACATCTCATTATATCAAATGGACGTTAAAAGTGCATTTTTAAATGGTTACATAGAAGAAGAAGTGTATGTCCATCAACCTCTGGGTTTTGATGACTCAAAATATCCATAACATGTTTTTAAACTGAAAAAGTCTTGGTATGGTCTGAAACAAGCTCCCAGAGCTTGGTATGAACGTCTAAGTAACTTTATTTTAGAAAAGAATTTTACCTGAGGGAAAGTGGACACTACCTTATTCAGAAAAAACACTTAAAAATGACATTTTAATTTGTCAAATACATGTAGATGACGTTATTTTTGGAACTTCTAATGTCTCTTTTGGAAGAGAATTTGCTAAGTCTATGCAGGCTAAATTTGAGATGAGCATGATGGGAGAACTAAAATTCTTTCTGGGAATTCAAATAAATCAGACTCCAGAAGGTACTTACATACATCAAACAAAGTATGTTAAAGAACTCCTGAAGAAATTCCATCTATTAGAAAGTAAATAAGCAAAGGCACCAATGCATCCTACATGCATTTTGGGAAAAGATGAGGTAAGTAAGAAAGTAGATCAGAAACTCTACAGAGCTATGATTCGATCTCTTCTCTATCTGACTGCATCTAGACCAGATATATTATTCAGTGTATGTTTATGTGCAAGATTCCAATCAGATCCTAGAGAATCTCACTTAACTGTTGTTAAGCGAATTCTGAGGTATCTGAAAGGTACTACTAACCTTGGATTGTGTTAGAGAAGATCCAAAGAGTTTAAACTAGTAGGTTATTGTGATGCTGACATTGCTAGAGATAGAATAGAACGAAAAAGCACCTTTGGAAGCTGTCAGTTTCTGGGTCATAACCTTATCTCATGGTACAAAAAGAAGCAAGCCACTATTGCACTATCAATAACTGAAGCAGAATATATATCTGCTGCTGGATGTACCACTCAGATGATCCAGATGAAGAGCCAGTTGGAAGATTATCATATCTATGAAAGTAAGATTCCTATCTTCTGTGATAATACCTTTGCTATTTGTCTTTCAAAAAATCCTATCTTACATTCTAAGGCAAAACATATAGAAATTAAACATCATTTCATAAGGGACTATATTCAGAAAGGAATTTTAAGTTTAGACTTCGTATACACAGACCATTAATGGGCTGATATTTTTACTAAACCTCTTTCTGAAGATAAATTTAAATTCATTCTGAAAAACATCAGTATGGAACTTTGTCCTGAATGAAATTTCTTTTCTATATATGTTTTCAAAATGTTCTGAAATGAATGTTCTGATTAACAACTCTTCAGAAGTTAGAAGAGGAGTTACTTTAGAAACCATCTATAAGTTCTGAAATGTATCTAACGTTTCATTACAAAAATGGTTCAGAAGTTCATTTCATTAAAACAGCTGTCACACGCTATCCTCAAAAGTTGAACGCGTATTTCAACTCTGAAAGGTCACGCATGTGTTCACTGCTATTGAGACGCTGTTCCTAGGTAACTGTTCAGATTTGATCAAATCTCACGCATCCCCTCATGTTAAATCTCATTAATTTCTTGTAATGATTAATTTTTTTATTCAATTGTTCTAAATTCTTTAACTGTTTTATCTCTTTAAAATTCTTTTTCATAAGATATAAATACTTTGCAATTTTTTTTTTACTTTTTACCCTCTCTCTCAAGAGGAATCCAAACAGGATTAAACCAACAAAGAAATCAGAACTTGGATGATGAAACAAGAGGAATCCTTAACAGAAATAAATAATCTTCTTCTTTCTCTTGTCTCTCGACAATCTTAGATTCATTTTTTTTCAATTTTTTGTACTTCTGTCCTTTGACATCTTCTGTATAAAAATCTTTTGAATCTCTTTATTTATTTTTTTACTTTTTGATTATGACAAAAAGGGGGAGAAAATGTGATTTTGATCTGATCCATGATAGCAGTTATGGGACTAAATCTCAAACATTCCTAACAAAATATAAAGTTTGTTCCTGTTTAAGAGATATGCAGGCACCTCAAGACTCTGAAAGACTAAGCTCTAAACATCATCTGGTAAAGATCTGCTAAAGAAACTCAGAAGAAAAGATCAAGAGCTCTTAAAGAACCACTGAAAGAAAAATGTCCCAAAGCTCTGAAGAACAATCTCAGGAAGTTTCTCTTATGCGTTTAAGTTCTTTTATTATTTATTTCAGAAGAAGAAATATTTATCTCAGGGGGAGATTTTCACTCTTGTACAAAAACAATTTTAAATCAAAATCTGAATTGTTTTGTCATCATCAAAAAGGGGGAGATTGTTAGAACAAAGTTTGGTTCTAATCATATCTTAGAGTTTTGATGATAACAATGAAATAAATTTTGTATAAAATATTTTATACTCTGATGTGCATGTTTTCTAATTCAGATGATGTTCTGACTCAAGCATTCTCAAAAGTGAAACATCATTCTACACTGAGAAGAAAAAGGATAAAGAAGTTCCTAATAAATTTTATGTAAACGCAAGTCTGAAGCAAACTCTGAAGGAAGCACTCTAAGGAAAACTCTGATACAAAGTAATCTTAAGCAACCTCTGATAAAGCTAGCTGAAGCAAATATTTGAAAGAAGCACGCTGAAAGCAATATCTGATAATGCAAGCCGAAGCAAACTCTGATGAAGAAAACTCTGACAGAAGAAGCGAAATAGCAAACTCCGATAGAAGAAAATTTAAAGCAAACTCTGATGTTGCAATGCTGCAAGAAAACTCTTAAATTCCAGAGAGAAGCTTTGGAAGTACCATTTATCATTTAATGCTAAGACGGCTAACGCACTCATGTGGTACTATGCACGAGAGCATTAGAAACATAAAGATCAAGCTAACACGCATCATTAATGCATACTCTCTCTTCAAGGAAGTAATCGTCAAAATTTGAATCTATATATAGAAGACCATTTGTTTCAAAGCATGGTTACTGATCCATGCAAAATATACTGAAGCTCACTATTTTCATTCTTGTAAACTCTTTGTATATAGTGGGTAATTCTTAAGTACTAGGCTAAAATCTTAGTGATAAATCACAGTTTGTGATATAGCTTATTAGAAGCATTCTGATTCACTATTGTTAAGAGATAATCTTTGTAATTGTTCCTTGAGAGACCAGTTGGGTTAGATTTCTCAAGAGGGCTAGGACTAGTTGAGTCTTAGAGGTGTTAGTCACAACAGTTTGGTTGTGCATTGTAACTGTTCCTTGAGAGACCAGTTGGGTCATATTTCTCAAGAGGGCTAGGACTAGTTGAGTCTTAGAGGTGTTAGTCACTTGAAGTTGGCTTATACATTGTATTGTTAGTCACAACAGTTTGGTTGTGCATTTGTCATTAGTTTTGATTATAGTGGATTAAGTCCTCGTTGAGAGACGCGAAATCACCTTGGCGGGTGGACTGGAGTAGTTTAAGTTTCAAATGAACCAGGATAAAAATACTTGTGTCTTTCCATTATTATTGCGCGAGAAAAAGGAGAAATGTATTCACCCCCCCCCCCCCCCCCGCCTTTAAGTGTTTTCTCACCTTTCAATTGGCATCAGAGCTCTAGTTCTGGGTGCAAACACCTAACAGTGTGAGAAAAAGATCCAGAAGGAAAACATTATGGCAACTGAACAAAACAACAACAACTGCACCAAACCTCCTGTTTTTGATGGAGAAGACTTTGAATACTGGAAGGATAGACTAGAAAGTTTCTTTCTAGGTCATGACTCTGATTTATCGGATATGGTCCTAGATGGTTACACACATCCAGAAGATAAAGACGGAAACAAGATTGACAGAAAGAACATGGATAAACAACAAAAATTAGATTTCAAAAATCACCACAGAGCCAGAAATATCTTTCTGAACGCTATCTCTAAAACAAAATATGATAAAATCACCAACAGAGATACAACACATGACATGTTTGACTCTCTCTAAGTGACTCATGAAGGCAATGCTCAAGTAAAAGAGACAAAAGCTCTGGCTCTCATCCAGAAGTATGAAGCCTTCAAAATGGAAGAAAATAATTCCATTGAAGCTATATTCTCAAGACTCCAAACTCTAACTGCTGGACTGAGAGTTCTAAACAAAGGATACACCAAGGCAGACCATGTTAAGAAAATTATAAAAAGTTTATCCAGAAGATGGTCACCTATGGTTACTGCATTCAAAGTGTCAAAATATTTGAATGATTTATCTCTTGAAGAACTTATCAGTGAATTAAGAAGTCATGAGATAGAACTTGATGAACATGAGCCTCAGAAGAAAGGTAAGTTTGTCGCCCTTAAATCTATTAGAAAATGTGAAACTAACACTTTTCAGGCAGAAGAAGGAAACTCTTAAGACTCTGCATCAGAAGAAGATGAGTTATCTCTGCTCTTCAGAAGGATCAACCAGATGTGGAAGCACAGACAAAAGAAGTTCAGAAACTACAAGAGGTCAGAAGATAAACCAGAATCTTCTAGACATAAGAAGTCAAGAGATATAGTATGCTATGAATGTAAAGAATCAGGACACTACTGAAGTGATTGTCCTAAGCTACAAAGAAAAGGTTTGGAAGAAAGAAAGGCATGATGGCCACTTGAATGATTCAGAATCTTCTGAAGCTGAATCTGACTCAGAAGATGAGCATGCTAACCTAGCGTTTATGGCTGCCACAGCAGATGACGATGACTCAGACTCTAATACTAAACTGAAAGAGGTATTCTCTGAATTCTCTAGATCCGAACTTGTACAAATCTTATCAGAACTTCTTGAAAACTACGGTCAACCCAAAATCAAATACAAGAAACTCAAAACAAAATTTGCATCTAATTTTGAGAAACTTGAAACAGAAAACTCTGAACTCAAAGAAAACAATTTTAAACTCAAAGAGGAAGTTCAAAAAGTTCAAAATATTTCTATTTCAGATTCTGCTTCAAGTTAAAGAGATATTCTTAAAGAATATGACTCTAGTTTTCAAACATTTCTTGCTAAAAGCATAGATAGAAACAAAATGGCTTCAATGATCTATGGTGTTAGTTGAAATAAAAGAAGAGGAATTGGATATGAAACACCCAAAGGGAAAGAAACATATAAACCTAAACATGTTGAGGAAATGGTTATCACATATAAACCACTGCACAAACAATTTAGTTTTGGGCACACACATGATATCAAATACACATCTCACTCTGAAAATTTTTATGTTAAATCAAAGTTCAAACAGAACTTTAGAAACTCTAACCTAAAAGGACCCAAAAGGATATGGGTACCTAAGGAGAAAATAATATATGTTGCAAATGTCCTTAACAGCACAGTTGAAACACCAGTCATGATACCTGGACTCTGGATGCTCACGACATATGACGGGAAGAAAGTCTATGTTCCAAAGTCTGGAACTTAAATCTGGAGGAGATGTCAAATTTGGAGGAAATCAGAAAGGAAAGATTATTGATTCTGGAACCATTGGAAACAGTAACCTTCCTTCTATAACTAATGTTTTGTTGGTAGAAGGATTATCACATAACTTGTTGTCCATAAGTCAATTAAGTGACAACGGTTATTTTTAATCAAAAATCATGTAGAGATGTTAGTCAAAAAGATGGAACAATCCTTTTCACTGGCAAGAGAAAGAACAACATCTATAAAATTGATCTTTCTGACCTTATAACTCAGAATGTAAAATACCTTATGTCTGTTAGCGATGAGAAATGGGTCTAGCACATAAGATTGGGACATGTTAGCATGAGAAGAATATCTCAAATTAACAAACTCAATCTGGTCAGGGGACTTCCCAATCTGAAGTTCAACTCAGAAGCTCTGTGTGAAGCATGTCAGAAAGGAAAATTTTCAAAACCTTCTTTTAAGTCAAAAAATGTTGTTTCTTCCTCTAGGTCGTTGGAACTTCTTCACATTTATCTGTTTGGACTAGTTAAAACTGAATCCATCAAACGCAAGAAGTATGGATTGGTCATTATTGATGACTACAATAGATGGACATGGGTTAAGTTTTTAAAACACAAGGATGAGTCACATTCTGTGTTCTTCGACTTCTGCAACCAAGTGCAAAATGAAAGAGTTTTGAATCATAAAAGTTAGAAGTGATCATATAGGAAAATTTGAAAACCATTATTTTAAAGAAAAAAATTAAAGAAAATGGCATTTCTCATGATTTCTTTTGTCCTAGAACTCCCCAACAAAATGGAGTTGTATAACGTAAGAATGGAACTTTGCAAGAAATGGGCAGAACCATTATTAATGAAACCAATATGGCTAAACACTTCTGGGCAGAAGCAGTGAACACATCATGTTATATTCAAAATAGAGTCTCTATAAGACCTATTCTTGAAAAGAATCCTTATAAATTATGGAAAAATAGAAAACCCAACATTTCATATTTTCATCCTTTTGGATGTACTTGCTATATTCTGAATACTAAAGATAATCTGAAAAAGTTTGATTCTAAGGCACAAAAGTGTTTTATGCTTGGATATTTTGAATGGTCAAAAGGATATAGGGTATACAACATAGAAACTCTGATTGTTGAAGAATCAATCAAAGTCAGATTTGATGATAAGCTTGGCCAACAAAAGCCAAAGCAGAATGAAAATCCTGCAGGTACCAAAGATCATCTTACAAGCTCTAAAGAGTCAGAAGCAAAGGACAACTCAGAAGATCCTTCTATTGAAAATGCTCTGGACAATCTAAGAATTTCTGAACAAACCTCACAAAAAAGATTCCCCAAAATCACATCAGCACATCCAGAAAATGTGATTATTGGAAAGAAAGAAGATCCTGTCAGAACAAGATCCTCCTACAGAAACATTGAAGAATCATTGTTTGGATTGGTCTCTCTGATTCAGCCAACCTCAATAGAGGAAGCTCTGTAAGACAATGATTGGATCCTAGCTATGCAAGAAGAACTAAATCAATTTTCCCGAAATGATGTGTGGGATCTAGTTCCAAAACCTAAAGGATTCAATATCATAGGAACAAAATGGGTATTCAGAAACAAGTTTAATGAGCAAGGAGAGGTTGTCAGAAACAAGGCACGACTAGTTGCACAAGGTTATAGTCAACAAGAAGGAATTAATTATAACGAAACTTTTGCCACAGTCGCCAGGTTAGAATCCATTAGATTATTAATTTCTTTTGTTGTTCAACATAACATATCATTATATCAAATGGACGTTAAAAGTGCATTTTTAAATGGTTACATAGAAGAAGAAGTGTATGTCCATGAACCTCCGGGTTTTGATGACTCAAAATATCCAAAACATGTTTTTAAACTGAAAAAGTCTCTGTATGGTCTGAAACAAGCTCCCAGAGCTTGGTATGAACGTCTAAGTAACTTTATTTTAGAAAAGCATTTTACCAGAGGGAAAGTGGACACTACCTTATTCAGAAAAACACTTAAAAATGACATTTTAATTTGTCAAATACATGTAGATGACATTATTTTTGGAACTTCTAATGTCTCTCTTGGAAGAGAATTTGCTGAGTCTATGCAGGCTAAATTTGAGATGAGCATGATGGGAGAACTAAAATTCTTTCTGGGAATTCAAATAAATTAGACTCCAGAAGGTACTTACATACATCAAACAAAGTATGTTAAAGAACTCCTGAAGAAATTCCAGCTATCAGAAAGTAAAGAAGCAAAGACACTAATGCATCCTAAATGCATTTTGGGAAAAGATGAGGTAAGTAAGAAAGTAGATCAGAAACCCTACAGAGGTATGATTGGATCTCTTCTCTATCTTACTGCATCTAGACCAGATATATTATTTAGTATATGTTTATGTGCAAGATTCCGATCAGATCCTAGAGAATCTCACTTAACCGTTGTTAAGCGAATTCTGAGGTATCTGAAAGATACTACTAACCTTGGACTGTGTTAGAGAAGATCCAAAGAGTTTAAACTAGTAAGTTATTATGATGCTGACTTTGCTCGAGATAGAATAGAACAAAAAAGAACCTCTAGAAGCTGTCAGGTTCTGGGTTATAACCTTATTTCATGGTACAGCAAGAAGCAAGCCATTATTGCATTATCAACAACTGAAGCAGAATATATATCTGTTGTTGGATATAGCACTCAGATAATCTAGATGAAGATCCAATTGGAAGATTATCATATCTATGTGTTGTACCCCAAAATTTTCCCTCTCACTTATCAAGAATATACTCACAAGATCTCCTTTAGGCTCAAGACTGCACTAGGGTTGATTAGCTCAAGACACCTCCTCAAACACTGATGACCAAAATTAGGGTTTGAGATTGCACAAGTTTATTTGGAATTCCAATGCCCCATATGACTTTCATGGATCATTATGGACCCTCAAGATTAATCATGTCAATTTTCAAGCTTTGGATCACATTTTTGCTCAATCAATTGAGCAGATGACCTAAAAATCAGTTGTATTGGGGAGAAAGTCAACTATGGCTAATTTACAGTCAAACTTCATAATTTTTATCCAAATAAACTTTTTAAACTCATATGTATCATTTTATCAAGTTTGGACCTCAATTCCTCAAGAAATTAGATCAAATCTCCAAAAGGGCAAAATGGTCAAAATTAGGGTTTTGGCTGGGAAAGAGCAATTTTTGATTTTTGACCTAGAAAATGATCAATTGGTTTAAGGCATGATCTCAAGAGTCCAATTGCATCATTTTAGCCTAATTACATGGCTCAAAACATTGCTCAAGTCCAAAGGATTGACAGATGAATTTTCAGTCAATTGATCAAAAGTCAATTGTATATTGAAAAGTCAAACTTTGACTTTTTGGTCAAATTCAAATGTCAAAGATCATAATTCATCAAGGCATGTAAAAATATGAAACTTATTCATCAAGAAATCCAAAATTCATAATTTCATTTTGAAAAGTGAAAATTTCTAAACTTAGAAATTTTTCTAAGTGTTGAAAATTTCTTATTTTTTCACAACTTTGAGCAAATTTTTCACCATGATACAAGATGATTCAGAAGAAACTTCCGACATGAAAGTTGTAGCTATCCATGAAGTCTAAAACTTTGCTTCACACAACTTCTTCCAAAAGTTCTTGGATCTCAAGTTATAATTTTAAGAACATGTGGTCATGAAACAAAACACTTAGTGAAATTTTTGCCCTAATTTGGTCAGGATTTTGACCCAACTTCATGGAACTTTTTCATATAGTTACAAGGGGAATCTTCAAAATCAATTCAAATATGGGTTGTAGATCACATTGCAAGCTTTCAAAAAAGTCCAAGAAATCGTTGAGATCATTCTTGATTAGGGAGAATCGAAGAGATGAAGTTAGGGTTTTATCACTTGGATTACAAGGCATTTTGTGATGAACAAGATTCAAATTCAAAGTTATGCTGCATAAAATCTACTTTGCAGGCTTCAAACTTGTTAGGAACTCCATAATTAATTTCTTGCACAACTGTTAGAGTTCTCATTTTAAGCATTTAATGCAAGGTCATGCTTTATATCCATTTTGGGAAGAAAGTGCATATTGCAATTTTGATAAAGTGACTTTTTACACAAAACTTGTTCTTGAGCCTTGCACTTGTTCTTTTCTGATCATACAAGTCCCATAACACATAAGAAACTTGTTAGACACTTACAATCACTCAGACCATGCTTGTACCTCACATTGAAACTTGGTTTTCCACTTTTCTTCAAAATCAAGTAACCTAGCAATTAGCTAAAAACTTGTACTTATGATTGTCCAAACCACTCTAATCCTTGGGCTTCTCCAGAACTCCTAGGGAATTTTCAGCTCAAGCTAAGCATCCCTTTAGCTTCCTGGGAACTTGAGGAAGCTAACCAAATCATTGGAACTCACTGAAAGCTTCTCAAACTCCAAACCTGATACCCTCTTGCAAGGTAAGTTTTCTAACTTTGGAACTTTTCATACAGGCATCGTCAATGATTTATTTGTGAATGAAACATGTAGGTATCACTTCCCTAAAGCTAACCATGTCCATAGTTTTCATTAATTTTGCTTGAGCTTAGAGAATTTTAAGATTGAAATTTCTGGGATTTTTACGGTTCAGAATAGGGCCATTAAAATTCATGTTTATATTTGAGTATAGTTTTAATGCTTTACATTTCTAAAATCGTGAGGAAATTTTCTACAAGTTTCATGTTTACAGTTTTCATTTTTGTTGAGATTTGAACAAGTTACAGAGGTTCTGGCTAGGTGTGACGTTGAAGATGAAGTTGGCCTCAGGAACGTGTTTGCCTTATGTATTTATTGTTTTATTTATATAAACGGATGTATAGCCACCCTAGTGGTAGAAGCGCGCGCATGTAACCAGAGGGACCTGGGTTCGAACCCCAGTGGTACCCTTTTGATTTTTTTCATATTTTTTTTGCATTCTAACTCTTTTTTGGCAGGCGCTGGGCTTCATCTTTGGGCCTTATTTTTTTTGTTGTTTCTCACCCCTTGCAGGCTATCAACACCCTTGGACCAGTTTTTATTTTCTTTTCTTATTCTTATTTTATTTATTTTCTTAATTATTTTTCTAATACTAAAAAATCATAAAAATATATAAATAGTATAGTTACATTTTGACATAGTTTATTTATTTTTCTCACAAAAAATTATTTTATTTAATCATCCTTTATTTATTTTGAACAATTGTTTTTTGTAAATTTAAATAAAAACTAGGTTTTATTTGTTTTCTTTTACACGAATTAAAATATATTATTTTAATATTCAAAAATACCAAAATAATTTTATAATACTATAATTATTTTCAAGACTAAAATACCAAAAATATCTTTCTTAAAACTTAATTTCTTTTTAATCAATTAATAGATTTAGGGTTTTATTTAAAATCTTTTCTTAGTAAATTTAGGTTTTTACTTTTAATTAATTATTATCTTCTAGTTAATTAGGTTAAAACAAAACCCATTTTTCCTAAAAAATCCAAACAAAGATCCATTTTTTTTGCATTTACATTCTTGCATATTTATTTATTTTGTACATTTATTTATTCAATTCTTGTGCCAATTCAATATGGTTGTAATAGATTAATTAGGTTTAAATTCTTGCAATCCCCATTTATAATCTGTACACCCCCTCCCACAAATATTGTAATAGCGTAGTAACTTTAAATTCCGCAATTCATCGCTTTTATATGCAATTGCTAGTAATTAGGGTTTGTATGGAAAGACTAAAACCAATGCTTAGAAAACCCTAATTCAAGACAAAATCAAGCATGAAAAACAATACACTTGCACACAAGCACCCCTAGGGTAAATCTACTTGGTTGGCTTTACAAAATGGTCATATTACGCATGTGAGGTATCTTAGCAAAAACAAAGCAAATACAAGATCATAGTCCCTCGATGACGCTATCTAAGTTGTCTTTCAAATGATCTTAGTCCCTAAAAGAGAATGCTAAGATATCTTGCAACATTGTTAATCATGGTTATACGATGACCCACGCCCGTCCCTTTACATCCAAAGGTAGGGTTACTTACCAAATCAATGGTAAGATAACAATGTCAAAGGAAAATAAAATGAACAAGAAATACTTTTGAGTAGGTAGAATGCTCCTAATTACTTGCTCAATTTGAAAACAAAACATCCTTGCTATTTTCAAAACAAACATCTACACTTTCAAAAAACATCTTACAAACTTGAAAATATTTTCAAAAGATCAAACACTTTGTATACATTCTTACGAACGAGAATCATTACAAAGTTTGCCTAAATAATGGCCTCTTTACAAAATACTTTCAAAAACCACACAAAGCATAAATTTCAAACAAAAGCAAGTGATCTAGCAAGTAACTAAGAGCCCATGGAAAACCATGTATGAAAAGTGTCATACGGTGGGAGAACTTACTTGAGGGTTTTGCGATTGTGTTCGCAAATGTTGCGGTTTAGCAAGAGTCGCCACCGACTTTTCTTTTATCCAATAAGGAAAGGTGAAAAAGCACAGGAAAGACCTTTTGAGATGTTTTCTTGAGTTCGGGGGGTAGATTATGAAAACGGAAGGTATTAGCACCCTTTCCATCCATGGTTTTCCATGGGCTCTTAGTGACTCGTTAGATCACTTGATTTTGTTTGAAAATTGTGTTTTTGTGTGGTTTTGAAAGTATTTTGAAAAGGTGTCATCGTTTAGGCAAACTTTGCAATGATTCCCGTTTGTAAGAATGTATGCAAAGTGTTGAGCTTTTGAAAATATTTCAGTGTTTGGAAAGTGTTTTTTGAAAGTGTGTGTGATTGTTTTGAAAATAGCAAGGATGTTTACTTTGAAATTGAGCAAGTAACTAAAGGTAATCTACCTACTCAAAAGGTTTTAGATGTGTTTTTCCTCCTCCTTTAGATGTTGCTACCTTACCATTGATTTGATAAGAAGCCCCATCATTGGATGTGAAGGGACGAGCGTTGGGTCATCGTATGACCATGATAGCAATGTTGTGAAATGACTTAGCACTTTTCCGTAGGGACTAAGATCATTTTGAAAGGAAACTTTGATAGCGTCATCGAGGGACTATGATCTTTTTCGATTTGTTTGTGCTAAGACATCCCACATACATAACATGGCCATTTTTATAAGGCAACAAGTGGAATTTCCTTAAGGGTGCATGTGTGTAAGTGTGTTTGATTGCATGCATTTTGTCTTTGATTTTTGGGTTGTTTACTTGTTGATTTTATCTTGCCATACACACCTAATTACTAGCATTTGTACAAAGCAATAAAAATGCAGGAAATGAATATCATACACTATTACAACCATATTGAATTGCATGAGAATATAAAGGCAAAAATAAGGTAAAAGCAAGAAAAATGGATCTTTCGACTTAGGGCAGTGAACCCTTCGACTCTGCCATTTCTGGCCCTCTTCGACCTTACCTGAAAAGGAGTGAAAGGATGAGTTTCGACTGGGACCTAGAAGCCAACATATTTTGGCCTTCGATTGGGGCTTGGAGGCCAGCATGTTGTGCCTTTCGACTTCCTCTTTCATTTGGCTTGAAGGTTAGTATGGAAGCCAGAGGCTTCGTTTCTAACTTTTCTGTCTCCTATTTCTTTCATTTGAGTTTGAATAGCAATATGGCCCAAGGCCCTGCCAACATCACCTTAAGACTAGATTAATTCTTTAAAGTGTATTTAAATGTACCAAGAGCAAAATCCAAGAATATTGTTAACCATGACACATATTATGAGAGTGAAAACAAAACAACAACAAAAGAAAGAAAAAAAATAGCGTGTACATGTTTGAAACAAAAAGAAATTTTATTTACATGCTATGCTGGAAACGAAGGGTCAAAGGTTAAGAATGACTTACCTTGCTGGAGGTTGGTACGTGTTATGGACTTTGAGGCAGTTGCTTTGAATGTCTCTGGATTCGAAGGAAAAGACTCAGAGTAGGCCTTCGACACTAGTTTCAAAGGAAAGAACAAGTGGGATGCTCTTTGAGTCGAAGGAAACTGGAATATGTTGTTCTTCAGAGTTGAAGGAGGTAATGATGATAATGGTTTTTTTTTATTTCTCAAGTGTTGAAGTGTTTTGAGAATTTTGTGGTGTGTGAGAATTTTGTGGATACGTTCCTATGGTCCAAAAGAAATCCTCTCTTTCTTGTGCAAATGAACTCTCTATTTATAAAAGAAAAGCTTTTGGGAAGCTTGGGGAACAGAAATAATAAAATAAGGCTCAGTCTGGAAAGTAACTTTCCACTTGTGCCATAAAAGCAAGATGAATGGTTCAGATGGGTTGCTTCCTTCTGAAGGAAAACAGGCGCAAGGCTCAAGACAAACTTTTCTAAAAGATAGTACTATGTCATTTAAGTGCAAGTGGTCTTGGACAACAAATGGGTAAAGGTCTATAAAGGGAAAACACGTAGCCTAGCCTATGGGTCTAAATGTTCAACTTGATCTTTTGAGTCGAATCCTCCATCTTTCTACACCTTTCGACCAGACTAGAACAACACAACATTCGTTTTCACCAGCTGGGTGTCCTTCGGATGAGCCAACTTTGTGTTCTTCGAATGGGCCTTTTTAGAAGGTTATTAACTTCTGAATCGAAAGAAGCTTTCAGAAGATTATTGATTTTTGAATTGAAGAAAACCAAAAGGAGGCCTTTACTTCCTGAGTCGAAGGACATTCCTGAGTCGAATGACATTGTTTCAAAGGGAAACAAAAACCTAATTGAAACTTATATGAAGATCATTTCCTTCTGAATCGAAGGAGACCTATTTGAAGTCACATGCCCAGATTAAAGAGGCACGCTAGCAGCAACTTTTGAGCAATCGAAGGAGGTGCAAAGTCCAGTCGAAGGGGGCTGAATCGAAGGAGACCTATTTTCCTCCAAATTTGTCAAAATGTTATTTTTATCTGTTTTCTTCCTTTTTGACAGTTTCTTCTCAATTCTGGTGCTGTAAGATCCCAATGTATTTTGCAAGCTTGAATTTTTAGAATTATTGAGAGAGATGCTTTGAGAATTGAGAGGGCAAATTTTAGGGTACAACAGTTGCCCTTGTTCAAACTTCTTGAGCCTGAAGAGTTAGATTGGCGGATCCGGCATTCGTGACTTGATGGTGAAAGAAGTTTGAACACTAAAGTGCCCAGAAATTTGCACTCGAAGATGGACGGTGAATGGGCTTATAGATGCCATTTGGAGGAATGTTGGTAAACTCTGGGAGAAGTATCAGCACAAATCTCCTGTTGATCCATACTAAACTTATTGTTTTACCTGTGAGAAAGGGGTTAGGAAAATGCTGATGCTTACATGATGCTTTACCAGATGTGGTATCATGCTAAATGCATTGTTATGTATATGCTATGATGTATGAATGTGAAATATGGTGTTTTCGTATGGGAAAATAAATCCCTGACTACTGCTGAGGAAATCTTCGGAGGTTGAATCCTTGATTGCCTGTTGGAAATGAAGAATATGCATATCTTCAAATTCTTTTAAAGAGATGCTTTTGCTGGGGGAACATCTCTCAAAGCTCAGTTGTTATCTGGTCAGATCCAAGCTTCACAATTGCTGAAGATGAAGTAGTCGGTTGCTATCTGGTCGGGTCCAGGTTTCATGGTAACTTACTTGGGGAAGAGATGAATTAACTATTATCTGGTCGGATCCAGGCTTTGCAGAAAATTCCTTGAAATTGAATGGTCATCTGGTTGGGTCCAGGTTTCATAACAACTTGGCGGGGATGTGAAGGTTTACTGGTATCTGGTCGGATCCAGACTTCACAGTAACTTGTTAGGGATAAGGGTGAATTAACTATTATCTGGTAAGATCCAGGCTTCACAGTAACTTCTTGAAGACTGTTATCTAGTCGGGTCCAGGCTTTATGGTATTTTGGAAAGTTGTACTATTATCTGGTCGAGTCCAGGTTTCATAGTGTCTTTCTGGGGATCAGGGTCAATTATTATTTGGTCGGGTCCAGGCTTCACAATATACCGTTCGAAAATTGTTATTTGGTCGGGTCCAGGCTTGCAGATTTCTGGGATTTGATGAGGTCAATTGTTATCTGGTCGGGTCCAGGCTTCATAATGAACTGGTCGAAAAACTGGTATCTGGTCGGGTCCAGGCTTTGCAGATTTATGATGAAGTTAATTGTTATCTGGTCGGGTCCAGGCTTCACAATGAACTGCTTGGGGATTTAGTTGTTATCTGGTCGGTTTCCAGGTTTCACAACGAATCTCTGAGGGTGATTGATGTCTGGTCGGATCCAGGCTTCGCAATGGCTTTCTTGAAAAGATAGAAATGAGGAATGATATACGGTCAGATCCAGGTTTCTCAGTCCTTTGTCGGGGAATAAAGAGGCAACTCTACTGGGGAAAAGAAGTTTAAACCTTGATAGGATTGAGTTTAGGTTCTTCTATATCTTTGAAGAGCTAGGCTACCATCTGGTCGGGTCCAGGCTTCATAGCATTTTGAGAAATGAGATCAACTGTTATCTGGTCGGATCCAGGCTTCAGTAACTCAAGAAGTTAAACTATTATCTTGTCGGGTCTGGGCTTCAGTAAAACTTGAAAATTATGCTAATATCTGGTCGGATCCAAGCTTCATAGCATTTCTTGGCTGGTAATAAAGGCTTTGTTGAAGACTTTACTGGGGATTAGGGGTTGTGGCCCTGTGATTTGCAGTTATTTGAAGGGAAAATTCTAATTAGAGAGTATAGACTCAGCCAGGCGAGGCCGACTTATCTTGGGGAGGATCTACTTAGCTGGGGATGATGGACTCATCCGGGGAGGATAGATTCTGTTTTGGAGAAAATAACCTTGGTGGGAAAAGATGTACTCAACTGAGCAATTCGGACTCAAATGGGAAATTTGGGTTCCGTTGAGGGATTTGTACTCCGCTGGGGGAACAGAATCTTGAGTGGAAGATATACTCCGCTGGGGGAAGATGGACTCAGTGGGGAGTATTTATTCAGCTGGACTTAGCTTGGAGAATAAAATCTCGGTTGGAAGATACACTCTAATGGGGATAAAAACTCCGGGTAGGGAGTTATGCTCCACTGGGGACAGAAAAGCCCTGGTTGGGAGATATACTCCACTGGGGATAAAAACTCCTAGTAGGGAGATATGCTCCACTAGGGACAGAAAAGCCCTGGTTGGGAGATATACTCCACTGGGGATAAAAACTCTTGGTTGGGAGATATACTCCACTAGGGATGATTGGATTATCTGGGCAATTTTGGACTCGACGGGGAGTGCTTACTCGACTGGGGAAATTGGGGTGTCTTGTATGTTGAGGAATTTGCACTTGACCCGGGGAAATAATTCTGTTGGGGAAATAAACCCTGCTGAGGAGGTGAATTTATCTTAGACAGAGACCTTTAGGCTTCAAATTTGTAGAAGTTTTCGAGAGATTGAGGCTCTGGCAGGGGGTTTATCCTTTGGGAAGAAATTTTTGTAGGCAATTCTGTTGGGGAAAGGTTGCATTGGGGTTCTGATAGGGATAATGATGATGAGATAACTCCGTAGGGAGTAAAATCTGCTGATGAGGTGGGTTCCCTTTGGGAAGAGATCTCCTAGGCTTTAGCTGAAAAAAGCTGTCAAGAGATTGAGACTCTGGCCAAGGATCGTCCCGTGTAAGGATATTCGTGGGCAACTATGTTGGAGAAAGGTTTATTGCCAACGCCCCGGTGGGGATAATGATGGTGAGATAACTCTGTGGGGCTACTTCACATTCATTAAAGGGATGCTTACTGTAGTTGTGCATTGATGCCCTATTAAGGCTGCTGTTTGGCAGGACACGATGTGTCAAATAGCTTTAATTATGTTCATACGCATATATTCATTCAATTTTAATCATTAGACAAATTTGCATTCAAAATAGAGACAGACAATTTTTCTCTTCAAAGTGTATTTGTATTGATATTTTTCCCATGAACAGGCGTTTTTGTACATAGGGACGGAAATCCTAGTAAGAGGAAATCGCCGAAAAGAAAACAAAATTGAGAATGAAAAACAAATAGCCATGTGAAATGATCTCATTGCCTTTCAGTTCTACTATTGCCCCCATGTCTTTGAACGTCCCTTGCCATTGATCAAAGTTGATTGGATTGATCCTAGACCATTTGAACTTGGACCTTGGTGATAGTGTTGACCGTGTTGATTTTACGGGACATAGTCGTACGCTTTTAATCCTTAATTTTTGCCTGAACTGCCCTTTCGGGTTTTCAGTCCACCAGGATACCCTTTTTTGCCCAAGTCACCCTTTTGGGTTTTCAACTTGTCGGGTGTACAATCTTTTGTATATATCCCTAATTTTTTCCCAAACCTTTTGGTTTGCCGGGATGCCCTGATTTTGCTTAGGTGTGTCGACCTAACGGGTCTCTTATGCATAGTATTTTTTAACTAAGTCCGCATTTATAGGATATGGGAAATCTTCACCATCCATGGTGGTCAGTACCATGGCACCACCAGAGAAAACTCTTTTGACGACAAACGGCCCTTCATAGGTGGGAGTTCATTTTCCTCTGGGGTCACCGTGTGGTAAAATGATGCATTTTATCACCAGGTCACCAACTTGATATACTCGAGGTTTGACCTTCTTGTTGAAAGCTTTAATCATTCGTTTTATACGTCTGACCATGGCAGATAGCAGCAAATCGTTTTTCATCGATCAAGTTCAGCTGATCCAATCTCGTTTGAATCCATTCGTCTTTACTTAGGCCTGCCTCAATCATAATCCTCAGTGAGTGGATTTGAACTTCCACTGGCGAAACGACTTCCATGCCGTAGACTAGAGAGAAAGGATTTGCCCCAGTCGATGTTCTAGATGAAGTACGGTAACCATGTAGAGCAAATGGTAGCATCTCATGCCAATCTTTATAGGCCACTACCATTTTCTGCACAATCTTCTTGATATTTTTGTTGGCTGCTTCGACTGCACCATTCATTTTCAATCTATACGGAGAAGAATTGTGATGCTTGATCTTAAATTGAGTGCACAATTCCCTGATCATGGAATTGTTGAGGTTAGTCCCATTATCGGTGATAATCCTTTCAGGGATACCATAACGACAGATGAGATTGTGTCTGATGAATCTGGCTACCACGTTCTTGGTGACTGAGGCAAATGAGGCGGCTTCGACCCATTTGGTGAAATAGTCGATAGCAACAAGAATGAAGCGGTGTCCATTGGAAGCTGTGGGCTTGATCTCTCTGATCATGTCAATACCCTACATTGGGAACGACCATGGAGCGGACATGACATTCAGAGGGATCGGAGGTACATGGACCTTGTCAGTGTAAATTTGGCATTTGTGGCAAGTTCTTGAATGTTGATGGCAATCTGTCTCCATTGTTGACCAATAGTAGCCAAATCTTAAAATTTTCTTGGCCATTGTATACCCACTTGAGTGAGTACCAAAAAGGCCATCGTGCATGTATTTCATGATTTCCTCTACCTCCCTCTTATCCACACATCGGAGTAGAGTTGAATCATGGTTGCGCTTGTACAATATCCCATTACTTAGGAAGAATTTGGATGCAAATCTTTGTAAGAATTTTATGTCGTTGATAGATGCTTCCTCTGGATACTCTTGCGCTTCAAGGTATCTCATTACCTCATGGTACCACGGCTTTTCCGCATCGGTGTCAAGCTCATAGCAATGTGCAGGTTCATCAAACCTTTCTATTGTAATCATAGGGGCTTCGTTGTCCCATATGACTTTGAACATTGAGGACATGGTTGCCAGAGCGTCAGCCAATTGGTTTTCTTCCCTAGGGAAATGCTCCAAAGTGATATCTTCGAAGTGACGAATTAGGGATAGCACAAGTTCCTTGTAAGGGATAAGATTAGGGTGTTTAGTGTCCTAATCTCCTTTTACTTGGCTGATTACCAAAGCGAAATCTCCAAACACGTCCAAATGCTTGATCCTTAAGTCAATAGCAGCCCTTAGACCTAAGATGCATGCTTCATACTCGGCCATATTATTTGTACAATCGAAGCATAGTCTGGCGGTAAAAGGAGTGTGGCAACCTTCAGGAGAGATGATCACAGCACCAATTCCTTTACCTAAGGCGTTGGAAGCCCATCGAATACCATAGTCCATCGGGATCCTTGTTCAGGTCCGTCATACGGTCTAGGTTTTGCACAGTCGGTTACCAGCATAATATTCTCGTCAGGGAAATCGAAGTTCATTGACTAATAATCATCCACAACTTGATGGGACAAATGATCTGTTAGTGCACTTCCTTTGATGGCTTTTTGATTTGTGTATTGAATGTCGTACTCAGTCAAAATCATTTGCCATCTGGCTATTTGTCCGGAAAGGGTAGGTTTTTCGAAGATGTACTTAATAGGATCCATCTTAGAAATCAACAAAGTGGTATGAGTCAACATGTACTGCCTTAGCCGGCAAGCAGCCCACGCTAAAGCATAGCAAGTTTTCTTGAGCAGTGAATATCTGGTTTCACAGTCGGTAAACTTTTTGCTTAGGTAGTAAATTGCATGCTCTTTTCGGCCAGACTCGTCATGTTGGCCCAAAACACACCCTATAGAATTCTCTAGTACTGTTAAGTACATCATCAACGGTATTCCTTCAACCGAAGGCATGAGAATAGGAGGTTCTTGCAGGTATTCCTTGATTTTGTCAAAGGAAATCTGGAATTCATCGTTCCATTTGACTACCTGATTTTCTTCAAGAGTTTGATGAGTGGCTCACAGGTAGTAGTTAAGTGTGATATGAAACGGGCAATGTAATTGAGACGACCCAAGAATCCTCTGATTTCTTTTTCAGAACGAGGGACTGGCATTTCTTGGATGGCCTTTATCTTGGTGGGATCAACTTCAATGCCTTTATTGCTAACAACAAACCCTAGAAGCTTTCCAGAGCGTACTCCGAATGTGCACTTGTTAGGGTTTAACCTCAGTTTATATTTCTTCAGTCTCTCAAATAGTTTGTGCAGGTGACCGAAATGTTCTTATTTGGTTTGTGATCTGGAGATCATATCATCCACATATACATCTATCTCATGATGAATCATGTCATGAAATAAAGCCAACATAGCCCTTTGATATGTTGCCCCTGCATTCTTTAATCTGAACGGCATGACCTTGTAGCAGAAAGTGCCCCATTGTGTAACGAAAGTAGTTTTTTCTATATCTTCGGGAGCCATCTTTATTTGATTATAGCCTGAGAAGCCGTCCATGAATGAGAAGACTTTATGCTGAGTGGTATTGTCGACTAAGATTTCAATGTGTGGTAGAGGGAAATCATCCTTGGGGCTTGCCCTATTTAGATCCCTATAGTCTACGCACATGCGAACTTTCCCCTCTTTCTTTGGCACCGGCACTATATTAGCCACCCATTGAGGATAGGATGTTACAGCTAGGAATCTTGCATCAAACTGTTTCATTACTTCGGCTTTGATCTTTTCAGACATGTCAGGTCTCATGCGACGAACTTTTTGTTTAACAGGAGGGCAGTCTTTTTTAGTTGGCAGACGATGAACCACAATCTCGGTATCTAACCCAGGCATATCTTCATATGACCAAGCAAATATTTCCACATAATCGCGCAACATCTGAACCAAACGGCTTTTGACACTGCTTTCCAAATTAGCACCGATCCTAATTTCCTTCTTATCTGACTCAGTACCTAGGTTGATAACCTCAATTGACTCTTCATGGGGTTGGATAGACTTTTCCTCTTATAACAGAAGTCTGGCTAGTTCTCCTGGTATGTCACAATCTTCCTCTCCTTCGTCTTCATCTTGGTTGATAGGACATTCAAAGTCATAGTTGGCAATAGTAGAGTTGTTGGCAATAGGATCCAGAGTGGATGTAGACCTTCAAGAGTGTGTGTGTGTGTGTGCATGTAAGATACATGGCTATTTGTTGAAAATGTATTTGAAAGAAAAGAAAGACAATGAACGCAAATACTTGAATGCAAAAGAGTCCAATGTATGGAATGATCATATGATTAGATGGACAAAATATAAACCATTGACAAAAGAAATAAAGTGCCCCATGCTAGGCACATGGCTTAAAAGTCAATATCAAAATATTACAGATAAAGAGTTCTTGAATTGATTAAAAGCAAAAATAAGTAGATTACTCCTCAATGAAGGAGATGGGCACAAAGTCTTTCGCATGCCAATTGTTGGGCTTCCCCTCGGTTGTTGGGTAGATCCATTCTTCGAATGCATGCTCATCATCGGAATCCTCTACGGCATTCACTTCATGACTCTTGAGGTGGAGAGACGAATTTCCAGTACGAGCATCTCTAATTTCTTTCTGAGCTTTGGAGGTGAAACCTATCCCGAACTTATCTACCTTGAACGGGATGTCGGGGAGCTGACCTCATATCTCATTGTTTCCTTCTTCTATTACCGCACGGGCATCCTTAAGAGAAACCATCTTGGGAATAACTTTATCGGCCTTTGGAGTGTCGGAGGAGATTTTGGTGGTGGCCACAACTTCAAATGTCTGGCAAGGAGTCTCTATGAATTCTCCCTCCATTCCTACGTACTTAAATGAAGTGAGGTGGCTTACCATAAATTCTTCTTCACCGCAAACAATGACAACCTTCCCTTGAACTGGGTATTTTAATTTTTGGTGGAGAGTAGAAGTGACCGCACCTGCCCCATAGATCCATGGGAACCCAAGCAAACAAGAATACGTAGGTCGTATGTCCATTATGTAGAATGTTGAGTTGAAAATATGTGAACCAACCTTAATTAGAAGATCCACCTCTCCATGAACCATCCTTTTCGACCCATCGAATGCTCTCACAACAATATCACTTGGCTTCAAAACCAAATCTTCACAGTCTAGCCGATCTAAAGCGCCCTTAGGTAACACGTTTAAAGATGAGCCTGTGTCTACCAAAACATGTGCCAGAGTGGTCCCTTTACATTCAACAGAAACATGCAAGGCTTTGTTGTGATTCTTTCACATGGGAGTTAAATCTGCGTCGGAGAACCCCAGACCATTGTCAGCTGTCAGACTTGCTACGCAGTTCTCAAATTGGTCGGCTGTGGTTTCTTGAGGCACGTGAGCCTTTTTCAAGAACTTCATCAAAGCTTGTGCATGGGCGTCTAAACATAGCAATAGGGACAACATTGATATTTTAGAAGGGGTTTGTCCCAATTGCTCTACTATTTTGAAGTCACTTTTCTTGATGATTTTCATAATATCCTCCATATCTTGAGTGGATGGTTCTTCCATAACAGTCTTTTTAGCAAGTGCCTCTTCCCTGGCAGGCTCACTTTCTTTTTCTTTCCCTTTAGTACTGGCACCAGCATTGTCGTTGGTTATGCGGGTTGGGACTGCAGTAGTGGTTGGTGGTGAGATATCAGGGGAAAAGACTCTTCCTGTTCTTGTGACTCTACTAGAACCGGAGATATTAGTAACACCTGCTTCATTATCGTCAATCCAAGAATCTTGTTTTACCCCATGGTAATAAACATCGACACCATAATTCCATGGAACCTCTTTGTCAGAGGTGTATGAAACGGGTCTGGCAGCACTGATTATTAGAGGAGAAATGATTGGTTCGTTTGAAATCATGATAGGACCTTTGGATGAGATCCTAAGAGGTTTGTTATGATGGCCAACTCTTCATCTTTGTCGACTGAATTTTGGATGGCAGGATTCTTTTCGAATAGAATTTCGCGGTTATCCATTAAGCGTTGTATACCTTTCCTCAGTTTTTCACACCCATCATATTGTCTCATGCAGCCCATACAGTCTTTTTCACAGCCGGGGAAAGTCCCAGCTTTCAACAGATTGCTCTTGATTACATTCAATGGAGTAGTTAACCCTTTGACAGAGGCAATGAAAGTTGTATCTTCGACGACATTAACACCTTTGTCGTGCTTCGACATTGGAGCGGTAATTACATTTGGCGTTGGAGGAGGATCAAATTCAATAGTCTTGTTGTCAATTAAATCCTGGATTTTGTTCTTCAGAGCCCAACACTGATCAGTCTCATGCCCTGGGCTATTTGAATGATATGCACATCTTCCATTTGGATTATATCTCGGTGAGGATGTGTCAGGGTTGGCAGGAGGATCCCGCAACGTCACTAAATTGATCCTGAGCATATGCTGAAGGGCTTGGGATAATGACATGCATAACCTTGTGAACTGTCTTCTTGGAGCTTCAACCCATTGATGATTGGTAGATGGTCTTTGAGTAGCAGTTGGATTGGAGATTCGTACAACATTGATAGACGGATGATTATTCATTTTGGTACGGGCCTTCGCTCTATACAAACATTAACTTCTTTCTTCGCGGCAAAAGGTTTCTTGACAGGATTGGGAGTGGACGTAGATGCCACAGAGATCTTTCCACTCTTAATGCCACTTTCTACTCTTTCACCGGTTAGGATTAATTCGGTGAAACCAGAAGAAGAGCAGCCAACCAACAGATTAAAGAAAGGACCAGATAATGTGCTCATGAACATGTCAATGTGTTCCCTATCAGTCAAGGGAGGTTGGACCCTACTTGCAAGGTCTCTCCACTTCTGCACATACTCCTTAAATCCTTCATCCTTCCTCATGGTCATACCTTGCAATTGAACCCTCGTTGGTGGCAAGTCGGTGTTGTACTGATATTGATGGTAGAAGGCAGTAGCTAGCCCCTCCCAAGTATTGATGCGAGAGCCATCCAACTGGTAAAACCATACAAGTTATGTTCCGGCCAGACTCTCTTGGAAAAAGTGAATCCATAGTTTTTTATCAGCATTGTGTCGTTGTATCTTGCGCACATAGGACTTCAAATGGAGCTTTGGGCAAGAAACCCCATCGTATTTTGCGAAGGTTGGCATTTTGAACTTGTGGGGAATGACTACCTCAGATATTAAGCCCAAATCGTCAAAATTCAAACCGGGAATATCTTGGATTTCAACTGCTTTCAATATGTCTTCTAGCTGCTTGTATTTGATATCTGCGGGTGGATATTGTTCATTGAAATAATCATCATCAGATTCTTGGTCATTGATACAGTCGGCCTGAGTACCCTTGACTTCACCAATTTGGTTCTCGTCCTCTTCGGATGAATCTTCCTCTATTGGAATTTAACAGATTGGCTCCTTGAACCTTTTACCCATGTTGAGTAGAGCTTTCTTCCTTGGCTTCTTTTTAGCAGCCAACAAGGCCATCATATCCTGCTTCCCCTTGGCCAGGGCGAGTAAAGCTTCCTAAAATTGAGAATTCTGAGCCTGGAGTTCCGTCACAGTTTTCTCTAGATCCATCTTGCTGAAATAAACAGCGGAGTGATAAGGAAACCTATTATGCGGACGCTTATCATGTCATGATGCATGAATATGCAGTATGCAAATGATTTCAAGGATTTAAATAATTTAAATTTGTATAGACAAAGAGTGAACAAACGTAACTTGCATTAAAGAAATCTTGATTTAAATACAAACATGCCTCTTGGGCTTACAACAACAGAAATAATCATAAAGTAAGCTCCTAAGACAGAAAAGTTATGCGCATCTTCTTTGGCGCAATGTAGGTGTTTAAGCTCCTTTCTTCATGAAGTTCCCTTGTAAGCTCTAATATCTTCTTCTCGTTTTCATAGAACTTAGCTTCGAAGGTGTCTCGCTCTCTCTTTAACTGAATCCAAGCGTTTTGCAAATCTTCAAGAGAAGTAGGCATATCAGGATAGAGGATCGTATGTGGAATGTCTCCCTCGACTACTGGCTCTATGATAACAGGTAAGACGGCTTCATAAGGCATCTTGAGACTTTGAGCGCGAGCCCTTACCCATTTAAGATAAGGTTCCAAAGGAATGGAATTCTTACGCCCCAATGTCTTGCTATCAACTTTGTTAACCATACCCTAAGCTCGTATAAATCTTTGACGGTAACCTTGGGTATCGCTTTCGTAGTCAAATGCAATTCCTTGGATGAGTACCTCATGAGGGCCATCTTCTAGCGTATCCAAATTGTCGCAAATCTAAACAAGGGTTATAAGTAATGCCTCCCCTAATTCCAAGTAGAGGGACATTAGGGAATTCCCCACAGCGGTCAACGATGGTAATGTCTTTTGAGGAGCGATAATACCAACGGATATCAGCATGTGAAAGTGACATCAATCTTTTAGACCATTTCATACCTTGTTCATTCTTCACCACTGATCGAGGTAGGTGCAAAATAAACCACCTAGCCAACAGAGGAGTGCAACACATCAAAGCCCCCCTTTTCTTCAGAGTGCGAGAGTGAAGAGAATGCAATATGTCTCCAAGCAATGTAGGAACCAGATTACGGGATATGAAAACCTTAATTGCATTCACATCTATAAATTATTCAGGATTTGGAAATAGTACCAATCCATAGATGAGAAGAGCCAGAACTTCCTCAAAGGCTTGTATATCTAAAATATCCCAACACTCTTGAGCCTTCTCTAACAAAAACTTTGCTAGTAACCCTTTAACACCACTCCTTGTTACCCAATTTGCTACTATGTCAGATGGTTGCAAATGTAGAGCTCGAGCAATTTCCTCAGGTTTTGGGTCTCTTTTGATACCGTTGAAAGGTAACTGATTAAAAATAGGGATCCCTACGAGTTGAGAAAATTCCTCCAAAGTGGGCACAAGTTGGTAATCAGGAAAGGTGAAGCAATGATGCAAAGGATCGAAGAATTGGACAAGCACCTTTATCATCTCTTCTTCAATACTTGAGGTAACCAGACTAAGGAGTCATCCATGTATTTTGGTGAACGGGGAATCTTCAGGGACCCTTGATACTAAATCCTTGAGTTGTGGAGGTACCCTCACAAGACTGACTTGGATAGTGTTCCTACGAGCGGAGGCCATGTCCTACAAAATAGAACAAAGATAAATCCAAAAAATCCTTGAAATGGTTAGTGATGTTTATGACGTTTATGATGTTATGATGTTATGATGCTTATGTACAAGTGCATATACAAAGCAAACAAGTCCTCGGTTTAGGCTTGCATGGGGTTTCAGGTAAGTACCCTCTTGAAGTTTTAGTTGGCTCAACTTGTCCTAGTTAAAAGTAACCGGGTCTAAGGGATCTCAATATCACTTATCTTTCCCCCAAGTTTTGTTCGATAAGCGATTGACTCGCAACTAAACAAAACTCAAGAGTCCAACCTTAATGAGTGTAGCATCGAGTATCAACCAACTTCGGACTGCACCAAAGTCGGTCATCTCGCTACGTCCTAATGGCCAAGTTGGTCAAGTAAGGTTCTAAGGTCAGTTGATGCTTTATGATACCACGCGGAGGCCCCGTACTTTCCTTGATTGACTCAAGGGTTACCGGTACCAACCAAAGTGCCACATCAACGTAGCTACTGCTTCAACCGTGTCGGTATACCCTGCACAGTTCCCTCACGGTTTATTGCTACTTACCTAAAAGGTGTCCCCAAATCCGGGTGTAGGATTTAAGACAAACCCAAACAAGGAACCAAAATGTAAAGCAAGCAAATCAAACAATGTAAGCAAGTAAATATGATCTAACCCTAAGGTAACCCCACTTTTGAATATTTCCCCAGCAGAGTTGCCAGTTTTGTGATACGATGGGAGAACTGACTTGAGGGTTTTGCGATTGTGTTTGCAAATGTTGCGGTTTAGCAAGAGTCGCCACTGAATTTTCTTTTATCCAATAAGGAAAGGTGAAAAAGCACAGGAATGACCTTTTGAGATGTTTTCTTGAGTTCGGGGGGTAGATTATGAAAATGGAAGGTATTAGCACCCTTTCTATCCATGGTTTTCCATGGGCTCTTAGTTACTCTTTAGATCACTTTCTTTTGTTTGAAAATTGTGTTTTTGTGTGGTTTTGAAAGTATTTTGAAAAGGTGTCATCGTTTAGGCAAACTTTGCAATGATTCCCATTCGTAATAATGTATGTAAAGTGTTGAGCTTTTGAAAATATTTCAATGTTTGGAAAGTGTTTTTTGAAAGTGTATGTGATTGTTTTGAAAATAGCAAGGATGTTTACTTTGAAATTGAGCAAGTAACTAAAGGTAATCTACCTACTCAAAAGGTTTTAGATGTGTTTTTCCTCCTCCTTTAGATTTTTCTACCTTACCATTCATTTGATAAGAAGCCCCACCATTGGATGTGAAGGGACGAGCGTTGGGTCATCGTATGACCATGATAGCAATGTTGTGAAATGACTTAACACTTTTCCGTAGGGACTAAGATCATTTTGAAAGGCAACTTTGATAGCGTCATCGAGGGACTATGATCTTTTTCGATTTGTTTGTGCTAAGACACCCCACATGCATAACATGGCCATTTTTATAAAGCAACAAGTGGAATTTCCTTAAGGGTGCATGTGTGTAAGTGTGTTTGATTGCAGGCATTTTGTCTTTGATTTTTGGGTTGTCTACTTGTTGATTTTATCTTGCCATACACACCTAATTACTAGCATTTGTACAAAGCAATAAAAATGCAGGAAATAAATATCCTACACTATTACAACCATATTGAATTGCATGAGAATATAAAGGCAAAAATAAGGTAAAAGCAAGAAAAATGGATCTTTCGACTTAGGGAAGCAAACCCTTCGACTCTGCCATTTCTGGCCCTCTTCGACCTTACCTGAAAAGGGGTGAAAGGATGACTTTCGACTGGGACCTAGAAGCCAGCATATTTTGGCCTTCGATTGGGGCTTGGAGGCCAGCATGCTGTGCCTATCGACTGCCTCTTTCATTTGGCCTGAAGGTTAGTATGGAAGCCAGAGGCTTCGTTTCTAACTTTTCTGTCTCTTGTTTCTTTCATTTGAGTTTGAATAGCAATATGGCCCAAGGCCATGCCAACATCACCTTAAGACTAGATTAATTCTTTAAAGTGTATTTAAATGTACCAAGAGCAAAAGCCAAGAAGATTGTTAACCATGACACATATTATGAGAGTGAAAATAAAACAACAAAAAAAATAAAAAAATAAAAATAGCATGTACATGTTTGAAACGAAAAGAAATTTTATTTACATGCTATGCTGGAAACGAAGGGTCAAAGGTTAAGAATGACTTACCTTGCTGGAGGTTGGTACGTGTTCTGGACTTTGAGGCAGTTGCTTTGAATGTCTCTGGATTCGAAGGAAAAGACTCAGAGTAGGCCTTCGACACCAGTTTCAAAGGAAAGAACAAGTTGGATGCTCTTTGAGTCGAAGGAAACTGGAATGTGTTGTTCTTCAGAGTTGAAGGAGGTAATGATGATTATGGTTTTTTTTATTTCTCAAGTGTTGAAGTGTTTTGAGAATTTTGTGGTGTGTAAGAATTTTGTGGATACATTCCTCTGGTCCAAAAGAAATCCTCTCTTTCTTGTGCAAATGAACTCTCTATTTATAGAGAAAAGCTTTTGGGAAGCTTGGGGAACAGAAATAATAAAATAAGGCTCAGTCTAGAAAGTAACTGTCCACTTGTGCCATAAAAGCAAGATGAATGGTTCAGATGGGTTTCTTCCTTCTGAAGAAAAACAGGCGCAAGGCTCAAGACAAACTTTTCTAAAAGGTAGTACTATGTCATTTAAGTCCAAGTGGTCTTGGACAACAAATGGGTAAAGGTCTATAAAGGGAAAACACGTAGCTTAGCCTATGGGTCTAAATGTTCAACTTGATCTTTTGAGTCGAATCCACCATCTTTCTACACCTTTCGACCAGACTAGAACAACACAACATTCGTTTTCACCGGCTGGGTGTCCTTCGAATGAGCAAACTATGTGTTCTTCGAATGGACCTTTTCAGAAGGTTATTAACTTCTGAATGGAAAAAAGCTTTCAGAAGATTATTGATTTTTGAATTGAAGAAAACCAAAAGGAGGCCTTTACTTCCTGAGTCGAAAGACATTCCTGAGTCGAAGGACATTCCTGAGTCAAAGGACATTGTTTCAAAGGGAAACAAAAACCCAATTGAAACTTATATGAAGATCATTTCCTTCTGAATCGAAGGAGACCTATTTGAAGTCACATGCCCAGACGAAAGAGGCACGCTAGCAGCAACTATTGAGCAATCGAAGGAGGTGCAAAGTCCAGTCGAAGGGGGATGAATCGAAGGAGACCTATTTTCCTCCAAATTTGTCTAAATGTTATTTTTGTCTGTTTTCTCCCTTTTTGACAGTTTCTTCTCAATTCTGGTGCTATAATATCCCAATGTATTTTGCAAGCTTGAATTTTGAGAATTATTGATAGAGATGCTTTGAGAATTGACAGGGCAAATTTTGGGGTACAACAAAAAGGATGCTAAAACCTTCCCTTTTCATAATCTACCCCCCGAACTCAAGAAACAATCTCAAAGGTCTTTCCTATGCTTTTTCACCTTTCCTTTTGGATAAAAGAAAAGTCGGTGGCAACTATTGCTAACCGCAACATTTGCAATCAAACACAAAACCTTCAAGTCAACTCTCCCACCATACTATAGAACTGGTGAATCTGCTGGGGAGAATACTAAAAGTGGGGTTACCTTAGGGTTAGATCACATTTACTTGCTTTCATTGTTTTACTTGTTTGCTTTACATTATGGTTCTTTGTTTGGGTATGAATCCTCTACCCGGATTTGGGATACCTTATAGGTAAGTAGAAATACGTTGTGGAAACTGTGCGGGGTATACCGACATGGTCTAAGCAATAGCTATGTTAGTGCGACATATTTGTGGGTACTGTTAGCATTTTAGTTGATCAAGGAGAATACGGGGCCGATGAGTGATGTCATGAAGCACTAATGAACTTTTAGAACCTTTACTTGACCAACTTGGCCATTAGGATGTAGTGAGATGACCGGCTTTGGTGCAGTCCGAAGTTGGTAGATACTCGATACTACACTCATTGAGGTTTGGTTTTTTGGGATACTTCGGTCGCCATTAAAGAGGCTTGTGCTGAAACAACGACCAAGGAAACAAACCAGTGATATTGAGCTCCTTAGAACCCGGTTACTATTACTAGGACAGGTTTGAGCCAATTAAACTTCAAGAGGGTACTTACCTATGAGACTCCATGCAAGCCTAAACTTAAGGACTTGTTTGCTTTGTTTATATATACATACTTGTACATAACATCATACTCATTCACTAACCATTTCAAGGATTTTGGGATTTATCTTTGTTCTGTTTTGCAGGACATGGACTATATTCGCAGGAAAACTATTCAAGTCAATCTTGTAAGGATCCATCCACAACTTAAAGAGCTAGCTTCAAGGATCCCTGAAAATTATCCATTCACCGAGAGACGTGGTCGCCAACTAAACTTGGTCACCTCCAACACTGATGAAGACATGATGAAGGTGCTCTTTTAGTTCTTTGATCCTTTACACCATTGCTTCACATTTCCCGATTATCAACTTATACTAACTTTGGAAGAATTCTCCCGACTCTTGAGGATTCCAATTCTTAATCAACTACCTTTCAACAGTACGGAAAGAGATCCAAAGCTAGAAGAGATTTCTCAAGCTCTACACTTGCAATCATCTGATGTCACAACCAATTGGGAAACAAGGAGTGGTGTCAAGGGTTTCCTAGCAAAGTTCTTGTTTGAGAAAGCCCAAAACTGTTGGAACTCCTTGGATTTGCAAGCCTTTGAGGAAATTTTGGCTCTCCTCATCTATGGGATGGTTTTGTTTCCAAATCCTGACTAACTCATAGATGTGAACGCTGTCAAAATCTTCATATCCCGCAACCCGGTGCCTACTTTGCTAGGGGACATCCTACATTCTTTTCACACTCACACTATGAGAAAAAGAGGTGTTCTTATGTGTTGATCTCCTCTCTTGGCAAGATGGTTTATTTCGCATCTTCCCCAATCTGTATTAAGGAACGAGCAAGGTTCATGGTGGTCACATAGGTTGATGACGCTCAAACATTCAGACATTCATTGGTGTTTCCGATCCATAGAGAATGTTACTATTGTCGACCGTTGTGGAGAATTCCCTAATGTCCCTTTACTTGGCATTAGGGGGTATCACCTACAACCCCTGTTTAGCCTTAAGACAGTTTGGTTACACCCAAAGGGATGGCCCGCATGAGATGTTGATTCAAGGTTTGGTATTTGACTACGAGAACGACGAACAAGGTCTTCGCCACAGATTTATCTGAGCTTGGAGGATGTTGAACAAGGTAGATAGCAAGATGTTGGGGCACAAGAATTCCATCCCTCTTGATCTTTACCTCAAATGGGTACGCACTCGTGCTCAAAGTCTTATGATGCTTTATCCCTCCATTCTCCCGGTAATCATTTAGCCTGTCATGGAAGGAGATGTTCCATACACTATCCTACATCCTGACATGCCCACCTCTCTTGAAGACTTACAAAGAGATTGGATACAACTCAAGGGGGAGCGAGATACTTTTGAGGCCCAATTCTATGCTAGCAAGAAGAAGGTTTTGGAACTTACTAAGCAACTTTATGAGGAGCAGACTCTGAATGCCTACATCGCACCAAAGAGGATGCGTACTACCTTTTTACCTTAGAGTTTTTTGTTTTTTTGGCCCAAAAAGGAATTGACGTACTCAAGCTTTAATTTATTAATATAACGTGTGTTTACTTTTTGTATAAAACAAATTTGAATCTTTAAAATCATTGAAATCATTGCATATGCATTTAGCATTCATCATAACATAAGCAGGTTTCTTGCAACAAGTCTCCTCATCTTTCTACTGTTTATTTCAGTAAGATGGATCTCGAGCAAATGGTGAAGGACCTCCAAGCTCAAAATGCTCAGTTTCAACAGATGTTCTTAACTCTATCCAAAGGACAAGAAGAGTTGAAGACCTTGCTGGTTGAAGAGAAAAAGAAGAAGACAAAGAAAATAACTGGAGTTCTAAACATGGAAAGAAGATTCCAAGGATAAGCAAGAAGGACCCTATATTTTGCAACGTCATCTGGTGAGAAAGACAATCAAGATGGGAAAGGCAAGAAAATTGTTGTCCAGACAGAGTCAGAAGACTTAGAGGAAGAAGAAGGTTATTCTGAAGAGCAATACCCTCCATCCGAAGACAAGTATAAGCATCTGGAAGAACGGTTAAGTGCAATGGAAATCCAAAAAGTGCCTGGATTGGACTTTGAGGAGTTGGGGTTAATATCTGGGATTGTCATCCCTCCAAAATTCAAAGCACTGGTGTTCGCCAAATATGACGGAGTTTCATGCCCCAAAATGCATCTTTGGTCCTATGTGAGTAAAATACAGCCTCACACCGCTGACAAGGATTTATGGGTACACTTCTTTCAAGACAGTCTTTCTGGAACTCAACTTGATTGGTTTTATTAGTTAGAAAGGGTCAATGTTCATAACTGGGAAGATTTGGCCGCCGCCTTTTACAAACAATACCAATACAACGTTGATCTTGCACCCACCCGTACTCAACTCCAGAGTATGGCCATGGTTTCAAGTGAAGGCTTTAAGGACTATGCGCAAAAATGGAGGGACTTAGCAAGAAGAGTCCAGCCTCCCCTATCTTAAAGAGAGTTGGTAGATATGTTTTTGGGCACCTTGTCTGGTCCCTTCTTTAATCACTTAATTTGGAGTTCATTGGTAGGCTTTACTGAGTTGATACTGACCGGAGAAAGGGTAGAAGTCGGGATAAAGAATGGGAAGATTCAAAAAGTTGCATCCTCTGCTGCTGTAAGAAAACCATTCATCGGGAAGAAAGAAGTTGTTGATGTATATCCTCAGAGAAATCAAGATAGGGTTGAACGCCATCCAATAGTGGGGGTTGTCATGATTCCTAAACCTGCGCCTGCTCAGCAAAGAAGCAACCAGCCAGGAATGGAAAGGCTAGTCAGACACTTTAACCGAATTAATATGACACTATCTCAAGTATTGCCGCATTTGTTAAGATCCAACCTAGTGACTTTGAAAGAAGCTCCAAAGAACCCTAACACAACATCTCCTCACTATCATCCTAATGCCCACTATGCATACCATTCTGAGAGTCCCGGCCATGACACTAATAATTGTTGAGCTCTGAAGAACAAGGTATAAGACCTCCTTGAAGCCAAAGAGATTGAATTCGATGCGCCAGAAATTCCCAATGTCATTACTGCCCCTGTGCCCAAACACAGACATAATGCCAACGCTATTGAGGAAGATATGTTTGTTACTTCAGTTGATGAACTTGTGACCCCACTCCTGACTATCAAAAAGAACTTGTTAAATGTCGGTGTATTCCCAGGCTGTGATGAAAGCTGTCATTTCTGTTTATCTTCACCAACCAACTGTCATTTGTTAAAAGCAGGCGTTCAATGCCTAATAGATAACAAGGAGATCTTGTTCGAGAAGACTTCTATTCCAACTGATTCTTATAATGATGTTTCCATCGTGACCATTTCCACCAATTCTTCCAGGGTCTCCATCAAAAGACCCGTTATAATTACATCAGTTCCTAAAGTAGCTCCATTGATAATTACAATGCCTGGACCAATCCCGTATTCGTCAGAAAAAACCGTCCCTTGGAATTATGGAGGTGATGTCTACTACCACGGTATCAAGCAAGATTGTCCAGCTACTGAAGATTCAAGTTCTGAGAAAGTTGACTCTGATATCAGTAATATCGCAGGGACTAGTAAGATAACCTGAAGCAGAAGGGTTTTCTCTCCAGAAATTACTCCTCCAAAAGCTATTTCTGGACCCGTAATCATTCATGTTATTGTTGCTCCTTCAAAGGTTGTTCCCAGTCCTACAATCATCTCTACTAATGCTTCTGTTGACAAAGCTGTTACAATTCATGTTACCACCCCTACTGACATTCCTGCTGCCGAGTCAATCGAGACTCGGGGTAAAGGTATTCTGATTTTGCCTGTCTGAATGAAGGCACAATCTGTATCTATCCTTGAGACCTCCTGGAAAGAGATGGAGGAAATTCTAAAGATCATAAAAAGAAGCGACTACAATGTAGCCGAGCAACTGGGGAAAACTCAATCAAAAATTTCCATGCTGGTTTTATTATTATGTTCCGAGGCGCATGCAAAGGCTTTGGTAAAGTTCCTTAAAACTGCCCATGTACCTGTTTACCGTGAAAAATGGTAAACAACCGCTGATCTTCCAAAAGGTAACTTATTTGGTGACTCGCATGATCGATCAGATTGATCCTAAGACATGGTTGATTTTTATCGTTTAAATGTTTTAAAGTAGAGAGTTTCGACTAATCCAAATGATGATCAACGCAAGTAAGGTAGAGACACTTTAAGTAAATTGCATGGAGAAAAGCTTGATAAAGTAAATAAAAGCATTAAAGGCTTGTTAAATAAATGACTTCGACTGAGATAAATAAGTGAAAGCGATAAATTGCTTGAATGTAAAAGATTTCGATTAAGGTAAATGGTGTTTCACACATACATTCTCAATGATTCTTTCTCTCACGCTAGGTACTTGAATCTAAATGAGTGACTTGTATACAATGATGAACACCTCTAATAACTACGTGAACACTTAGTATTTATACTAAAAATCCTAAGTTACATCGCTTCGCGGTGACGCCACATGGCACGTTCACAACCTTCGACGCCTACTTCCACGCCACGTTGCGCTTGGTAACTGCTGGGAACCGTTTTGCCTCCAACAATTCAAAATTCAAAACTGTTCTATCTTGGGCATCAGGGACCTTGGTCGAAAGGTTGCTCCTTCGATGTTGAAAACAACATGATTCCAACTTAGAGAAATTTCTCTAAGTATCTTGTCATTCTTTGATAAGCCTTCGATGTGATCAGCTGATCGAAGCCTTCTTGTGTAGGAAACTCTTCTAACTCATAATTAATTATCTATATGATAATAGAACGTGGGTGTCGAATTTAGGAGCCAACAAATTGCCCCCCAAGAATGTCTTATTTCGAAGCTTAGAAGAAAGAGGCATTCTTTGATATTCCATTCGACACCTGTCCTTCACTCTCAGCCACAAATTAGTTTGTGCGCTTTTCGTCTCCTACCAACCATCTGACAATCTCAAAAAATCATCATTTCAACTTTTCCCAAAATGTCACTTCAGTAAGGCACTTCGCACGCACGATGGCCTTTCATACGCTGTCATTATGACCATTCTCTGAAATCAAGGAAGCATGCTGCAACGTTTCCGTTTTTCAGAACGGCTACAGCGCCAATGCGTGCCACGTGCCCCACTCCCGTCTGTGGCATTAAATGACCTCGAGCCCTATGATTTTCCAATCACTATAAATAGCACTAAGTGCTTCATTTGGACTCTTTACGCTTTCTCGCATCCAAATCTTCGACCGAACGAAATCTTCTGCAAACAGCCCTTTGCTTCTTCCTCTCCAAACCCAGTAATCTTTATTCTTCATTCACCCTCATTTAAACCAAAAATGGCTTCACGTACTCGTGCTCACAATGCCCCAAGAGCTAGCATCCTCTCCAAGACTGCTCAACCAGAAACCTTCTCAACTGCTCCGATAGTTAATTCTATGGGAATGCGAAGGGTTCCTGAACCCATGGGTGATGCTGAGCGCAAAACCTATGGCTCTCAACTGCTGATTCCCGTTGGGTATTCCAACCAAGTTTTTTCCATGTCAGGCCCTCTTTCAACATGCATTACTGACCCCACAAAAATTGAGGGTTTCTTCCCCGTGCATGAGGCACTCAAACCCATTGGGTGCTCCAAGAAGGCGAAAGATGATACTGAAGATCCTGCGAAAGAGAAAATAGATCTTTGGTTTTTTAACAGGGGGGTTAGGGCTTTTCGATCTAGCCCTAGCCTTACACCAGAATATACCACTTGGCTCAACAAGATAGAGGAGTGCCAGCCTTCGATTTGGAAAGGCATGGGCATTTATGACCTGGTCATGTTGTCCAAAATTGGTCTTAACTACTGTCCCGACATGCTGGTAGCTTCATGGCTGTTTTGGGACTACACTCACTATACCTTCCACTTGCCTTGTGGAATGGTTACACCCACTCTCTTCGATGTGGCCGCGATTGCTGGTCTTCGACCAACTGGGGACTACTTCGACCCAGAGGAAATGTCTGAAGACCAGATTGGGTTTTCTGCTACCAAACCCACCTATACCACTTACACCAGTCATTACCACGACAAATCAACGGTTGTGGTGACTGATGTGGAGCACATCGCATTTCTAGCCCTTTGGCTGTCGCGCTTTGTGTTCTGCACGAAATCCCTGCAGGTGACGAAAAAGATGGTCACCCTTACTACTCAGCTTCATCACAGCCAAAACATCTGTTTGGCCAAATTAATATTGGTGAACTTGTACGAGTCGATAAGAAATGGAGCGGCTCAATTAAAAGTAATCGAAAATAGAGCCAGCCTGCTGCTTGCTGGTCCCTTCTGGCTACTTCAACTCTGGCTGAATGCCACTTTCGAGTCTTTTCTACCCCAGAAGACTCAAATAAATGAAAAGGCTCCTGAGATAGCCAAAAGGCGCGTTGATGGCACCAGGCTCGCCTTATTGACTCCTACTGAGGATGGGCTGGAACTACAAAAGACCTTCACAAACTTTGTTCAGATGTTTGCGGGGAGGAAGGAATTCACTTCGACCATGGCCCCTTTCGCCGGTCGAAAGTGTGGTCCAGGATGGTTTACCAGGCCCCATCCTAAATCACCAGAGGATCCTCACTTCGAAGAGCATATAACAATGTGGGAAGCATTTCTCACCCCAAGGATAATGTCGTTGCGTTTCAAGAGTTTGAAAAATCAGCTGAGCCTGATTTCCTACCAGTCGAATCTTGTCTCTCGACAATTTGGCATTATTCAATCGCTTCCTTCTACAATTTATCCTCGGGAGAAATCATTGTTGTTCTTTTCTAATGACTACTCTGAAGACGCCGCTACTAGGCATATTAGTAGGTACGTTGGTCGGACCGTACTATCATTGTTCGACTACCAACTCAACTTCCTTTGTTCACCAGCCTTTGAAGACTGGTGGAAGATATATTACATCGAAGAGTTCTTCGACGAGAAGGACTTTGCAGACGAACTCAAGAAGTCCTTCGTCATGGTCCTCGATAAAATAACAAAATGTACGTTCCCTCTTCAAATTATATTTGTCTTTTCATTTCGACTTATATCTGTCAATTATAACTTGTGAACGTTTCTCTTTCAGTTATTCGAAAACCTGTGGCTAAGAAGGCCACAGAAAGAAATCAGGGTGGAGGTCCCTCTGCAAACCCTCCAGTACAGGTAACAATTTTTCCTTGCTTCCCTCTTTGGTTTTAAACATCCTGGTTTTCGATGTTGTGTTTTAAATCGACTCCGTTTGGGATTTTCAGAAACCTGTGCCTAAGAAGCGACACATATTAACGGTCGAAACTTCGAGTGGAGAAGAGGAGTAATCTCCTCTTATTCCTCTCAAACGGAGAAAGCTGAAAATGGCTGCTCCTGCTCCTGAACCTCGACATGTGATAAAAACTAAAGTCATAGGGAAAAAACCCAGGCCGCCCCCTGTGATTATCAAAGAATCCACGGAGGAGGAGCTAAATGTCTTGCTCAGTAATCCTGTTGAGAGCGACAACTCTAGCCCTGGGGCTGAGGTTCCTTTACAGGTAAAGTCTCCGACCACTTTTAAATTAAGTGTCGATGATCACCTTCGATTGTGCATCTCTCTAATCAGAGTTTTTTCTACTTTCAGGAAACAGCTGGAACTTCAGCGCCAGCTGGGCATCCTGTCGAAGGTTCCGATACCTTCGTAAACCGCGCAGGGGAACCCACCTACAATCCTTCTTATTTCGTCAGTTCTGCTAACAAAGTGAATCAAACTTCGGAGCCACAGGACTCTGCTGACCATAGCAGACAACGTGAAGAGGAACTGGTGGATGATGAGTTACCTGCTGAGACAGGGGGTGCCCCTGAGGAGCACCACCATGAGGAGGTTCAAGTGGTCAACGAGACAGAAGAGCAACATGATGAAGAGGGTCATGTTGACGCTGATGCCGCTGAAAATGTTCAGCCCCAAGCCAACATTGTCGAAACAGAAAAGGTTACCTCGACAAAGCCCAGGTCTAAAGAGGACTTGGCTCTCTTGAAGCAAAATGATCCAATTGGCTATCTGAACGCCATCGTCGAGAGCAGGGAAAATTCATCTGACCCTAGTCATGATGCTTCTACTGCATCAGGGAAGTCTACTTCGACTTCTCCTCTCGATGAGGCCTTGAAGAAAGTTAAGGCTCAATTCTTCAAGAGGGACCTAATGAAGGCTTTGGAGGGGGATCCTACTGCCCAATCTTGTTTGGGGGCTGTCTTGGGTGCAGTCGATTTGCTTGTTGTTTCTCCAGAGATTTCCGGCTTTATCTTGGAGTTATACTCCATTATTGACCAAGCCTCTGCAGATTACAATCGTCGAAGGGGGTTCAACAACCAACTCGAAACGCTGCATGGCAAGAGTTCTGCTGCTTGGACTGAAGTAGCTGAATCGACCTCTCGAATTAAAGAGTTGTCGAAATAGAGAACGTCTAAGCAATAGGAAATCGAAGCCATCGATCAGGATAATGCCTTTATACGGGCGCAGATCGAGGAGTTGGAAGCCAGGTTAAATGCTAATACTAAGCGCAAGGAAGAACTTCTTTCGACTGTTTCAGACGCGGAGAGCCAAGATGAAGTTGCTCGAGGCCTAGAGTTCGCTGAAAGGGCCCAGGCTCTAGATGACCAGATTGCCAAAATCTCTCAGGCGAATGCCTTGTGCAACAAACGACTGGAGTTACAGCGAGAAAAATATCTTCGTCTCAAAGCTTCCATCCCTTTTTAATTTGCTTTGTACTTCATTGACCATGTACTCGAATATTCTGTAACTTTTGTAGCCATTTTGGCTTATCAATGTTATTTTCCATTTTGGCTTTATTGTTAACTTAATCATTAATTGTTATTTATTTTGATCTCTTGGAGCATAGGTTTATATTTTTTCAAATATTTTCCATTTACTCTCAAGAGTCTTTTATCTTCGCTTAACTCTTCGACCTCATATGCTCCACCAGAAAAAGTTTGAATAATTTTGAAGGGTCCTTCCCATTTGGGTGACCATTTTCCCATGCTTCGATCTTTTCGATCAATGGGAAGAATTACCTTCCAAACTAGTTCTTCAGGCGAGAATGCCTTAGGTTTTACTTCCTTATTGTAAGATTCTTCCACCCTTTTCTTCTGAATTCTCAGTAGGTCGAGAGCTCGTAGTCTTTCTTCGTCTAAATCTATCAATTCGTCTAACATCATATCCCAATAAACCTCAGGGGGAATATCTTGATGTCTTTGAACCCTTGCTGATTGAAGACAAATTTCTGCTGGCAGTACTGCGTCATGACTGTAAGTTAGCCGATATGGTGTTATACCTGTGGCTTCCTTTGGGGACGTTCGACAAGCCCACAAGATCTGGTCTAACGTTTTATGCCAATTTTTTGGCTTCTTTCCTACATGCTTTTTTATCAGGCCAATCACTATTTTATTCGCTGCTTCGACTTGACCATTTGCATGCGCGTAATAAGGCATTGATGTTAGGAGTCTGAAGCCTGTTTCTTGCGCGAATTCCTGCATCTTTCGACCAGTGAACACTGACCCTTGATCAGTTGTTATAGTCTCAGGGATTCCAAATCTGTAGATAATGTTCTTTTGAATAAATTCAATGACATTTTCTTGGTCTGCGTTGACTAAGGGGATAGCTTCGATCCATTTAGTGAAATAATCAATGCCTACCAGTATATACTTCTGGCTCTTGGATGATGTTGGTTGAATCTCTCCAATAAGATCCAACGCCCATCCTCTAAAAGGCCAAGGTTTCACTATTGAGTGAAGCTCGCTTGCTGGTACATGTTGGATAGCAGTATGGACTTGGCATTCCTGGCAACCCTTCGCGAACTCGACACAATCTTTCAAGATAGTGGGACAATATAGTCCTTGTCGAAACAACAACCATTTAAACTTATGACCTACTTGGTGAGCCCCACATGCTCCAGCATGCGTAGTCGAAAGGGCTATGTATGCTTTGGTTTCGCTTAAGCATTTTAATAATACCCCTTCATGCATCTTTTTAAACAACTCATTCCCCATGAGTACGTAACTTAACGCCCTATATTTTATTTTTCGTTCTGTCAAAGCTGCTGGATTTTGTAGATAATCTACAAGGTTTCCTCCAATCTTGCTCCGATAAATTGTCTATGAACGAAATTTCGAAATCCCTTTGATCGGTATATCCTAGTCTTGTCGATTCCAAATCAGTTGGAGACAAGCTGGTTGCTGTCATTTTTTCTCGGACTTCGATTGCTCTTTGTAATCTCATTTTTGAAATCCTATACCCAGATGCAATTTGTGCCAAATCATTGGCTATTTGGTTTTCCAATCTAGGTATGTGTCGAATATTAACCACTTCGAATTTTTTCAATAAACGATTTGCTATCACAAAGTACATAATGAAATTTTCTCTTATACATTTGTACTCTTTTGTGATTTGCTTAATGACTAACTCTGAGTCTCCCATTATTTTGACTCGAGTTGCCCCCAATTCCAACAATATTTCAAGGCCAATAATTAGAGCTTCATATTCAGCCTCATTGTTCGAACAAGTACCTTCTATCTTATACTTGAATGTTGTTGAAATTTTTTCTGGAGAAATAATTAAGACCCCTACTCCCGTTCCATCTTTATGGCTGGAACCATCGAAGTAAAATTTCCAGGGTTCTATCTCCAAGTAATTTATATTTTGTACCTGAATTGAGTGGTCGACTATAAAATCTGCTACCACTTGTCCTTTTACTGCCTTGAGAGGCATAAAGGTTAATGAATACTCAGTTAATGCTAGCACCCACTTGCCGATTCGACTGTGCAAGATGGGTTTCGACAACATGTATTTGAAAATGTCAGAATGGGACGAAACATACACATCAACTGGTTTTATATATTGTTTGAGCTTTGTACAAGAGAAATAAAGACATAGACATAATTTTTCAACTTCTCTATATCTAGTTTCTACATCGTTCAAAACTCTGCTAAGGTAGTAAATGGGTCTTTCGACTCCATTTTCATCCTCTTGGGCTAACATGCTTCCCAAAGTTTTGTCGGATGCAGCTATGTACAATCTCATACTCCTATTTCTACAAGGAGGCACCAAAATAGGTGGCTTGGTGAGGTACCCTTTGATCTTGTCGAAGGCTTCTTGTTGCTCTTTCCCCCACTCGAACCCTTCCTTATTCAATCGAAGTAAGGGTGAGAAGGCTTGCGCTTTTCCACTTAGGTTAGATATAAATCTCCTTAAGAAGTTTATCTTGCCCAGCAGAGATTGCAGTTCCTTCTTGTTCGTTGGCGCTTTCGCTTCCAAGATTACCTTCGTCTTGTTCTGGTTGATTTCGATTCCTTTCTTGTGGACGACAAAGCCCAAGAAATCTCCAGCTTTCACACAGAACGCACACTTCAAAGGGTTCATCTTCAGACCATGCTTTCTCATTCTTTGGAATGATTGTTGAAGGTGGTCTATATGGTTCTTCCTGGAAACAGATTTTACAACAATATCGTCAATATATACTTGCATGAAAGTGTTAATAAAATCATGGAAGATAGAGTTCATTGCTCGCTGATATGTTGCCCCAGCGTTTTTTAGGTCAAAAGGCATTACTACCCATTCGTAAGTGCATAAGGCCCAGGGCATCGAAAAGCTGTTTTCGACACATCTTCTTCAGCAATGAAAATTTGATTGTATCTTGAGTAACCGTTGAGCATGCTCAGGTACTCGTAGCCAGCGGCAGAGTCGACAAGCATTTCCGCCACAGGCATAGGATATTCATCTTTGGGTGTTGCAGCATTCAGAACTCTGAAATCTATGCACACCCTAAATGTACCATTTTTCTTAATAACTGGCACAATGTTTGCAATCCATTCGACGTACCTCGTAGTTCGTATGAATTTGCACTTCAGCAGTCTTTCGACTTCCGTTTTGATCTTCGACAGTATTTCTGGAGCGAAGCGTATTGGAGTTTGTTTGACAGAATTTTTCCCAGGTTTGATTGGCAGCTGAAGTTCTACCAATCTTCTGTCGAGACCAGGCATCTCGTCATAGTCCCATGCAAAGCAGTCCTTGAACTCCTTCAGTAATTGGATCACTTCGACCCTGAGCTCTGGGTCTATTTTGGCACTGATGTAAGTGGGTCTTTTATCTAACCCTTCGCCCAAGTTGATTTCTTCTAAAGGATCCTGTGCTAACATTTTGATGTTGTTCGCCCGGGGGTCCTTTTCGAAACCCAAAGGCTCATCGTCATAGATGGCGTCGAGCCTCTGTTCCTGCATTCCTTCTGACGAGATATCGGGAGGTTCTGGGTCGAAATCTTTTCCAGGACCTATATCTGGTGGCTCTGGGCCGAAATCTTTTCCAGGACCTGCATAAGGTAGTACTTGGTCATTGGCCTTAGTGGCCATATATTTTACTTCGGCTTCGAGAGCCGCTATCATTCTTGTTTCGGCTACGTAGGCCGAAATTCGCTGTAACGCTTGCGACTCAGTCATTATCACTGAATTCGCTTCCCTAACCAGTTGGTTGGATGTCAGTTAGCCCACTGAAATCAATGTGAGACAAGTCTTCTTTATCCCATTGAAACCCATGATCAGGATGCAGGTACAAGGAACAAAAAGCATTTGGCGCTGGCGCCATTTCGAAGTCAGGTGCTGGACATGGCCCAATGTGAGCCAAATTTTTGTCGAAGTCAGCTCTCCCTAGGTGATTAACTTCGCCTAAGTAGTAGCTCTGATCTGCTTCTATATTCTCGACAATCCCATCGGGACGCCATAATATCACCCTTTGGTGCATCGACGATGGTACTGCTCCGACACCATGTATCCATTCTCGGCCTAACAGTAGGTTGTAATTTGGTTTAGCCGATATGACCATGAACATGGTTGGTCGAAGGATGGATCCCACTTTGAGGTCTAGTTGAATCACACCCATGGTGGTCCCTATTCCGCCTTCGTAGTTCGATAGGACCATGTTATGAGGCTTAATGTTTTCATCATTCTTGCCTACTTTTCTTAGCATGAAGTGGGGAATTATGTTGATAGTCGCCCCAAAGTCCACCAAGATTTTGTTTACAGTGGCTTCTTCGAGCTTTGCCCTTATGAATAAAGGCTTGAGGTGACTTTTCATCGCCTCAGTTGGTGGTTCGAAGAAACCATTTTGCTCTTCAGTGTAGCCCTTACCCATGACAAAGTATCATATTGGCCTATGCTTGGCCATCTCTTGTTCGACTTCTCAGTCGTTTACTTCGACTTCCATTTGGCGGTCGAATTCTCTTGGAAAGACCGAAACTACATTTATCATGATGTCTAATGTGTCATCAAAATCGGAGCTATCTTCGTTACCAGCTTCGTCTTGATCAGGCCATACCAATCTATTGGCCACTGGTTCCCTCTCCAAAGGCTTTCTTTGCTTTCGCTGGGGGGCATTTGAGCTCGACTCTGGTTTTGGTTCATTGGCATCCCCTCTCTCAGCCTTGTGCCGCCTTTGGTACCTTCTCCACTGGGATCGAGACATTGGGTTCTTTCCCTTGTAGTTACTCGATACTTGAGCAACTTTGGTGGCACCTACATGAGGTTCTTTCTTGAGTGTCAAAGATGAACCTCTTGGCACTTCAAAGGAATGCCACCTTTCTTCGTTGGGTCTCTTTTGACTCGATGTTTTGAGCCATGTATCGACTGTACATTGGTTGGAGGCCTGAAAGTTAGTGGCCTCTTTTCCTGACTTGAACCCTTTTGATAGGTTCTTCTAGGATCGTGTCGAACATCAGAGCCTGCACTTGTTTGGGCATTTCTGCTCCATTTTTTGTTTGCTACTGTGATACGGTGGGAGAACTGATTGTGGTTTTGCGTTTTGTTTTTGCAAATGTCTCGGTTGAGCAAGAGTCGCCACTGACTTTTTTATTTTATCCTAAGGAAAGGTTTAAAAAGCACAGCAAAAACCTTTGAGATTTTTCTTGGGTTCGGGGAGTAGATTATAGAAAGGGAAGGTATTAGCACCCTTTCTATCCATGGTTATCCATGGGCTCTTAGGTACTTGCTTAGATCAACTTGCCTTTGTTTTCAATTGTTTGAAATGGTGCTTTATGTGTGGTTTTTTGAAAAGGTTTTGAAAAAGATGCCTTGTCTAGGCTACCCTTGTAACAATTCTTTACTCGAATGTTTTACAAAAGGTGTTTGTTTTTTTGAAAAGATGTTTCAAGGTTTTTTTGAAAGTTTGTTTTGAAAGTGTTTGTGAAGTGTGGTTTGAAAAAATAGGCAAGTGTTTTTGTTTTGCAAGTTGACAAGTACTTAAGAGCGATCTACCCTAAAGTTCTCAAAGATTTTTGTTATGTTTTAACTCTTTTAACAATTTTGTTCCACCATTGAATTTGGTGGACAATCTTGTGTTAGGATGTGAAAGGGACGGGCGCGGGTCATCGTTTAGACCATGATTGCAATGGTGCCAAGTATCTTTGGGCAATTTTCCTTTAAGGGACTTGATCATTTTTAGGCAACTTTCGAAAGCGTCATCGAGGGACTATGATCATTTGAGTTATTTGTTTTGCCCAAAGAGACCTAACATGCAATATGGCCTAATTTTGGAAGGCAACAAGTGGATGTAACCCTAGGGGTGTTAGTGTGCAAGTGTGTTTTATTGCATACAAGAGTTTTTTTCTTTAAATTAGGTTTTTCTATTTCATTGATTTTATCTTGCCATACACGTCCTAATTACTAGCAATAAGAAGCGGAAATGTAAAATCCTACGCTATTACAACAATTAGGGGAGGGGGATACACATTTGTACATGGGGGGTTCAACGAGAAAAATAGACAAAAAAGAAAATAGCAAAAAACAAGATATAGAGAGAGAGAGGGAGCCCGCGCGCTGCTGGGAGGTCATCAGAAGTTCTGACTCAGATCCGCTGCCAGATGATCAACCTCTTGGTTAAACTGTATGAGTCAGAACTTCTGACTCTGGCACCTGCAAAACAGAACCTTGTTAGTGGGGAGACCAGAAGTTCTGATTCTGCTGAAAAGGCAATAACTCTCAGAGGTTCTGATATCATTGACAGCAAAACAGGCTTCAGATGTGCTAACGTCAAAGTCAGCACTTGGCTTTTCCCTGTACTAATCAGAACATCTGCAATTCTGTTGTTATTCCACAAAACAGGAAACATATTTTGGAACAGATCCAGCAAATACAAAAATGTTTCAGAGGTCAGAACCAACAAGGTCACAGGCAAGTCCTATACTAGCTCAGAACGTTCTGAGGTATAAAAATCCTCAGAACATAAACAGCAACAACATGATATTTACATTATGTTTATTTGAGTATGCACAGCTGATGATGCTTAACAGCGTGATGAGGGTCAGCAGGTGCTTACCTGACTGTTGGAAAAGTTTGTGGGTGAAAGTTAGCTTTTGGCTCTGGTGGTGTTCTGGACAGATTCTCTTTGAAAGGGTAGGTAAAGGTGTATACGTATGTAGGGTCAGAAGTTTGGAAAGGGTGTTTTTGGTTCACAAAGAAAACTGGATGTTTGATGAAGTTTGAAGGTGAGAAACTCAAAGTTATGAAACAAACTGGAGATTTTGGCTGAGTTTCAGAATGCTATGTTGCTAAGAGTTCTGTTTCTCACTTAGCAATTTTTTTCTGTTTCTTTTTTGAACGCCTTTGCAGTGGACAATGACTCTCTATTTATAGGCAAAGTTCTTGTGGGTGTTTTGAACATTAAGGCGCCAATAGAGTTTGAATTACTCTTTGACAGAAATTCCTGGGAAGTTGTGATAACAGATAGCCTTCAGCCTAGGCTGCAGCAGCAGGCGTAGATTGGGGAGAAGTGACCTCTGAAGTGGGCAGTGGCGCGTAGACCCATGCCAGAATCTGCACAAAAGCGTTTTCCAAGCCACACGTGAATGTTCAGGAGTGGTTGGAAGCATTAATGGGCATTAAATGATGATAAGACCTATCAACATCAATATTCTGGTAATGGAAACCAACGTTGAATCAGCAGTTCTGTTTTAAAAAGAACAGCGTAAACCATGCTCTGGCCTTGGCTTCCTGTTATCTTAGTAAGCTCTGGAGATTCTTCTGATTTTCTGATACGTTCCTTGGATTTACCTCTGGGTCTCCTGAGTTTAGAGGTTATGTATCAGTGTAACACCCACTCTTCTGATCTTTCATCTTCTGATTTCAGCGTGTTCTGAAAGATCCTTCAGACTTCCCTGCTTCTCTTGTATTCCTTTAGCAAATTCTGACTGAGCTTGTGTAACTGCTGAAGGGGAATGTTCTGTCTGAGGCTTACATACTGAACCACGTTTACAACTTCTGATTGAGCTGATGTAGCTGCTGAAAAGCCAACTTCTGACTACGATGAGCCAAACTTGCAACTTCTGACCGTTTTTATCTGGAATGGGTCCAGAAGTTCTGAAGCGCTGATTTTTTCTTAAACACTCATTTTTTAGAGAAACTTTCTAAGTACTTAGAACTTGATTTTTCTCAAGATAAAAGAGTTGTTTTTGGAGTTCGTGAGATCATCTTGCTCTTGTAAGTGGCTTGCTTGGGCAAAAAGATAACTCAGGACTTGGATTTGTTTCAGAGGGACCTTGAAAATCCAAGATGGTTTCCTGAAGAAAGAGAGGGCAAATTTTGGGGTACAACAGTTGCTCTCACACCTTCGATGTGTTCAGCAGCTTTCTTGTCAAAAATAGAGCTGCATCGAGGACACAACATTACTTCTGATTTTTTCTTCTGGCATTGTTGCAAGAATTCTGCCAGATTTTCGTTCTCTCGAGGGAACGCTGTCCCGTTTGCCTGCTCTTGCCTGATGGATTCCTCTGAAACTTTTGATTCAGAGATTTCGACCATGTTGACATTCATGTTGTCTTTAGTAGCAAGAGTCATTTGCTTCATTTGAGCCTCCAGGTCTTTTGTTTGGCCTTGCACCGCAGCCAAGTAGGAAGTGGGTTTAGTTCCACATTTTGAGACTCCACCTGTTTCCAGTTTTGGGCCCTCAGCAGCCTTTTAGACTGCTTCGATTGTTTTTCTAGAATGATTCCCAGAAAAACTGCCAAATATTGGCATATTGATATGATCTTTGGTGACTTCGACCATAGTTATCCCTGGCCTTTTCACCTGACTCCTGGAAGCTTCGATCACATTTACCCCTGAGGGTTCAGCATAGTGGGCTTCCGCCTGCAAAGGGCTCGAATCCACATTCACGGGGGCCTTGTCAACAAACTTTAGCCTCCCTTCTTTGATAGCATTTTGCACGAGATCCCTGAAAAGAAAACATTGAGATGTTTTATGGCCCAGAAAGTTATGATATTTACAATAGCCTCTTTTCTTTCTTTGATCAAGAGGAGGCAATTTTACCCCTGGGGGTATTATCATTTGGCCATCTTTTACAAGTAAATCAAAAATTTCATCACATTTCGTAATATCGAAACTGTAAGTTTTTTTAGGGAACCTATCATTGGCCTTTTCAGGCTCTGTGGGGTTTTTTCCACTTGAGGGAACTAGTAATTTGCAAGAGTATGGTGGCCCTCGTTTTAACTCAGCTACATCGACCTCACTCTCCTCGATGGCTATAAGTTCGTCGAATGTTTCTGGATCTTCATCGTCCATTTCGACATATGCTATCTTTTCTCTTTTATGAGTTTTCGTCGCCCTAGCTTTTTCAGCTTTAAGGTGTTCTACCTGTCGAACCCTATCGGCTAATTGGGCCATGTCCCTCAGATACTGAGTGTCTAATTTCTTCCTAATGGAGTAATCTAGACCTCCAGCGGCTATTTCGACTAACTCGTGCTCTGGAACTTGCGTAAAGCATCTTACCTTGAGCAATCTAAACCTATTTAGGTATTCGTCTATGGGCTCAGTGAATCTCCTCTTTACACTAGCCAACTTTTTCAAGCTTATCTTGGTTTGTCCCATGTAGAGTTGCTCATGGAACAATCTCTCCAACTGGGTCCAATGGTGGATCGAATTGGGGGTAGAGTTGTGAACCAAGTAAACGCATTCTTTGTTAGGGAACTTGGGAAATACTTAATCCTTAGGTTCTCATTGTTTGAGATTTCTCCCGCTTCGATTAAATATCTTGCCACATGTTCGACAGTGGATTCTGTCGTGTCCCCTGAAAACTTAGTGAACTTAGGGACTTTGCATCTGGGAGCCAAGTCCGTTTGTAACACATATTCCGACAGCGGGGATGTGAAGTTGGGCCTACGGAAGCCCGTATTCATCCCGTTTTGCATCATGATTCTTTCAATCATGGCTTTCAAGTTATTATCCAAACCAACATTCTGGTATTGGATTTGCTGAACTACTTCGTCAGCGTTTTGGTTTCTATTAACCATCCTTATTTCTGGGTCTACGAATCTCGGCTCTTCGACCCCGGGTTGTTCCATATGTACCCTAAGGTTCTCTTCGACAGGCTGCTTGACTTGGTTAATAGTGGTTTCTTCCTCTAGAAGTATGCCTTGGTTTCCCCTTATCTGTGCCCTTTGGGGCTGTCGAATGGGTTGGGGTACCCCAAAAAAGTCAGCCAGACGCGACATTTGCGCTGTCAGTTGCTGATTCGACTGGGTGGTATTCTGTATTAGAGGATTTAGCACTGTACTTAAAGTTTGCGCCAACATTTGAACCTTGTTGTGGTTGCTTTCGTCCATTTGATGTCTCAAGACTGTTGTCGAGGCATTCGTAAGGCCAGGCATTACGTGGGACATTCCTCCTAAGATTTGGTTCCTACCCATGTTCGCCATACCAACTCCAGAGCCTTGGAGTGGCGAAGAGGCGCTCACTAAAGGTTCTGAAAAGGTAGACGTAGCGTTCGTCCGGCTAGTCAATTCAGAAGTTGGCATACCGTAGGGTGGTTCTCGATTTAACCAGGCTGTCGAAAAACCTGGGGGAACATATGGTATGGTTCCTTGGTTTCCCCTTGGTGGGGGGGTTCCCAAAGGCATTTTGGGGCCTGTAAATGAAGGTATTGGCCTCGTTTGTGTAACTGTTACTGCTGGCGTTCAACCAGCGGTTACCACTTTGCTTGTGGTTGGAATAACCGTCGCTCCCACGTTTGTTTGTTGGATTTCTCTATTGTTTGGCGGATTCGCCATTTCTCTACTTCTTCTCCTAGTATTGGTTTCGTTGGTGTATATTCTACCACTTCTCAATAACATGCAATACTCTCGAAAAAGGTAAACAACCGCTGATTAAACTCGTGAAAAATGGTAAACAACCGCTGATCTTCCAAAAGGTAACTTATTTGGTGACTCGCAGGATCTATCAGATTGATCCTAAGACATGGTTGATTTTTATCGTTTAAATGTTTTAAAGTAGAGAGTTTCGACTAATCCAAATGATGATCAACGCAAGTAAGGTAGAGACACTTTAAGTAAATTTCATGGAGAAAAGCTTGATAAAGTAAATAAAAGCATTAAAGGCTTATTAAATAAATGACTTCGACTGAGATAAATAAGTGAAAGCGATAAATTGCTTGAATGTAAAAGATTTCGATTAAGGTAAATGGTGTTTCACACATACATTCTCAATGATTCTTTCTCTCATGTTGGGTACTTGAATCTAAATGAGTGACTTGTATACAATGATGAACACCTCTAATAACTATGTGAACACTTAGTATTTATACTAAAAATCCTAAGTTACATCGCTTCGCGATGACGCCACATGGCACGTTCACAACCTTCGATGCCTACTTCCACGCCACGTTGTGCTTGGTAACTGCTGGGAACCGTTTTCCCTCCAACAATTCGAAATTCAAAACCGTTCGATCTTGGGCATCAGGGACCTTGGTCGAAAGGTTGCTCCTTCGACGTTGAAAACAACATGATTCCAACTTAGAGAAATTTCTCTAAGTATCTTGTCATTCTTTGATAAGTCTTCGATGTGATCAGTTGATCGAAGCCTTCTTGTGTAGGAAACTCTTCTAACTCATAATTAATGATCTATATGATAATAGAACGCGGGTGTCGAATTTAGGAGCCAACAGTACCCCAAGAAACATCTGCCGATCAGTTCCAAGATTGCGTAGCCAGCTTGACCGCAGATAATGGTCTAGGTTTTTCGGATGTTGATTTAACGCCAAGAGGAAGGAAGCATAATGAGGCATTACATGTCTCAGTCGAATGCAGGGATACGACTTTGGCTCATGTCTTGGTTGACACTGATTCATCTCTGAATGTGTTACCCAAAAAGGCTCTTGATAGGCTTGACTGTGAGGGATTGACATTTAAACCGAGCAACATAGTAGTGAGAGCCTTTGATGGCTCAAAAAGGATGGTGCATGGGGAAGTGGACATCCCCATAAAAGTTGGAACCTAAACATTTGATTCAACTTTTTATGTAATGGATATTCGCCCTTCATATTCCTGCTTATTAGGCCATCCGTGGATTCACAATGCTGGTGTTGTTACCTCTATGATGCATCAAATGTTGAAATATCCAATTCAGGGGAAGATCATCATTGTTCATGGAGAAGAAGAGTATATGGTCAGCCATCTCAATTCCTTCAGATATGTGGAATTAGATGGGGAATTTATTGAAACTCCATTCCAGCACTTTGAAGAAGTCCCACATGATATGGCAGTAACCAAGGTTGTGTCTCAAGTTCCCAAGTTCACAAGGCCTCCGCTCAAGATGTCGTCTTTAAAAGATGCCAAGGTAGTGATAGAAGAAGGTGGGTGCACTATTTGGGGACAACTCCCAGATATCCCATACAAATCTGACAAATTTGGTCTGGGTTTCACTTCAGGTGCCCAGAAGGTTGTACGTCGTGCTCGTGCCGTAGGACCACCCTTGAAGATCAGCAACCATGAAGTCAATGCAGTGGAGGAGGATGAAGACAACTATAACCTCGAGGATTGGATTTTCCCAACTCTCAGTGGAAAGCTCAGCAACTGGGAGGCTAGAGATTTTGTCCCGATCACATTTATCCCACAGTAATTTGTCTTTAAATTTTGTCGGATCTGTAATATTAAAACAATTCAAACTCGTAAAAACTTGTGTCTTACCCGAGGCACAATGGTCCATTTGTAAGGGTTATTATCTCATTTCCATATGACATCAATGAATCATGGACGTTTTTGCATACAAACTTTGTGCTCATTGTTTTTTCTTTTTACATTTTCATTTCTTTCAAAGATAGTTATACTCTTATACAGACTCACACTCACAATGCATGTCTACATCCATTCGGGATCCCATGGGTAACGGTTTTGCTATGGCCTTCTGTGATTCTGAAAATCTAATCTATCAAGCCGAAGATGAAGGTGAGGAAGATTATGAAGTACCAGGGGAACTTGCCAGGTTACTACAACAAGAAGAGAGGACCATTCAGCCCTATGAAGAGCCAGTGGACACAATTAACCTAGGTACCGAAGAAGACAAAAGAGAAGTCAAGGTGGGTGCCAATCTGGAACCTAGTGTCAAAGAGCGTTTGATTCAGTTGCTGCACGATTATGTTGAGATCTTTTCCTGGTCATATGAAGACATGTCAGGACTTAATGCAGATATCATAGTACATCGTCTACCTACAAAAGAGGACTGCCCACCGGTAAAGCAAAAGGTCTATCGCATGCGACCAGACATGTCAGAGTAGATTAAAGCTGAAGTCATGAAGCAATTCAACGTCGGATTATTGGTTGTCACCTCCTATCCGCAATGGGTTTCCAATGTTGTTCCCGTGCCCAAAAAGGACGACAAGGTACGAATGTGCATAGACTATAGAGATTTGAATAGGGCAAGCCCTAAGGATGATTTCCCACTTCCCCACATTAATGTTCTAGTTGAAAATACGGCACATCATAGTGTTTTCCTTCATGGATGGTTTCTCAGGATACAACCAAATCAAAATGGCGCCTGAGGACATGGAGAAAACAACCTTTGTCATAGTGGGACACATTCTGCTACAAGGTTATGCCATTCGGGCTGAAGAATGCCGGGGCAACCTATCAGCGTGCCATGGTAGCTCTATTTCACGACATGATACATCACGAAATAGAGGTCTATGTGGACGACATGATATCTAGATCTCAAATAGAAGAAAAGCATCTTGATCATTTACAGAAACTGTTCGAGAGGCTAAATAAATACAAGCTGAGGTTGAACCCAAATAAATGCACGTTTGGATGCCAAATTTCTTTCGACAAGATCAAAGAGTACCTGCAAGAGCCTTCTGTTTTGATGCCACCAGTTGAGGGAAGACCGTTAATCATGTATCTAACTATTTTCAAAAATTCAATGGGGTGTGTGCTGGGGCAGCATGACGAGTCTGGCCGAAAAGAGCATGTTATTTATTACCTGAGCAAAAAGTTTATCGACTGTGAAACAATATATTCACTGCTCGAGAAAACTTGATGCGCTCTGGCATGGGCTGCTCGTCGGATAAGACAGTATATGCTGACCCATACTACCTTATTGATATCTAAAATGGATCCAATAAAATACATCTTCGAGAAACCTGCCCTCTCTGGGAGAATAGCAAGATGGCATATGATCCTGATAGAATATGACATACAGTATACTACCTAGAAAGCAATAAAGGGCAGTGTAGTAGCTGATCACCTTGCTCATCAAGTTGTGGATGAATACCAATCTATGAAGTTCGAATTCCCAGATGAAGACATTATGATGGTAAACAACTGTGAAGAATCCAGACCATATGACGGACCTGAACAAGGATCCCGATGGACCCTGGTTTTTGATGGGGCATCCAACGCACTCGGCAATGGTATTGGTGATGTACTCATATCTCCTGAAGGATGTCATACTTCCTTTACGGCAAGACTCTGCTTCAATTGTACAAATAACATGGCGGAATACGAAGTGTGCATTTTTGGTCTCAAAGTTGCCATAGATTTGGGAATCAAATCCTTGAATGTATTCGGAGATTCAACTTTGGTCATCAGCCAGATCAAAGGGGAATGTGACACCAAACACCCTAACCTTATCCCCCATAAAGAACACGTGTTGACATTGATCCCACATTTTGAGAAGATTACCTTCGAGCATTTCCCGCGAGAAGAAAATCAACTAGCAGACGCACTAGCCACAATGTCATCCATGTTTAAACTTAAATGGGACATTGAGGCTCCCCAGATCAAAATTGAACGAATGGATGAACCAGCTCACTGTCACGAGATTAATACTGAATAAATAGTGGACCAGCCTTGGTTTCACAAAGTCAAGAGGTATCTCGAGGCTCAAGAATATTTGGAAGGAGCTTCAGTAAACGATAAGAAGTTCTTAAGGAGCTTCTCTGCTAAATTCTTCCTTAGTAATGGCATTCTCTACAAACACAACCATGACTCTGTGTTACTTTGGTGCATAGACAAGGTTGAAGCGGAAAAGATCATGGCTGAGTTACATGAAGGCACTTTTGGCACCCATTCCAGTGGGCATACAATGGCAAAGAAAATCCTACGGGCAGGATATTACTGGTCTACCATAGAAGTAGATTGCTATCAACACTCTCGAACTTGCCACAAGTGTCAGATCTATGCTGACAAGGTGCACGTACCTCCGGTTCCTCTGAACGTCTTGACGGCTCCTTGGCCTTTTTCTATGTGGGGCATCGATATGATTGGAGAAATCAAGCCAACAGCCTCTAATGGACATCGCTTCATCTTGGTGTCCATTGACTATTTCACAAAGTGGGTTGAGGCAGCTTCTTTCGCTTCCATTACCAAGAATGTTGTCGCCCGGTTCATCAAGCAAAACCTCATTTGTCGTTACGGTATCCTGGAGAGGATCATCACAGACAATGGTATGAATCTAAACAATACTATGATCACCGCCCTGTGTGAGAAATTCAAGATCCAGCATCACAATTATTCCCCTTACCGACCAAAGATGAATGGTGTTGTCGAAGCCACAAATAAGAACATCAAAAAGATCATACAGAAAATGACAGTCACGTACAAAGACTGGCATGAGATGCTACCATTCGCTCTCCACGGTTATCGTACCACGACACGCACATCGACCGGGGCAACACCATACTCTCTGGTATACGACATGGAGGTTGTCTTGCCTATTGAGGTCCAGATCCCCTCTCTGAGAATTATGAAGGATGCAGGGCTGAACGAAGAAGATTGGATCCAAACTCGACTTGATCAACTAAACTTGATTGATAAGAAAAGGCTTAGTGCTGTCTGTCATGGTCAAATGTATAAAAAACGGATGATCAAGGATTTCAACAAAAAGGTCAGGCTCCAAGTGTATCAAGTCGGGGATCTGGTGATCAAACACATCATACTGCCGCAAGGTGATCCTATGGGAAAATGGACTCCTACATACGAAGGACCGTTTGTGATTAAAAACATATTCTTTGGTGGGGAAATGATCTTAACCACCATGGATGGTGACGACCTACCACACCATGTGAACACGGACATTGTCAAAAGATACTATGCATAAAGAGACCCGCTAGGTTGACAAACCTAGTCAAAACAAGGGCATCCCGGTGAACCAAAAAGGTTCGGGCAAAAATTAGGGATAAAACAAAAAAATCTGTACACCCGGCAAGTTGAAAACCCGAAAGGGCGGCTTGGGCAAAAAAGGGTTTCCCAGTGGACTGAAAACCCGAAAGGGCGGTCCAGGCAAAATTTAGGGAATTAAAGAGTATGACTATGTATTGTTGGATCACCTTACGGAAAACCTGCAAACTCGACGGTTCTGATCAATTCAATCAGCTTTGGACAAGGCAACAAACAAATAAGACATTCAGAGACACGAAGGCTATAGCAGAATAGGAACCCCATGGGATTATTTCACATAGCTATCTTTTCTTTGTATCAAATTCTAATTTTTACAACGGCATTCTCTTACTAGAATGTTTGTCTCATTGTACAAAAACACTTACTCAAAGTCAATACAAAGATATCCCTTTGAAAGTGCAAAACTACCTGTTTTTCTTTACTCTTGTGTTTTGTTTACAAAAATGTACAATGATTTATTCTTGAACATATGCATTTGAACATAATTACTATTTACAAATGAACAAAATAAAAAGACAATCACTGATGGCTTTAAGGTAGGGAAATCTCTCTAAGCTATTTCCATAAAACCCCCGCAGTGTGCAGTTTAATCCCCAGCGGAACAAAGCTTCCAGTTATCACTCTCGGGTAGAAGTCACCAAAATTCTCAGGATTCCCCAACAGGATTTCACAAGCAGTACACGGCGTTTCCCTTACAAGAGAGTTTATTTCTCTAAGAGGAAATCCATCAACACTTTAACTTCACAACATGAAGACTTACACTCCATATCCTCAGCAGCATTCAGGGATTTATTTTCCCCAATCCAACAGCAGTTCAACAGATTAGCTCACATACGCATACATCACATCCATATATTATAAACATCGATAACACGAATGCATGTATCTCATTATACCATGCATTTCATACAACATGACTTTGCATATTAGCTAACATTTTACCCTTTTCAGGATAAGATTAATCAACAGTTATCATTAACAATGTTCAAAGGCTTTCAGATACAGTTTAGATATGCTCCATACACGGATGCCATTCTGATACTCATTCAGATTCCTTCTCAGATACAGTTCAGATACGCTCCAGACACTGATGCCATTCTGATACTCATTCAGATTCAACCTTCAGATACAATTCAGATACGCTCTATACATGGATGCCATTCTGATACTCATTCATATTCAACTTTTAGATACAGTTCAGATACGCTCCAGACACGGATGCCATTCTGATACTTATTCAAATTTCAACTTTCAAATACAGTTCAGATACGCTCCAGACATGGATGCCATTCTGATACTCATTCAGATTCAATTTTTAGATACAGTTTAGATACGTTTTAGACACGGATGCTATTTTGATACACATTCAGATTCAACTTTCAAATACAGTACAGATACGCTCCAGACACGGACGCCATTCTGATACTTATTCTGTTTCCCTTTCAGATTCAGTTCAGCAATCATTTCTGGATGGCATCTACAATACCATCTCCAACAAACTTTCCATTATCCCTCCAAATGGCATCTTTAAGCCCATTCCCTATACTATCAACCATCACATCACCGAGTGCAAATTTCTAGGCACTCTAATGTCTAATCATCTTCCGCCTTCGAGTCACGAATGGAAAAACTCGCCAATCTAACTCTTCAGGCTTAAGAAAATTGAACAGGGGAAGATTTTGTACCCCAAAATTTTCCCTCTCACTTATCAAGAATTTACTCACAAGATCTCCTTTAGGCTCAAGACTGCACTAGGGTTGATCAGCTCAAGACACCTCCTTAACCATTGATGACCAAAATTAGGGTTTGAGATTTCACAAGGACATTTGGACTTCCAATGCCCCATATGAATTTCATGGATCATTATGGACCCTCAACATTACTCATGTCAAGTTTCAAGCTTTGGATCACATTTTTGCTCAGTCAATTGAGCAGTTGACCTAAAAATCAGTTGTATTGGGGAAAAGTCAACTATGGCCAATTTACACTCAAACTTCATAATTTTTTATCCACGTCAACATTTTAAACTCATATGTATCATTTGATCAAGTTTGGACCACAATTCCTCAAGAAATTTGATCAAATCTCCAAAAGGGCAAAATGGTCAAAATTAGGGTTTCGGTTGGGAAAGAGCAATTTCTGATTTTTGACCTAGAAAATGATCAATTGGTTTAAGGCATGATATAAAGAGTCCAATTGCATCATTTTAACCTAATGACATGGCTCAAAACATTTCTCAAGTCCAAAGGATTGACAGATGAATTTTCAGTCAATTGATCAAAAGTCAACTGTATACTGAAAAGTCAAACTTTGACTTTTTGGTCAAATTCAAATGTCAAAGATCACAATTAATCAAGGCATGTTAAAATATAAAAAAAAAAATTTCAAGAAATCCAAAATTCAAAATTTCATTTTGAAAAGTGAAAATTTCTAAACTTAGAAATTTTTCTAAGTGTTGAAAATTTCTTATTTTTTCACAACTTTGAGCAAAATTTTCACCATGATGCAAGATGATTCAGAAGAAACTTCCAACGTGAAAGTTGTAGATCTCCATGAAATATACAACTTTTCTTCACATAACTTCTTCCAAAAGTGCTTGGATCTCAAGTTATAATTTTAAGAACATGTGGTCATGAAACAAAACACTTAGTGAAATTTTTGCCCTAATTTGGTCAGGATTTTGACCCAACTTCATGGCACTTTTTCATATATTTCCAAGGGGAATATTCAAAATCAATTCAAATATGGGTTGTATAGAACATTTCAAGCATTCCAAAATGTCCAAGAACTCCTTGAGATCATTCTTGAGTAGGGAGAATCAAAGAGATGAAGTTAGGATTTTATCACTTGGATTACAAGGCATTTTGTGATGAACAAAATTCAAATTCAAATTTATGCTGCATAAACTCTACTTTGCAGGCCTCGAACTTGTTAGGCACTCCATAATTAATTGCTTGCATAGCTGTTAGAGGTCTCATTTCAAGCATTCAATGCAAGGCCATGCTTTATATCCATTTTGGGAAGAAAGTGCATATTGCCATTTTGATAAAGTGACTTTTTACACAAAACTTGTTCTTGAGCCTTGAACTTGTTCTCTTCTGATCATACAAGTCCCATAACCCATAAGAAAATTGTTAGACACTTACAATCACCCAGACCATGCTTGTACCTCACATTGAAACTTGGTTTCCCACTTTTCTTCAAAATCAAGTAACCTAGCAATTAGCTAAAAACTTGTACTTATGATTGTCCAAACCACTCCAATACTTTTGCTTATAGATATACAAACCATTTGCCACAAAATACACACATGTTGAAGCCCTAAAAACAGCTAGAACTCAGAATCACCAAAAACACTTCAAAACTTATCATTTCTGAGTTTTGAAGCCAATCTTCAAATCTACTCGTGCGTTTCTTGGCCTTTTGCTTTCAAAAGCTTCTAAACAACATACATAAACAATCCCAACACCTGCAGCACAACTGTAACACCTCCATCATCATCCACCATTTTCAAAAACAGAGCTTTGCACTTGGACTTCTCCAGAACTCCTCAGGTACTTTCAGCTCAAGCTAAGCATCCCTTTAGCTTCCTGGGAACTTGAGGAAGCTAACCCAGTCATTGGAACTCACTGAAAGCTTCTCAAACTCCAAACCCAATAACCTCTTGCAAGATAAGTTTTCTAAATTTAGAACTTTTCATACAGGCATCATCAATGATTTATTTGTGAATGAAACATGTAGGTATCATTGCCCTAAAGCTAACCATGTCCATAGTTTCCATTAATTTTGCTTGAGCTTAGAGAATTTTAAGATTGAAGTTTCTGGGATTTTTAGGGTTCAGAATAGGGCCATTAAAATTAATTTTTATCTTTGAGCTATAGTTTTAATGCTTTACACTTCTGAAACCGTGAGGAAATTTGCTACAAGTTTCATGTTTACAGTTTTCATTTTTGTTGAGATTTGAACAAGTTACAGAGGTTCTGGCTAGGCGTGAGGTTGAAGATGAAGTTGGCCTCAGGAACGTGTTTTCCTTATGTATTTAGTGTTTGATTTATATAAACGGATGTATAGTCACCCCAGTGGTAGAAGCGCGCGCCTGTAACCAGAGGGACCTGGGTTCGAGCCCCAGTGGTACCCTTTTGATTTTTTCATATTTTTTGCATTCTTACTCTTTTTTGGCAGGCGATGGGCTTCATCTTTGGGCCTTATGTTTTTTGTTGTTTCTCACCCCTTGCAGGCTATCAACACCCCTGGACCAGTTTTTATTTTCTTTTCTTATTCTTATTTTATTTATTTTCTTAATTGTTTTTCTAATACTAAAAAATCATAAAAAATATAAAAATAATAGATTTACATTTTGACATAGTTTATTTATTTTTCTCACAAAAAATTATTTTATTTAATCATCCTTTATTTATTTTGAACAATTGTTTTTGTAAACTTAAATAAAAACTAGGTTTTATTTATTTTCTTTTACACCAATTAAAATATATTATTTTAATATTCAAAAAGACCAAAAATATTTTATAATACTATAATTATTTTCAAGACAAAAATACCAAAAATACCTTTCTTAAAACTTAATTTCTTTTTAATCAATTAATAGATTTAGGGTTTTATTTAAAATCTTTTCTTAGTAAATTTAGGTTTTTACTTTTAATTAATTATTTTCTTCTAGTTAATTAGGTTAAAACAAAACCCATTTTTCCTAAACAATCCAAACAAAGATCCATTTTCTTTGCATTTACATTCTTGCATATTTATTTATTTTGTACATTTATTTATTCAATTCTTGTGCCAATTCAATATGGTTGTAATAGATTAATTAGGTTTAAATTCTTGCAATCCCCATTTATAATCTGTACACCCCCTCCCACAAATATTGTAATAGCGTAGTAACTTTAAATTCCGCAATTTATCGCTTTTATATGCAATTGCTAGTAATTAGGGTTTGTATGGAAAGACTAAAACCAATGCTTAGAAAACCCTAATTCAAGACAAAATCAAGCATGAAAAATAATACACTTGCACACAAGCATCCATAGGGTAAATCCACTTGGTTGCCTTTGCAAAATGGCCATATTACGCATATGAGGTATCTTAGCAAAAACAAAGCAAATACAAGATCATAGTCCCTCGATGACGCTATCTATGTTGCCTTTCAAATGATCTTAGTCCCTAAAAGAGAATGCTAAGATATCTTGCAACATTGTTAATCATGGTTATACGATGACCCACGCCCGTCCCTTTACATCCAAAGATAGGGTTACTTACCAACTCAATGGTAAGATAACAATGTCAAAGGAAAAGAAAATGAATAAGAAAGACTTTTGAGTAGGTAGAATGCTCCTAATTACTTGCTCAATTTCAAAACAAAACATCCTTGCTATTTTCAAAATAAACACCTACACTTTCAAAAAACATCTTACAAACTTGAAAACATTTTCAAAGGATCAAACACTTTGTATACATTCTTACGAATGAGAATCATTACAAAGTTTGCCTAAACAATGGAATCTTTACAAAATACTTTCAAAAACCACACAAAGCACAAATTTCAAACAAAAGCAAGTGATCTAGCAAGTAACTAAGAGCCCATGGAAAACCATGGATGAAAAGGATGCTAAAACCTTCCCTTTTCATAATATACCCCCCGAATTCAAGAAACAATCTCAAAGGTCTTTCCTGTGCTTTTTCACCTTTCCTTTTGGATAAAAGAAAAGTCGGTGATGACTCTTGCTAACCGCAACATTTGCGATCAAACGCAAAACCTTCAAGTCATTTCTCCCACCGTACCATACTATGAAAGTAAGATTCCTATCTTCTGTGATAATACCTCTGCTATTTGTCTTTCAAAAAATCCTATCTTACATTCTAATGTAAAACATATAGAATTTAAACATCATTTCATAAGGGACTATATTCAGAAAGGAATTTTAAGTTTAGACTTCATAGACACAGACCATTAATGGGCTGATATTTTTACTAAACCTCTTTCTGAAGATAAATTTAAATTCAATCTGAAAAACATCAGTATGGAACTTTGTCCTGAATGAAATTTCTTTTCTATATATGTTTTCAAAATGTTCTGAAATGAATGTTCCGATTAATAACTCTTCAAAAGTTAGAAGAGGAGTTACTTCAAAACCATCTATAAGTTATGAAATGTGTCTAACGTTTCATTATAAAAATGGTTCAGGAGTTCATTACATTAAATCAGTTGTCCCACGCTATCCTCAAAAGTTAAACGCTTGTTTCAACTCTGAAAGGTCATGCATGCGTGCACTGCTATTGAGATGTCGTTCCTAGGTAACTGTTCAGATTTGATCAAATCTAACGCATGTTATTCATTCATATGTTAAAAAACTAACTGATGTATGCAGAGATTGGTGTTTAAGGCATAAAAATGCAGGATGTATCACACATATCCACATGTGTCGACCCATCTTAGTGAAAATACAGGGTATGAATCGACACATGACCCTCATGCATCGACCCATACTGAGTTCAGGTCACAAAATATAAACTGGAAAGGACTATGAGTCGACACATACGCATTTCGTGTCGATGCAAAAAGGTGTATGAGTCGACACATCCCATTATGTGTCGACACATACTGAACAGATTTCACTTAACAGAAGCTGGAAAAGCCTATGAGTCGATACATACGCATTTCGCGTTGATACAAGAAGGTGCATGAGTTGACACATCCCATTATGTGTCGACCCATACTGAACTAATTTTGTTTTACAGGGGCAGGAAGAAGCTATGTGTCGATACATAGCAACATGGGTCGACACATAGCAGTTCAAAATGCAGTTTTTCCTTTAGTTTGCACTGTTTTCACATTCTTTTTATTATCATTCGATATGGTTGTAATATTTTAATTCCTACTTCACCCACATTGTTAAATTGTACCCCTATCCCCCTAAAGTGATGTAATAGCTTAGATTTTACTTTTCGCTTTTTACTTACTTCTCATATATTGCTAGTAAATAAGTGTGTATGGCAAGATAAAAACAACAAAATAGAAAACCCTAAATACAAGACAAAATCAAAAGCATGAAAAATGATACACTTTGCACACAAGCACCCTTAGGGTTTCTCCCACTTGGTTGCCTAAAATAAAATGGCCATGTTACGCATGTGAAGTATCTTGGCAAAAGCAAAACAAAACAAATATAAGATCATAGCCCCTCGATGACGCTATTCAAAAGTTGCCTAAAAAAATGATATTGGTCCCTAAAAAATGCTAAGATACTTTGCAACATTGCTATCATGGCTATACGATGACCCACGCCCATCCCGTTTACATCCAAAGATAGGGTTATTTACCAAATCAATGGTAAGTCAACAATGTCAAAGGAATAGAAAATGCATAAGAAAGACATTTGAGTAGGTAGATAGCTTCTAAGTTACTTGCTCCATTTCAAACAACAATCTTTGCTATTTTCAAAACAAACACACACACATTTCAAAAACATCTTACAAACAATTGAAAACATTTTTAAAAGACAAACATCTTTGTATACATTCTTACGAACGAGAATCATTACAAAGATTGCCTAAACGAATGGCCTCTTTTGCAAAATACTTTCAAAACCACATCAAGCACCATTTCAAACAAACCAAAGCAAGTGATCTAAGCAAGTAACTAAGAGCCCATGGAAAACCATGGATGAAAAGGGTGCTAGCACCTTCCCTTTTCATAATCTACCCCCCGAACTCAAGAAAACATCTCAAAGGTCTTTCCTGTGCTTTTCACCTTTCCTTTTGGATAAAAGAAAAGTCGGTGGCGACTCTTGCTAAACCGCAACATTTGCGATAAAACGCAAAACCTCAAGTCAGTTCTCCCACCGTATCACAGAATTGGCGACTCTGCTGGGGAGATTCTTAAAGTGGGGTTACCTTAGGGTTAGATCACATTTACTTGCTTACATTATTTGATTTGTATGCTTTATATTATGGTTCTCTGTTTGGGCTTGCTTTGATCCTCCACCCGGATCTGGGACACCACTTTAGGTAAATAGCAATAGATTGTGGAAACTGTACGGCGTAGACCGATATGGTTGAAACAATGGCTGTGTTAGTGTGACACGTTTGTGGGTACCGATATCTCTCATGGTGAATCGAGGAGAATACAGGGCCGCTGAGTGGCTTCATGAAGCACTAACTGGCTTTAGAACCCTAATTGAACAAACTTGGCCATTAGGACGTAGTGAGATAACCGGTTTCGGTGTAGAGCTAAAAATTGGTTGATACTCGATACTACACTCATTGAGGCTGGACTTTTAGGATATCTCAGCCGCAAGAAAAGATTGTTGTACTGAGACAATGCCTAAGAGAAAGGTCGGTGATATTGAGATCCTTTAGAATCCGATCATTATTTCTAGGACAGGTTGAGCCAACTAGACTTCAAGAGGGTACTCACCTACAAAACTCATGCAAGCCTAAAACATAGGTGTGATATGGTGGGCGAACTGACTTGAGGTTTTGCGTTTTGTCACAAATGTCGCGGTTTAGCAAGAGTCGCCACCGATTTTTATTTTATCCAAAAGGAAAGGTAAAAAAGCACAGGAAAGACCTTTGAGATGTTTTCTTGAGTTCGGGGGGTAGATTATGAAAATGGAAGGTGCTAGCACCCGTTTCATCCATGGTTTTCCACGGGCTCTTAGTTACTTGCTTAGATCACTTGCTTTTCTTTGAAATTGTTTGAAATGGTGCTTAGTGTTTGGTGTGATTTTGAAATTATTTTGAAAATAGGCCAATCGTTTAGGCAATCTTTGTAATGATTCTCGTTCGTAAGAATGTATACAAAGATGTTTGTCTTTTGAAAAATGTTTTAATGTTTTGAAAGATGTTTGGAAATGTTTTGAAATTGTGTGTGTGTTTGTTTTTTAAAATAGCAAGGATTGTTTTGAAATGGAGCAAGTAACTTAGAAGCTATCTACCTACTCAAATGTCTTTCTTGTACATTTTTATTCCTTTGACATTGTTGACTTACCATTGATTTGGTAAGCAACCATATCTTTGGATGTTAAACGGGATGGGCGTGGGTCATCGTATGACCATGATAGCAATGTTGCCAAGTATCTTAGCATTTTTGAGGGACCAAGATCATTTTGTTTTAGGCAACCTTTTGATAGCGTCATCGAGAAACTATGATCTTATTTATGTTTTGTTTTGCCAAGATACTTCGCGTGCGTAACATGGCCATTTTATTTTAGGAAACCAAGTGGGTGAAACCCTAAGGGTGTTTGTGTGCAATGTGTGTCATTTTTCATGCATTTGATTTGTCTTGGATTAGGTCTTTTCTATTTGTTTTGTTTTTGGTCTTGTCATGCAAACCCTAGTTTACTAACATGGTATATGAAAGCAATAAATTGCATAAATGTAAGCTAAGCTATTACAACAATTATTAGGGGAGGGGGGATACAAGTTTTTGAATGGGGATATTGCACAAAATAAACCCTAAAAATACTATTACAACCCAATTGAATATTGTGCGAATTAAATAAATGTACAAATATTTAAAATACAATAAAAATGTATTTATGTGAAATATTTTGTATTTGATTTTTTGTATGAGAAAAATGATTTATTTAAGCCCTAAAAATAATAGAAAAAATAATATTATTATTTTTGAAAGGGGGGAACCCTAATTTTCAATTAAAATAAAATATATGTTCTATATTATTATTTTATCCATTTTTGTACAAGAAAATAATAAATAATATTATGTACAAATATTTAAAAATTAAAAATATGTATGAAAATAAATATTTTATGTATATATATAATATAATAAAAATACTAAGTATTTTTTATTATTTACAAGTTATTTCAGAAAATAGAATCTATTTGTCAAAATAAACAATTTTTATGTGAGAAAATAAATAAAAAAATAAAATAAAAGTGTGAAAATAAATAAATTATTTTTGGGTATTTTTTATCATTAGAAAAAATAAATGCAAGTAATAAATATAAAAATATTCAAGAAAATACAAAAATATAAGAAAATAGTCAGGGGGGTGCAAAAGTAATCCAGGGGGTGTGAGAAGCAAAACCAAAAAGGCCAGAAGCAACAAAAATCCCATAACAACTTCGTCCCTGCCTTGGTTTCTTCTCCTTCGCGCGTTCTGAGTTTAAATCTGTAACTTGCTAATGCTTGCACAAAAACAAAAACCCGTAACATAAAACATGTAGCATTTAATCCCACGATTCCAACCATATAAAATTTATAATCTAACTCTCAAAGATCAGGGAGAATTTCAGTAGCCCTAATTCGTGACCTAGTTTTTTCAGCAACTTCAAGCTTCAAATTCTCTTAGCTCAGTTAACATAAATGAAAAGTATGCATATGTACAGCTTCACCATGATCTAGACTATATCTTTTCTTCACAAATCGTGGCTTGAAGATGCCTAAATAGAGAGATAGAGTTTTGAAAAATACCTCCTTCAGCTGGATTTGGATATGACAATGTGGGGACTTTGAGTGAGGTCTGAGGATCGTGTGAGCTTCCTTGAACTTTCTTCAAACTAGTCCAATGCCTAGCTTGCTTTGTGGATGGCTGAAACTCTTTGCATAAGTCAAGTTGCAAGCTCCAAGTTTGAAAATGGAAATGGCTGAAACAGGGCTTACAGATGCAGGATGAATGCTTGGACTACTTTGGTATAATGTGTATAAAGTGTTTCAAATGTTAAAAGGCAAAACGCACGAGCCAAAAATGAAATGGCTATGATTTTGCATAACTGCTGTATGATTGGACAGAAAATGGAGTTTTTGAGTTCTTGAGTGTTTCAGTGGTCAAGCATTCGTGTGTAGCCTTGCAATGAGTTTGTATATTTGTATATAATGGACACAAAGTCCACTCTTCACTAGTTGTACCAGTTCTGAACTTTTGGCCAACTTTCTTGCATTTTAAGAAAAGTGAGATGACTTGTGCAACATGCTTGTACTGGCTGGCTTGTGAGCTGATAGGAGTTGGTACACATTGCTTGATACCTATGGAAGTTTCTTGCCTCAAAGAAATAGGTCCAAGGCTCAAGATTCATAAAGTTACAAAAGCTCACTTTATGAAAATGGCATTGTAACCTTTATGCTTAAAATGGAATTATTTCTTGTACAATGCTCCAGAAGCCAAGATAAAGCCTTTAACCTATGAGTTTGCATTTAGTTATGGAGTGTAGAATGAGTTTAGGACCTGTAATGCAAGGTACAAGCATCATGGATCTGATTTTCAACTTGATACTTTGTGAAAATGGCATGAACAAAAGTGATAAAATGTCAATTTCTCTTCTTCGATTCTCCCTAACCAAAAATGATCTTGGGGAGTTCTTGGACATTTTGGAAAGCTTGTCATGTGCTATATAATCCATATTTGAAATTCATTTTGAGATACCTCTTGGAACTAGGTGAAAAATTGCCATGAAGTTGGGTCAAAAATCTGCCTAAATTAGGGCAAATTTTCACTAAGTTATTTAGTTCATGGACCTGTGTTCACAAATTCATAACTTGAGATCCAAGCATCTTTTTGGAAAAGTTTGTGAAGCAAAGTTGTATATTTCATGGAGGAATACAACTTTCATGTTGGAAGTTTTCTTTGAATCAAATTTCATCATGGTGAAAAAGTGGTGGAAAGTTGGGAAAAAATAAGAAAGTTTCCATACTTAGAAAAATTCTAAATTATGAAATTTTTCAAATTCAAAACCCTAATTTTCAAAATTGGTTTTCTTGGTCAACAAGTTTAATATTTTGACATATATTTATGAATTATGACCCTTGGCATTTGATTTTGACCAAAAAGTCAAAGTTTTGACTTTTCAGTGTACAGTTGACTTTTGATCAGTTGACTACAAAATTCATCTGTCAATCCAATGATCTTGAGATATTTTGAACTATGTAATTAGGTCAATATGATGCCATTAACCCCTTTAAATAATGTTTGAACCCAATTGGTCATTGGCTAGGTTAAAAATCAGAAATTGCCCTTTCTTAGTCAAAACCCTAATTTTGACCATTTTGCCCTTTTGATGATTTGATCAAATTTCTTGTGGAGTTGTGATCCAAACTTGATCAAATGGTACATATGAGTCTAAAATGTTGATGTGGATCAAAAATTGTGAAGTTTGACTGTAAATTGGTCATGGTTGACTTTTTCCCCAATACAGCTGATTTTTAGGTCAACTGTCCAATTGACTGATCAAAAATGTGATTCAAGGCTTGAAACTTATCATGAGCAATATTAGGGGTACAAGATGGAGTATAAAAGTCACATGAAGCATTGGTGGTCCAAAAATCCTTGTGCAAACTAAAACCCTAATTTTAGGTTATCAGTGGAAGGTGATGTCTTGAGCTGACCAAACCCTAAACTTGTCTTGAGTCCAAGAAGTCTTGTGAGGAGAATCTTGATAAATGAGAGGGAAAATTTTGGGGTACAACAGCTGCCTCTGTTCAATCTTCTTGAACCTGAAGAGTTAGATTGGCGAGTTTTACCGTTCGTGACTCGAAAGTAAAAGATGATTGGACACTAGAGTGCCCGTAAATTTTCACTCGGCAAAGTGTAGTTGAGGGAATGGGCTTAAAGACGCCATTTGGAGATGTGATAGAATATTTTTGGAGATGGGCTTGTAGATGCCATCCAAGAATGCTTGTTGACTTGTAAGTTGTAAGTCAAAAGAATAAGTATCAGAATGGTGTCTGCGTCCAGAACGTATCTAAACTGTATCTGGAGACTAAATATGTATGAGCAAAGTAATAGCAGCCGTGTCTGGAGCGTATCTGAGTTGTAACTGTACTTGAAGTCTGAATAAGGGCCAAAATGGCATCCGTGTCTGGAGCATATTCAAGCCGTGTTTGTACTTGAATCTGAATGAGTAACAGAATGACTTCCGTGTCTAGAGTGTATTTGTACCGTATCTAGAATTGAGATCCGAATGAGCGATAGAATGACTTCCATGTCTGGAGTGTATCCGGACTGGAATCTGAATAAGTGACAGAATAACTTCCGTGTCTGGAGTGTATCTGGACTGGAATTTAAATAAGTGACAGAATGACTTCCGTGTCTGGAGTGTATCTGTACTGTAATCTGAATAAGTGACAAAATGGCAACCGTATTTGGAGTGTATCTGTACTTGAGTCTGAATAAGTGACAAAATGGCAACCGTATCTGGAGCGTATCTGTACTTGAGTCTGAATAAGTGACAGAATGGCAACCGTGTCTGGAGCGTATCTGGACTGTATCTTGAAATTGGATTCTGAATGAATAACAGAATGGCTTCTGTGTCTGGAACGTATCCGTACTATATTTAGAATCTTTGAACATTGTTAATGGTAGCTGTTATTCTTATCCTGAAAAGGGTAAAATGTTAGCTGAAACACAAAGTTATGTTGCATGAAATGTATGATGCAATATATGTGTTTTGTCAATGTTTATGACATATGGATGTAATGTATGCGCATGTAAGCTGATTCGTTGTATTGCTAAGGAAAATAAATCCTTGACTGCTGCTGGAGATTAAAAATCCTTGATTACTGAGGATGAGAAATCCTTGGCAATTTTTGGGGATTAAAAATCCTTGATGACTTTCCTGGGGATATAGGGATCCTTCATGTCTTGAAATTGGAGTATTGACAAAAATCTACTGCGAGCAATGCCATATACTGCTTGAGTAATCCGCTTGGGGAATCCAGAGAATTTCGATGACTTCAACCGGGGATTACACAATGGGAATCCTTGTTCTCCTGGGGAATAGAGATGACTCTGATGACTTCTGCGGGGCATTAAGAATGAGAATCTTCATTCTGTTGGGAAGCAATAAAAACTCTATGGGGAAGAAGGCTTACTGTTGGGGAGTAGGTCCAGGAGTTTGGATTGTCTTCCACTCTACTAGGGAATTATCCTAGGTTGGGGAGAGGCAAAAGTTAACTGATATCTAGTTGATTTTCAGGCTTCAATACAATTTGTTGGGGAATTTAGAGAAACTGGATGGGTTTCCGCTGGGGATTGGTATTTTGGCTCCGCCGGGGCTTGGTAGTTCAAAGTTTTAGCTCCGCTGGGGATTGAGAGTTTGAAGTTTTAGCTCCATTGGGGATCTTAATGATGTACTGTATGGATTTCCCCTGGAATAGCCTAAAGACGTTTTCCTATTCTTTCAACCTGTCAGTAATTGTTCTTTTCCACTTTGTTTATTTGTAAACAGTAATTATGTTCAAATGCATATGTTCATCAATGAATCATTGGACGTTTTTTGCAAATAAAAACACAAGTGTAAAAGAAAAAGGCAAATAGTTTTTCTATACTTTGAAAGAGATATATTTGTATTTACTTTGAATAAGTGTTTTATACAAATGAGACAGGCATCCTAGTAAGAGGATGGTGTCATAAAAGTAAGAAAAAATTTATACAAAGAAAGATAGCTATGTGTAAAAATCCCATGGGGTTCCCATTCCGCTATAGCCTTCATGTCTCCAATATCTTGTCCATTTGTTGCTTCGTCCTAAGATGATTGGATTGATCAGAAGTTCAGAGTTTGTCTATAAAGATATTGTCCTTAAGGTGATCCGACGAGACATAGTCATACGCTTTAATTCCCTAATTTTTTCCTGGACCGCCCTTTCGGGTTTTCGATCAACCGGGAAACCCTTTTTTGCCCAAGTCGCCCTTTCGGGTTTTCAACTTGCCGGGTGTACAGATTTTTTTTATTTTATCCCAAACTTTTTCTCGAACCTTTTGGTTCACCGGGATGCCCTTGTTTTGCCTAGGTGTGTCAACCTAGCGGGTCTCTTATGCGTAGTATCTTTTGACTATGTCTGTGTTCGCAGGGTGTGGCAGGTCTTCACCGTCCATAGTGGTTAAGATCATTGCCCCACCAGAAAAGATGTTCTTAATTACAAATGGTCCTTCATAGGTAGGAGTCCATTTGCCACTGGGATCACTTTGTGGCAAGATGATGCGCTTGATCACTAGGTCTCCGACTTGATATACCTGGCGTCTGACTTTCTTGTTGAAAGCCTTGATCATCCATTTTTGATACGTCTGATCGTGGCAAACAGCAATAAGTCTCTTTTCGTCAATTAAGTTCAACTGATCAAGTCGGGTTTGAATCCAATCGTCTTCACTCAAACCTGCGTCCTTCATGATTCGTAAAGAGGGGATTTGAACCTTAATAGGTAAAACAGCCTCCATGCCATAAACCAAAGAATAGGGTGTTGCCCCAGTTTATGTGAGAGTCGTGGTACGGTACCCGTGGAGAGCAAACGGTAGCATCTCATGCCAGTCCTTGTAGGTGACTATCATTTTCTGTATGATCTTTTTAATGTTTTTGTTAGAAGCTTCGACTGCACCATTCATCTTTGGCTTATAGGGGGATGAATTGTGATATTGAATCTTGAACTGCTCGCACAAGGCGGTGATCATAGTATTGTTAAGGTTTTGACCGTTATCAGTGATGATCCTTTCTGGGATACCGTACCGACAAATGATATTTTGCTTGATGAAGCGGGAAACAACATTCTTAGTAATGGATGCGAAGGAAGCTGCTTCGACCCATTTTGTGAAATAATCAATGGCCACTAGAATTAAGCGGTGTCCATTGGAGGCTGTAGGCTTGATCTCCCCAATCATATCAATTCCCCACATAGCGAAGGGTCAAGGAGCTGTTAAGTCATTTAGAGGAACCGGAGGCACGTGTACCTTGTCTGCATAGATTTGACATTTATGACAAGTCCGGGAGTGTTGATAGCAGTCCGCTTCCATGGTAGACCAGTAATAGCATGCGCATAGAATTTTCTTCGCCATCGTATGCCCGCTAGAGTGAGTGCCGAAGGTACCTTCATGCAGTTCAGCCATGATATTTTCAGCTTCAATCTTGTCCACACAACGGAGCAGAACAGAATCATGATTGCGTTTGTACAGGACGCCATTACTTAGGAAGAACTTAGCTGAGAATCTCCTTAAGAACTTTTTTTCATTGACTGAAGCTCCTTCTGGATATTCTTGAGTCTCGAGATACTTTTTGACTTCATGGAACCAAGGTCGGTCCACTACTTCTTCAGTATTAATCTCGTGACAATGCGCTGGTTCGTCCATCCGTTCAATGGTGATTTGGGGAGCCTCGTTATCCCAATTAAGTTTAAACATGGATGACATTGTAGCTAGAGCATCTGCTAGCTGATTTTCTTCTCGTGGGAAGTGCTCGAAGGTAATCTGCTCGAAATGTGGTAACAATGTCAAAACATGTTCTTTGTAAGGGATAAGGTTAGGATGCTTAGTGTCCCACTCTCCTTTGATTTGACTGATGACCAAAGCTGAATCCCCAAACACAACTAAAGATTTGATTCCCAAGTCTATGGCAGCCTTGAGACCATTGATGCATGCTTCGTACTCTGCCATGTTGTTCATACAGTTGAAGCAAAGTCTGGCTGTAAAAGGAGTATGGCAACCTTCTAGGGATATGAGTACAGCGCTGATACTGTTACCAAGTGCATTGGATGCCCCATCAAAGTACAGGGTCCATCGGGATCCTTGTTCAGGTCTGTCATATGGCCTGAAATATTCAACATTGTCCAATGTCATGATGTCTTTGTCAGGGAAGTCAAATTTCATGGATTGATAATCTTCTACAGCTTGATGAGCAAGATGATCAGCTAGCACACTGCCCTTTATAGATTTTTGGGTCGTGTATTGTATGTCATATTCTGTTAGGATCATCTGCCATCTAGCTATCCTTCCAGACAAAGCAGGCTTCTCAAAGATGTATTTTATCGGATCCATCTTAGATATCAGCAGAGTGGTATGAGTCAACATATATTGTCTTAGCCGGCGAGCAACCCATACCAGAGCGGAGAAAGTTTTCTCGAGCAGTGAATATCTAGTTTCACAGTCGGTAAACTTTTTGCTCAGGTAATAAATGGCATGCTCTTTTCGGCCAGACTCGTCATGCTGCCCCAGTACGCACCCCATTGAGTTCTCTAAAACAGTCAGATACATGATTAGCGGTCTTCCCTCGACTGGTGGCATCAAGACAGGAGGTTCTTGTAAATACTCCTTGATTTTATTGAAAGCAATCTGACAGTCATCATTCCATCTAACTACCTGATCTTTCTTCAGCAGTTTGAAGATTGGTTCACAAGTAGATGTTAGGTGAGAAATGAACCTAGAAATGTATTTTAGGCGTCCCAAGAACCCTCTGACTTCCTTCTCAGTGCGAGGAGCAGGCATTTCTTGGATATCCTTGACTTTGGCAGGATCAACCTCGATGCCTTTGTTGCTGACAATGAAACCTAAGAGCTTACCGGACCGGACTCTGAATGTGCACTTGTTCGGGTTCAACCTTAGCTTGTACTCCTTCAACCTGACAAACAGCTTTTGCAAGTGATCAAGGTGTTCTTCTTCAGTTTCTGATCAGGCTATCATGTCATCTACGTAGACCTCTATCTCATGATGTATCATATCATGAAACAAAGCTACCATGGCACGTTGATAGATTGCCCCGGCATTCTTCAGTCCGAATGGCATCACTTTGTAGCAGAACATACCCCATTGTGTGACAAATGTATTTTTCTCCATGTCTTCAGGTGCCATTTTGATCTGGTTATAGCCTGAGAATCCGTCCATGAAAGAAAATACTTTGTGTTGAGCTGTATTTTCAACCAGGATGTCGATGTGTGGAAGTGGAAAGTCATCTTTAGGGCTGGCCCTGTTTAAATCTCTATAGTCCATGCACATTCTCACTTTACTGTCCTTTTTAGGCACGGGAACAATGTTAGCAACCCATTGTGGATAGGAAGTAATAGCCAGAAATCCAGCGTTGAACTGTTTCATATCTTCTGCTTTGATCTTTTCTGACATGTCAGGTCTCATGCGGAGGACCTTTTGCTTCACTGGTGGACAGTCTTCTCTTGTGGGTAAACGGTGTACCACAATGTCTGTATCGAGTCCCGGTATGTCTTTGTATGACCAGGCAAAGATCTCAACATAATCATGCAACAGCTGAATTAGGTGCTCCTTGACACTCGGCTCTATATTGGCACCCACTCTGATTTCCTTTTTATCTTCCTTAGTGTCCAAGTTGATTGTATCCAACAGCTCCTCATGAGGTTGAATAGCTCTATCCTCTTGTTGTAGTAATCTGGCCAATTCCCCTGGCACCTCACAATCTTCCTCACCTTCGTATTCGGCTTGGTAGATCAGATCTTCAGAGTCACTGAAGGCTATAGCAGTATCGTTACCCATGGGTTCCAGAATGGAAGGGTACCTGCATTTGTGAGTGTGGGTGTGTGTAAGGGTATATCCATCTTAAAACAACAAAATGTAAAAGAAATACAATGAGCACAAAAGGTTTATATATGAAAAAAGCGTCCATGGTTCATTAAATGACATATGAAAATGAAATAAGAACCCTTACAAATGGACTGTTGTGCCTCGGGTAAGACACAGGGTTGAAAAAGTACGAATTGTTTGTGAATTATTACAGATCCAACAGAAATGGGAAAGATAAATTACTGAGATATGAAAGTAATCGGGATAAAGTCTTTTGCTTCCCAATTGCACAGTCCTCTGTCGACAGTAGGAAATATCAAGTCTTCTAGGCTGCCCTCTTCTTCCATGTCCTCTAGTGCATTAACCCCTTGGTGGCTGATCTTCACAGGTGGCCCTCAGGCACGGGCGTGGCGCACGGCCTTCTGAGCAGTTTAGGTAAACCCCAAGCCAAATTTGTCTGATTTGTAGGGAATGTCTGGAAGCTGCCCCCAGATGGTGCTTCCGCCTTCTTCCACTACTGCCTTTGTATCTTTTAGAGAAGACATCCGAGGTGGAGATCTTGTGATCACAGGAATTGAGGATACCGCCTTAGTCGCCGCTATTTCCTGAGAGACTTCTTCAAAATGTTGGAAAGGGGTTTCAATGAATTCGCCATCCAATTCCATATATCGGAATGAATTTAGATGACTAATCATGTATTCCTCTTCACCATGGACAGTTATGATCTTCCCTTGGACGGGGTACTTCAGCATTTGATGTAAAGTGGAGGTGACCGCACTGGCATTGTGAATCCAGGGGCGTCCCAATAGACAAGAGTAAGAAGGATGGATGTCCATCACATAGAACGTTGAATTGAATGTCTGAGTTCCCACCTTGATCGGGATGTCCACCTCCCCATGGACCATCCTCTTAGAGCCGTCAAATGCTCTCACAATTATATTACTGGGTTTTAAAGTTAGCCCCTCACAATCCAACCTATCAAGGGATTTCTTTGGCAAGACGTTTAAAGATGATCCAATATCAACCAAGACATGGGCTAGGGTGGTTCCCCTACACTCCACTGATCAGTTAACTGCAAAATTCATCTGTCAATCCAATGATCTTGAGATCTTTTGAACTATGTGATTAGGTCAAGATGATGCCATTGACCCCTTGAAATCATGTTTGAACCCAATTGGTCATTGGCTAGGTTAAAAATCAGAAATTGCCCTTTCTTAGTCAAAACCCTAATTTTGACCATTTTGCCCTTTTGATGATTTGATCAAATTTCTTGTGGAGTTGTGATCCAAACTTGACCAAATGGTACATATGAGTCTAAAATATTGATGTGGATCAAAAATTATGAAGTTTGACTATAAATTGGCCATGGTTAACTTTTTCCCCAATACAGCTGATTTTTAGGTCAACTGTCCAATTGATTGATCAAAAATGTGATTCAAGGCTTGAAACTTATCATGAGAAGTCTTAGGGGTCCAAGATGGAGTATGAAAGTCACATGAAGTATTGGTGGTCCAAAAATCCTTTTGCAAACTCAAACCCTAAGTTTAGGTTATCAGTGCAAGGTGATGTCTTGAGCTGACCAAACCCTAAACTTGTCTTGAGTCCAAGAAGTCTTGTGAGGAGAATCTTGATAAATGAGAGGGCAAATTTTGGGGTACAACAATAGGGATCTGTTTGTTGTGTGTGTATATGTTTGCTTGTACATAAACATAATCAACATCATCAACATCATATGCATGCTCACTAACCATTTCAAGGATTTAGAAATTTATCTTTGTTTTTATTTTGTAGGATATGAATTCTCTCCGAAGAAACACCATCCGAATCAGCTTTGTGAAAGCACATCCTCAACTTCAAGAGCTAGCCTCAAGAGTTCCTAGGGATTCTCCTTTTACCAAGAAGTATGGTCGACTCCTCAGTTTGGCTACATCCAACTTCCAAGAAGAGATGATGTGTGTACTATTCCAATTCTTTGATCCCGTACACCATTGTTTCACTTTCCCAGACTATCAGTTGGTACCTACACTGGAAGAGTTCTCTCTACTCTTAGGGGTGCCCATGCTTAATCAAATACCGTTCACCAGTCTAGAAGGGATTCCAACACCTGAAGTCATCGCTGAAGCTTTACATGTGAAGAGGGTCGACGTCATAGCCAACTGGGAGACGAGAAGTGGGGTTAAAGGTTTTTTAGCTAAGTTTATATTGGAAAAAGCTCGTTCATTCTGGGATGACATGGATTTCTAAGCTTTCGAAGACGTGTTAGCTCTCCTCATTTATGGTTTGGTTATGTTTCCTAATTCGGACCAATTCATAGACGTTAATACCATCAAAGTCTTTCTCTCTCGCAATCCTATACCCACCTTACTGGGAGACATCTTGCATTGCCTTCATACTCGTACCATGAAGAAAAGAGGTAGCCTTTTATGTTGTATACCCCTACTCGCTAAGTGGTTCACTTCACACCTGCCTCAGTCAACGTTGAAGAACGAGCAAAGATTGATTTGGTCTCAAAGGATGATGTCTCTCACTCACTCTGATATCCGTTGGTGCTCAAGATCTTTGGAAGATATCCCTATCATTGACCGCTGTGGGGAGTTCCCTAATGTACCTCTGCTAGGTATTAGGGGAGGTATCACCTACAACCCGTGCTTAGCTCTTCGGAAGTTTGGATATGCCCGAAGAGACGGCCCTCATGAGATGCTCATCCAGGGTTTGGTATTCGACTACGATAAAGAAGACCAAGGTTATCGTCGGAGGTTTACACGTGCTTGGGGAATGGTGAACAAGGTAGACAGTAGGACTTTGGGACATAAAAACTCTATCCCTCTCGAGCCTTACCTTAAGTGGGTACAGGCTCGTTCCCAGAGTCTCTTGATGCCTTACCCTTCCATCCTTCCTATCATCATTGAGCCTGTCATTGAAGGAGACGTCTCATACACCATTCTTCATCCTGACATGCCTACTTCTCTCGAAGACCTGCAGAAAGCTTGGATTAAGTTAAAGGAAGAACAAGACACCTTGGAAACCCAGTACTACGCCAGTGAAAAGAAGGTTCTAGAGCTCACCAAACTGCTTCATGAAGAGAAAAGTCTGAATACCTACATTGCTCCAAAGAGGGTGCGTTCGGTCTTTTTGTCTTAGAAGTTTTTGCTGTATTTTGTTTCTTTCTTTGTAAGCCCAAGGAGGCATGATGTATTCAAACTTAGTTTTATTTAATATGACGTGTGTTCTTTTTTGGTTTACACAAAGTTTAAATCTCTAAATTTCCTTGAAATCATTTGCATATTGCATCTTCATTCATCATAACATCATACAGGTTTCTCATAACAGGTCGCCTTATCCTTCTACTGTTTATTTCAGTGAGATGGATCTCGAGCAGACGGTCAAAGACCTTCAAGCTCAAAACACACAATTTAAACAGTTACTCATGACCTTAGCCAAGGGGCAAGAGGAGTTGAAGACTCTACTAGAAAGAGAGAAAAAGAAGAAAGAGAAGAAGCCAGCTGGGGTGGTAATCATGGGCAGAAGGTTTCAGGGATAAGCTAGAAGGACCTTAGAATTTCCAGCAACATCTGATGAAGGGGAAAGGAAGGGAAAAGAAACGGCAGTTCCAACAGACTCTGAAGAAGAGGAGGAAGAGGAGGATTACTCTGAACAACAATACCCTCTGGCTGATGATAAATACAAACACCTAGAAGAGCGTTTAACCTCTATGGAAATACAAAGGGTACCGGGTCTAGATTTTGAAGAACTGGGGTTGGTGTCAGGAATTGTGATCCCGCCAAAGTTTAAAGTGCCATTATTTGCCAAGTATGATGGGGTGTCTTGTCCTAAAATGCACCTCCGATCATATGTCAGGAAGATTCAGCCACATTCTACTGATAAATACTTGTGGGTCCACTTTTTCCAAGACAGTTTATCAGGAACGCAACTCGACTGGTTTTACCAATTGGAAAGAGCCGACATCCACAATTGGGAAGACCTGGCCGCAGCTTTCTATAAACAATACCAGTACAACACCGATTTGGCGCCTACCCGTACTCAACTTCAGAGTATGGCTATGGTTTCAAATGAGGGCTTCAAAGATTATGCGCAAAAGTGGAGAGATCTAGCCGGAAGAGTGCAACCCCCTCTGTCTAAAAGGGAGTTGGTGGACATGTTCTTGGGAACTCTATCAGGCCCTTTCTTCAAACATCTTATTGGAAGTTCCTCTGCAGGGTTTACTAATTTGATTTTAACCGGTGAGAGGGTGGAAGCTGGTATAAGAAGTGGGAAGATTCAGAAAGATGCGTCTACCTCTACAGCTGTGAGGAAAGCTTTCACTGGGAAGAAGGAGGTATCTGCTGTTTATTCACAGAGAAATCAAGGAAGAACAGAACGCCGACCAGTGGTGGAGGCCGTTATGATTCCGAAGCCCGTATCAGACCAGCCAAGAAATAACCAGCCAAGGGTGGAAAGGCCAGTCCGGCAATTCACCAGGATTAACATGACTCCAGCCCAGGTTCTACCACATCTTCTAAAATTGAATCTAGCAACTTTAAAAGAGGCCCCAAAGAATCCCAATACTACGACCCCTCATTATCATCCAAATGCCAGATGCGCATACCATTCTGAAAGTCCAGGGCACGACACTAACAACTGCTGGGCTCTGAAGAACAAAATTCAAGACCTAATAGATGCGAAGGAAGTTGAGTTTGAAGCGCCTGAGAAACCAAATGTTATTTCCGCTCCAATGCCTAGGCATGGTCACAATGCCAATGTTGTTGAGGAAGATTTATTTATTGCCACCGTGGATGAACTGTTGACTCCGCTCCCGATCATTAAGTTGAATTTGTTGAAAGCTAGTATATTCCCAGGTTGTGACAAAGATTGCCATGTTTGCCTATCCTCATCATTTGATTGCCCTCTGTTAAAAAAGGGTATCCAACAACTAATTGATAACCGAGAAATTTTGTTTGAGAATGCTTCTGTTTCACCCGTTCCAGTTAAAGAAGTTTCAATCATAACCATCTACGCCAATCCTTCCAGGGTCCCTAAAAGACCCACTAGGATTACACCTACTCCAAAAACTACTCCACTTAAGATCACAATGCCCGGGCCGGTCCCGTACAAGTCAGATAAAATAGTACCATGGAATTATGGTGGAGAAATCTACTACCATGGTATCAAACAAGATGAACCGACTGTCGAAGAAGAGAGCTCCGAAGAAGAGAATACCGACATTAGCAATATTGTCGGAACTAGCAAGATTACCCGCAGTGGTAGAATCTTCTCTCTAGAGATTGCCCCTCCAAAGGCAGTCTTTGGACCCATGGCCGTTCCGAAAATTACCTCTGCACCAGTGATTATACCTACAAACGTACCTACCAACAAATATGACACAATTCTTGTCCCTACTTCTACTACTGAGAATAGAGGGAAAAGCATTCAAGAGGAGCTTGTCCGGACGAAGGCTCAATCACTAGCTATCCCTGAAACATCCAAGAAGGAAATGGAAGAAATCCTGAGGATAATAAAGAAGAGTAATTATGATGTGGTTGAACAGTTGGGGCAAACCCCTTCCAAGATCTCCATGCTAGCTTTGCTGCTGTGCTCTGAGGCACATGCGAAAGCTCTGGTAAAATTTTTGAAGACAGCTCATGTGCCACAAGAGACGTCTGCTGACCAGTTCCAAGACTGTGTGGCCATTTTGACAGTTGATAATGGTCTAGGTTTCTCCGATGCCGACTTAACACCCAAAGGTAGAAAACACAACGAGGTGTTACATGTCTCAGTGGGGTGTAGAGGAATAACCCTAGCCCATGTCTTGGTAGACACTGGTTCATGTTTGAACGTCTTACCAAAGAAAGCTCTTGACATATTGGATTGCGAAGGGCTGGTGTTGAAACCCAGTAACATAATTGTGAGAGCATTTCATGGCTCGAAGAGGATGGTCCAAAGGGAGGTGGACATCCCAATAAAGGTGGGAACTCAGACTTTCAATTCAACCTTCTATGTGATGGACATCCGTCCCTCTTATTCATGTATGTTAGGAATGCCTTAGATCCACAATGCCAGTGTTGTCACCTTCATATTACACCAGATGTTGAAATACCCGGTCCAAGGAAAGATCATAACTGTCCACGGGGAGGAGGAGTACATGATTAGTCATATGAATTCTTTCCGATATATGGAGTTGGATGGCGAGTTCATTGAAACTCCTTTTCAACATTTTGAAGAGGTCTCTCAAGAAGTAGCAGCAACCAAGGAAGTATCCTTGATTCCCAAGATCACAAGACCTCCACTTAGGATGTCATCTCTAAAGGATGCAAAGGCGGTAATAGAGGATGGTGGATGCACCATCTGGGGGCAGCTTCCAGATATTCCGTACAAATCAGACAAGTTTGGATTGGGTTTTACTTCAACTGCTCAGAAGGTTGTGCGTCGTGCCCGTGCTAGAGGGCCACCTGTGAAGATTAGCAACCAAGGGGTCAATGCAGTAGAAGACAATGAAGAGGATGGCAGCTTGGAAGATTGGATATTTCCTACTGTCAGCGGAGGACTTCGCAATTGGGAAGCCAGAGACTTTGTCCCAATAACTTTCATCTCTCAGTAATTTATCTTTTACATTTCTGTTGGACTTGTAATATTCACGAACAATTCGCACTTTAAAAACCTTGTGTCGCCACCCGAGGCACAATGGTCCATTTGTAAGGGTTCTTATTTCATCTTCATATGACATTCAATGAATCATGGACGCTTTTTCACATATAAACCTTTTGTGCTCATTGTCCTTCTTTTACATTTTATTTTTTAAAGATGGCTATACCTTTACACACACCCACACTTACAAATGCAGGTACCCCTCCATTCCGGATCCCATGGGTAACGATACTGTTATAGTCTTCAGTGACTCTGAAGATCTGATCTACCAAGCCGAATACGAAGGTGAGGAAGATTGTGAGGTGCCAGGGGAATTGGCCAGACTACTACAACAAGAGGAAAGAGCTATTTAGCCTCATGAGGAGCTGTTGGATACAATCAACTTGGATACCGAGGAAGATAAAAAGGAAATCAAAGTGGGTGCCAATTTAGAGTCGAGTGTCAAGGAGCGCCTAATTCAGCTTTTGCATGATTATGTTGAGATCTTTGCCTGGTCATACGAAGACATGTCGGGACTTGATACAGACATCGTGGTACATCGTCTGCCAACAAGAGAAGACTGTCCACCAGTGAAACAAAAAGTTTGCCGCATGAGACCTGACATGTCAGAGAAGATCAAAGCAGAAGTCATGAAGTAGTTCAATGCTGGATTTTTGGTTGTTACTTCATATCCTCAATGGCTTGCCAACATTGTTCCTGTGCCTAAAAAGGACGAAAAAGTAAGAATGTGTATGGATTATAGAGATCTAAACAGGGCCATCCCTAAAGATGATTTTCCACTTCCACGCATCGACATCCTAGTCGATAATACGGCCTAGCACAAAGTATTTTCTTTCATGGATGGATTATCAGGCTATAACCAGATCAAAGTGGAGCCTGAGGACATGGAGAAAACTACATTTGTCACACAGTGGGGTACGTTCTGCTACAAAGTGATGCCATTCGGACTGAAGAATGTCGGGGCAACCTATCAACGCACCATGGTAGCTTTGTTTCATGATATGATACATCATGAGATAGAGGTCTACGTAGATGAAATGATAGCCCGATCACAAACTGAAGAGGAGCACCTTGGTCACTTGCAAAAGCTGTTTGTGAGATTGAAGGAGTACAAACTAAGGTTGAATCCAAACAAGTGCACATTCGGAGTCCGATCCGGTAAACTCTTAGGGTTCATTGTCAGCAACAAAGGCATCGAGGTTGATCATGCCAAGGTTAAAGCAATACAAGAAATGCCTGCTCCTCGTACTGAGAAGGAAGTCAGAGGATTCTTGGGACGCCTGAACTATATTGCCAGATTCATTTCTCACCTAACGTCTACTTGTGAACCAATCTTCAAACTGTTGAAGAAAGATCAGGTAGTCAGATGGAATGATGAATGTCCGATTGCTTTTGAAAAAATCAAAGAGTATTTACAAAACCCTCTTGTCTTGATGCCACCAGTCGAGGGAAGACCATTGATCATGTATCTGACCGTTTTAGAGAACTCAATGGGGTGTGTATTGGGGCAGCATGACGAGTCTGGCCGAAAAGAGCATGCTATTTACTACCTGAGCAAAAAGTTTATCGACTGTGAAACCAGATATTCACTGCTCGAGAAAACTTGCTGCACTCTGGTATGGGTTGCTCGCCGGCTAAGACAATATATGTTGACTCATACCACTTTGCTGATATCCAAGATGGATCTGATAAAGTACATCTTCGAAAATCCTGCTCTGTCTAGAAGGATAGCTAGATGGCAGATGATCCTAACAGAATATGACATACAGTACACAACCCAAAAAGCTATAAAGGGTAGTGTGCTAGTTGATCATCTTGCCCACCAAGCTGTAGAAGATTATCAGTCTATGAAGTTTGAATTCCCGGATGAAGCCATCATGACATTAGACAACTGTGAAGAAATCAGACCATATGACGGACCTGAACAAGGATCCCGATGGACCCTATTCTTTGATGGGGCATCCAATGCACTTGGTAATGGTATCGGCGTTGTACTCATATCTCCGGAAGGGTGCCATACTCCCTTTACTTCCAGACTTTGCTTCAACTGTACGAACAACATGGCGGAATACGAAGCATGCATCTTTGGTCTCAAGGCTGCCATAGACTTAGGAATTAAATCTTTAGATGTGTTTGGATATTCAGCTTTGGTCATAAGTCAGATCAAAGGAGAATGGGACACTAAGCATCCAAATCTTATCCCTTACAAAGAACATGTTTTGACATTGTTACCATATTTCGAGCAGATTACCTTCGAGCATTTCCCACGAGAATAAAATCAGCTAGCAGATGCTCTAGCCACAATATCATCTATGTTTAAACTTAATTGGCATAACGAGGCTCCCCAGATCACCATTGAACGAATGGACGAACCAGCACACTGTCACGAGATTAATACTGAAGAGGTAGTGGACCAGCCTTGGTTTCATGAAGTCAAAAGGTATCTCGAGACTCAAGAATACCCAGAAGGAGCTTTAATCAATGATAAAAAGTTCCTAAGGAGATTCTCTAATAAGTTCTTCCTAAGTAATGGCATCCTGTACAAACGTAATCATGATTCTATTCTGCTCCGTTATGTGGATAAGATTGAAGCTGAAAAGATTATGGCTGAATTACATGAAGGTACCTTTGGCACTCACTCTAGTGGACATACGACGGCGAAGAAAATCCTACGGGCAGGCTATTATTGGTCTACCATGGAAGCAGACTGATATCAACACCCCCGGACCTATCATAAGTGTCAAATCTATGAAGACAAGGTGCACATGCCTCCAGTTCCTCTAAATGTCTTAATAGCTCCTTGGCCCTTCGCCATGTGGGGAATCGATATGATTGGGGAGATCAATCCTACAGCCTCCAATGGACACCGTTTCATTCTAGTGGCCATTGACTATTTCACGAAGTGGGTCGAAGCAGCTTCCTTCGCATCTGTTACTAAGAATGTTATTGCCCGCTTCATCAAGCATAATCTTATTTGCCGGTACGGTATCCCAGAAAGGATAATCATTGATAATGGTACAAACCTTAACAATACTATGATCACCGCCCTGTGCGAGCAGTTCAAAATTCAACATCACAATTCATCCCCCTATCGGCCAAAGATGAATGGTGCAGTCGAAGCTGCTAATAAAAACATTAAAAAGATCATACAGAAAATGAAAGTCACCTACAAGGACTGGCATAAAATGCTACCGTTTGCTCTCCACGTGTACCGTACCACGGCTCGCACATCAACTGGGGCAACTCCCTATTATTTGGTTTATGGCATGGAGGTTGTCTTGCCTATTGAGGTTCAGATCCCCTCCTTGAGAATTATGAAAGATGCAGGTTTGAGTGGAGACGATTGGATCCAGACTCGACTTGATCAACTGAACTTAATTGATGGAAAGAGACTTATTGTTGTTTGCCATGGTCAGATGTATCAAAAACGGATGATCAAGGCTTTCAACAAGAAAGTCAGACGCCAAGTATATCAAGTTGGAGATCTAGTGATCAAACGCATTATCTTGCCACAAAGTGATCCCAGGGGCAAATGGACTCCTACCTATGAAGGACCATTTGTAATCAAGAACATCTTTTCTGGTGGGGCAATGATCTTAACCACCATGGACGGTGACGACCTGCCACACCCTGCGAATGCAGACATAGTCAAAAGATACTACACATAAGAGACCCCCTAGGTTGACACACCTAGGCAAAAATTAGGGATAAAATAAAAAAATATTGTACACCCGGCAAGTTGAAAACCCGAAAGGGCGACTTGGGCAAAAAGGGTTTCACGGTGGACTGAAAACCCGAAAGGATGGTCCAGACAAAAGTTAGGGAATTAAAGCGTATGACTATGTCTCGTCGGATCACTTTGAGGATAATCTCTCCACTAACAAACTCTGAACTTCTGATCAATTCAATCATCTTCGGACGAAGCAATGGATAGACAAGATATTCGGAGATACAGAGGCTATAGCAGAATGGGAACCCCGTGGGATTATCACACATTGCTATCTTTCTTTGTATAAATTTTTCTTACTTTTATGACACCATCCTCTTACTAGGATGTTTGTCTCCTTTGCACAAAATACTTATTCAAAAGTCAATACAAAGATATCTCTTTGAAAGTACAGAAAACTATTTGTCCTGTTCTTTTACACTTGTGTTTTATTTGCAAAAACGTCCAATGATTCATTAATGAACATATACATTTGAACATAATTACTGTTTACAAATAAACAAAATGGAAAAGAACAATTACTGACAGGTCGAAAGAATAGGAAAACGTCTTTAGGCTATTCCATGAGAAATTCCTACAGTACGTCATTAAGATCCCCAGCAGATCCAAAACTTCAAACTATTAATCCACAGTGGAAACCATCCAGTTTCTCCAAAATTCCCCAACAGGTTATCTCGAATCCTGAAAATCAATCGGATAACAGTTAACTTTTGTTACTCCCCAACCTAGGATAACTCCCCGGTAGGGTGACAGACGACCGAAACTCCTGAACTTTTTACCAAACAGGAATAAGCTTTTTCACCAGAGTTTTTATTGCTCCCCGACGGAACAAAGACTCCCATCATTAATTCCCAGTAGAAGTCATCAAAATTCTCTGGATCCCCAAAGCAGGTTACTCAAGCAGTATATGGCATTGTTCACAACAGAATTTTTGTCAATTACTCCAACTTCAAGACATGAAGAATCCATATATCCTCAATAGCAGTCAAGGATTTATTTTCCTCAGCAATACAGCAAATCAGCTTACATGCGCATACATTACATCCACATATCATAAACATTGATAAAACACATATATTGCATCATACATTTCATGCAACATAACTTTGTGTTTCAGCTAACATTTTACCCTTTTCAGGATAAGATTAACAAACTACTATTGACAACATGAAATCTAGATACAGTACAGATACGCTCCAGACACGGAAGCCATTCTATTACTCATTCAGATTCAGCGTTCAGATACAGTACAGATACGCTCCAGACACGGAAGCCATTATATTACTCATTCAGATTTAGCTTTCAGATACAATACAGATACGCTCCAGACACGGATGTCATTCTGACACTTATTCATATTTCAAGTTCAGATACACTCCAGACATGGATGCCATTCTGACACTTATTCAGATTTCAAGTTCAGATACGCTCTAGACACGGATGCCATTCTGACACTTATTCAGATTTCAAGTTCAAATACGCTCCAGACACGGAAGCCATTCTATTACTCGTTCAGATTCAGCTTTCAGATACAGTACAGATACGCTTCAGACACGGATGCCATTCTGACACTTATTCAGATTTTAAGTTCAGATACACTCCAGACATGGATTCCATTCTGACACTTATTCAGATTTCAAGTTCAGATGCGCTCCAGACACTGATGCCATTCTAACACTTATTCAGATTTCAAGTTCAGATACGCTCCAGACACGGATGCCATTCTGACACTTATTCAGATTTCAAGTTCAGATACAGCTCGGATACGCTCTAGACACGGATGCTATTTTGTTGCTCATATAGGTTCAGTCTCCAGATACAACTCAGATACGTTCCAGATACGGACACCATTCTGATACTTATTCTTTTGACTTACAATTTACAATTCAATAACCATTCTTTAATGGCATCTACAAGCCCATATCCAACAAGATTCTATCACCTCTCCAAATGGCATCTTTAATCCCATTCCTTCTATCATCACGTTGCCGAGTGCAAATTTCTGGGCACTCTAGTGTCCAATCATCTTCCACCTTTGAGTCACGAATGGCAGAACTCGCCAATCTAACTCTTCAGGTTTAAGAAGATTGAACAGGGGCAGCTGTTGTACCCCAAAATTTTCCCTCTCATTTCTCAAGGATTTTCTCACAAGATCTTCTATTACATCAAGTTTGCAGCACTGATACATCAATTTAGGCTTAGAATTAGCAAAAGGGCAAAATGGTCAAAATTAGGGTTTTGACTGAGAAAGGGAATTTCTGATTTTTAACCTAGAAATTGGTCAATTGATTTAGGTAATGATCTTATGAGTCCAATTGCACCATTTTGACCTAATTACATGGTTCAAAACATTGCAAGTCCATTGGATTGACAGATGAATTTTGCAGTCAACTGATCAAAAGTCAATTGTATACTGAAAGTCAAACCTTGACTTTTTGGTCAAATTCAAGTGCCAAGGATCATGATTCATCAAAACATGTCAAAATATGAAACTTGATCATCAAGGAATCAAGAAAGTCAAAAGTCAATGTGGAAGTTCAAATCCTTCAAGACTTAGAAAATTTTCTAAGTGTTTTTTTTTATACATGATAATCTCGTTTCTTCATGCCAACTTTTCACCTTGATACAAGATGATTCAAGAGAAGCTTCCAACATGAAAGTTGTAGATCTCCATGATATCTACAACATTTCTTTACACATCTTCTCCTAAATATTCTTGGATTTCAGGTTATAAATTCATGAAGTCATGACATTTTCATTTAAGCACTTAGAGAAATTTTCAGTAATTTTGGTCAGGTTTTTATCCCAACTTCTTGCCCATTTTTCATGAAAATCCAGTTTGATTTAACAAAAATGGCTAACATGAAAGTTATTGAGGGTGTTTAAAGCTTTCCAAAACATCCAAGAGCATGAATTTATCATATTTGAGCTAGAAGATACAAAGATCTGAAGTTGAGCATCCATTCTTGAATTACAAGCCATTTTTGTTGAAGAACACATAATCCAATTGGCATGATGTGTTGCATAATCTCACTTTACAGGTCTTGTGACTTGCAAATCTCAACATAATTTAATGCTTACACCCACTTTTGAGCTATTACCCAAGTGTTTAAGCCATTGTCCAAAGGATATTTCCATGTATGGCATAAGGGCATCATTGCTATTCTTGAAAAGCAAACTTTTTGTACAAAGTTTGTCTTGAGCCCATACTTTGTTTATTTTCTGACTTTACTCTACCATAAAACATGGAAGTCAACCCCTCTAAACCAGCAACTTTGGTACTTCATCTTGGAACCATGGAGTACTTGACGTAGTTTGATACTTTCATCCCAACCAAACCATAACATGTTGTGTTGTAAACATATTCAGCCTTTGTTCATAAGTCATTTGCCTATAAATAGAAGAAGCATTTGCAAGACAAAGGGGTTAGAAAAAAAATAATAGAGAAAAAGAACAAGGAGAAAAAACCAGAAGTTATATTGGTAAACCCTCAAAAAATCTCATATTCACAAAAGCCATAACAGTCCACAAAACTTCCACTCTTGGGTTTTAAAGTCCAAACCTTTGAACCTCTCATACCTTGCAAGTTTTGCCCAACCATCCAAACATTGCATACCATACAGAGGTTGTTTAGTAACCTTTAACAAAAAGGAAAGTCTAGCAGCTGGTTGGAGCTTCCTTAAGGTTCATACAACATCTTGAAGGATATTTGGTTTCAAAACCTAAAGTGCAGTTTTAAGGTAAGTCATCTTTACCTTGCCTTTTCCATACATCAACTTTTCTGTTTATAGGATGTAGCAATCAATGTTTTGAAGTTAATCATTTATTTGGTGTTCATGTTATTCACTCATATGTTAAAAAACTAATTGATGTATGCAAAGAATGGTGTTTAAGGCACAAAATGCAGGATGTATCGACACATATCCACATGTGTCGACCCATCTTAGTGAAAATACAGGGTATGAGTCGACACATGACCCTCATGCATCGACCCATACTGAGTTCAGGTCACAAAACAAAAATTGGAAAGGACTATGATTCGACACATACACATTTCGCGTCGATGCAAAAAGGTGTATGAGTCGACACATCCCATTATGTGTCGACACATACTAAACAGATTTCACTTAACAGAAGCTGGAAAAGCCTATGAGTCGATACATATGCATTTTGCGTCGATACAAGAAGGTGCATGAGTCGACATATCCCATTATGTGTTGACCCATACTGAAATAATTTTGTTTTACAGGGGCAGGAAGAAGCTATGTGTTGATACATAGCAACATGGGTCGACACATAGCAGTTCAAAATGCAGTTTTTCCTTTATTTTGCATTGTTTTCACATTCTTTTTATTATCATTCGATATGGTTGTAATATTCTAATTCCTACTTCACCCCCATTGTTAAATTGTACCCCCATCCCCCTAAAGTGATGTAATAGCTTAGATTTTACTTTTCGCTTTTTTACTTGCTTCTCATATATTGCTAGTAAATAAGTGTGTATGGCAAGATAAAAACAACAAAATAGAAAACCCTAAATACAAGACAAAATCAAAAGCATGAAAAATGATACACTTTGCACACAAGAACCCTTAGGGTTTCTCCCACTTGGTTGCCTAAAATAAAATGGCCATGTTACGCATGCGAAGTATCTTGGCAAAAGCAAAACAAAACAAATATAAGATCATAGCCCCTCGATGACGCTATTCAAAAGTTGCCTAAACAAAATGATCTTGGTCCCTCAAAAATTCTAAGATACTTTGCAACATTGTTATCATGGCTATACGATGACCCACGCCCGTCCCATTTACATCTAAATATAGGGTTGTTTACCAAATCAATGGTAAGTCAACAATGTCAAAGGAATAGAAAACGCATAAGAAATACATTTGAGTAGGTAGATAGCTTCTAAGTTACTTGCTCTATTTCAAACAACAATCCTTGCTATTTCCAAAACAAACACACACACATTTCAAAAACATCTTACAAATAATTGAAAATATTTTTAAAAGACAAACATCTTTGTATACATTCTTACGAACGAGAATCATTACAAAGATTGCCTAAACGAATGGCCTCTTTTGCAAAATACTTTCAAAACCACATCAAGCACCATTTCAAACAAACCAGAGCAAGTGATATAAGAAAGTAACTAAGAGCCCATGGAAAACCATGGATGAAAAGGGTGCTAGCACCTTCCCTTTTCATAATCTACCCCCCGAACTCAAGAAAACATCTCAAAGGTCTTTCCTGTGCTTTTTCACCTTTCCTTTTGGATAAAAGAAAAGTTGGTGGTGACTCTTGCTAAACCGCAACATTTGCGATAAAACGCAAAACCTCAAGTCAGTTCTCCCACCGTATCACACTCCTGAATTAGGTAATGTCAAAATCGGAGTCGACGTCAATCTTTTTATTAATTCTGTAAAACTTTCTCCACAATGAACATCCCACACATAAACTCTACCTTTACAAGTCAACTTAGTCAACGGAAGTGCCAACTTAGAAAAACCTTCAATAAACCTTCTATAATAACTAGCTAATCCCAAAAAGCTTCTAATCTCGATAGTCGATTTTGGAGTTTCCCATTGCAACACAGCATCTACTTTAGATGGATCTACAGCAATGACACTACCTGAGATAACATGACCAAGAAAACTAATCTCCTTTAACCAAAATTCACACTTAGACAGCTTTGCATACAACTTCTTCTCTTTTAAAACTTACAATACTATTCTTAAGTGTTATGCATGCTCTTCTTCCGATTTAGAGTAAATCAAAATGTCATCAATGAACACCACTACAAACCGATCCAAAATGAGTATGAAAGATACGGTTCATGTACTCCTTGAATACTCCCGGCGCATTAGTAACACCTAAAGGCATCACCAAATACTCATAATGTCCATAACGCATTCTGAAAGCCGTCTTCTGGATATCCTCATCCTTTACTTTAATCTGATGATAACCCAACCTCAAATCAATCTTGCTAAACACACGAGCATCCACTAATTGATCCATTAAGTCATCTATTCTTGGAAGCAGATACTTGTTCTTAATTGTCACTTTATTCAATTGTCTATAATCAACACAAAGTCTCATACTTCCATCTTTCTTCTTTACTAGCAACACTAGAGCTCCCCGCGGCGATACACTTGGTCTTACAAATTTCTTTTCAAGTAACTCTTCCAATTGCTTCTTTAGTTCTGACAATTCAGATGCAGACATCATGTATGGTGCCATAGAAACAGGTCTTGTACCAGGTACAAGATCAATAGCAAATTCGACTTCTCTCTCTAGAGGTACATTAGGAATTTCATCAGAGAAAACTTTAAGAAATTCATGCACCACTTGCAATTACTCAATTATAGCTTGATTTTAGACAGATAGCGATGCCATCAACGAGAACATATGAGCCTCTTCTTGCATCAACTGCCGCAACTGCTTAGCAGACAACAGACCAACTTCCTCTTCTTCCGGAGTAGAAAACCTCATTGACTTGTTATAACAGTTAATATGAACATAGTTATGCTCTGACCAGTTCATACCTAAGATCACGTCTAACCCACTTAAAGGCAAACAAACTAAATCAACAGCAAAGTCTCTGACGAAGATCGACAAAGGGAACTTTAAACACGTAAAGGAAGTAGTCACCGACCCCTTGGCTGGAGTATCGACGGCCATCCTTCCATTCATAGAAGACAACATAAGACTCAATATTTCAACACAATCAGCAGCAATAAAGCAATGAGTAGCACTGATATAAATAATAGTAATTAAAGGAGTACTATTAATGAAACATGTACCTCTGATGAGCCTGTCTTCATTAGCCATCTGATTCTCAGCCAAAGCAAACACTTTTCCACTGGTTTGCACCTACTTTGGTTTTTGACACTAACTACCAATGTGTCCTTCTTCACCATAATTGAAACAAATCATCTCTTTATGCTTGCACTCAGATATAGCATGTCTAGTCTTACCACAACGCAAACATATCTTCACCTGAGTAGTACACACATTGCTCTTATGACCAGGTTTTCCACATTTGAAACAAACCACACCAGTAAGAGCATCTCCCCCACTAATTCTATGACCCTGAGCAACTTTCTGTTTACCTTTACCAGCTGGGGAATCGTAAGGCTTACCATGGTTCTATTGGTACTTACCCCTCTTATCATTGATAATCTTATAGTGAGCATTATTATCTCCTTCATAAATCCTGCAACTATCAATCAAATCAGCAAAGACATGAATCTTTTGGTATCCAACTGCCTTCTTGATCTTTGGGCACAACCCGTTCTCAAACTTGATGCACTTCGAAAACTCAGCATTTGCCTCACTATAGTGCATATAAAACTTAGCCAACTCAGAAAACTTTGCAACATACTCAACAACCGACATACTCCGTTGCTTCAGCTCAAGAAACTCAATTTTCGTCTTACCACAAACGTCTTCAGGGAAATACTTCCTTAGAAACTCCCTACCAAACACAGCCCAAGTGACATTTTCACCTGCAGCTTCCAATTTTTGACAAGTTTCTAGCCACCAGTCATCAGCCTCGACTGCTAGCATGTGAGTACCATATCGAACCTTCAGCACTGGAGTGCAGTCCATTTACTCGGAAAATTCTCTCAATTGGTTTCAACCAATCCAACTCTCCGTCAGGATCATACTTACCCTTGAAGGTAGGCGGATTCTCCCTCTGGGAAGTTGCCAAACTACGAGATCCAACATTCCTGTCAGTGTTTGGCTGATTCTCCATAGCATGCGCCATTGCTTCTAAAGCAGCAGCAAGTGCAGCGTCATTCCTTCCAACCATCTCAAACTTCTGATCACAACACAAATAAAGGTTAGAATTCAAATTAACAATACTCAATTGTTAAATAAAACTACGACTCGACAACTTGGTCGGACCGATCGACCTTCTCTGATACCACTAATGTAACACCCCATTTCTATCCAACGAATTATATAAAATCAGAGTTTAAAAATTTCCAACAACATATGTGATCTGACCTGATCAGAAGGTTTGGACCGTCACGGCTTACTCCGAGCTGAAGGCTTTTTGAACGAGGAGGGGGGGGGTACCTGCAAGGCACTCCGATGCTTAAGTCAGTGGGAGTACTAGCAGATAATAGAGTTGAGGTTAGAATGATCAATACCTGACCCTCTGGAAGCAGAGGGTATTTATAGCCCCCAGCGCTGGGCCAAGGTTCCTTCATTGGGCCGGGCGGATTTGGCCCAATGGAGGAACTGCCAGGTTCTACGTGGGTAGTGGGGACCAGCACGTGGTCCCCTTCCTGGATATGCTGCATGTAGTGCGGGCGGACGGAGACGCGGTCTTTCCGGAGTATCGTTGGGGCAATGGAGGACTAAGTCTGCCCTAGCAAGTCATCTCGAGGCCATGTCGAGCTGCGCAGCACGGTGCCGAGCTCGACGCCAAGACCTCGAGCTGGACAGCGGGTGTCGAGCTGGAAGCCAGGACATAGAGCTGGACGGCAGGCTGTCGAGCATGACTTCATCGTGGGGCTAGACACCGAGATGTCGAGGTGGACATCAGGGTGTCGGGCATGGACGTGACCCCCTTTGCCCAGTGTGGTCCTTAGTGAGTCCCTTTGGACTGGGCCTTAGTAATGCTTTTGGGCCTGTCGGGCCCAGTCCAGAACAGGAGCCCCCCAAGTCGTGGTTCCTTTGCGAGGAGCCATGACTTGAAACAGTTGTTCCGTCGCTGAGGTCTCGTGCCCGGGATGGAGGCGTGGACCCTCGAGGGGTCTCCTCGTGCCGTGCTCGGAGACGTCGTCGGTGGCGGATGCGTGGAGGATCCGTACGGGGCGCGTCAGTCGAGCACACGAGGCATCTTTCGGGAGTTGTGCCGCCACCCTAGGGGGGTAGGGCCATCATTGCGTTGGGCGCAGTGCATCGAGGAGATGGAGTCCGTGGCTGAACGAGGTGACGTTTGGTATTCCACGTCATCGCTATAAATAGGGTCCTTGGGCCCCATAATACGTTTTCCGTTCTCCGTGCTCTCTTCGTTGCAACTCTCAACACTCTCTCCAATCGTGACTTCCCGTCTCAGATTCTTCATTTCTTAGCCAAATCCCAACTTTGATCCAAGTAAGTGATCCATTTTCTTTATTTTCCTGTTTTAGAATGCATGATTCTTGGAAATTGTAGATGTTTTAGGACCGTTAATGTGGGGTTAGCCCGGTAAACTCGTGTTTTGCCCGACAGATTCATGTCTAGGACCGGCAAACGCATACTTGTGGCCGACACATTCATAGTTTTAGGTGAAAAACTTCAGAGCTGCCCGGGGTCTTCATGATCCTGGGCGCCTGATTCATGACGGTGCCCGGTATGTTTATGGTCGTGGCCGTGGGCTTCATAATGCGGCTCGCCATGTTCATACCTCGGATCGACATGCTTGAAGAGTGGCCGCGCAGTTGGTTTGTGGAAGAACACTGGATTCAGGAGAGTCGGGGAGGCATCCACTTGTGAAAATGGACTTGTGTGGTAGTGTACGGACGACATGATTATGTCGAGCATAGGACTTCATGCTCAATCTGATTGGTTTCCCGTGCTCTGCAGGTAACCATGGCGGATGAGCCGAGCTCCTCTGGTCGTCGTGACAGCGAAGAACAGAGTGCCGACGAGTCGGCCAACCTTATAGACACCGTGACCGACCCATCGCTGGAATGGGTGGGCGCCGAGCCTCGGGGGACGGCGTCGATATACAGTCGGGATGACCGACATCCATTCACCGCTATCGAAGAGGGGCAGGACCAGCCTGACTTTCAACCGAATTTCGAGGTCATGCTGCCGTCGACCAACGCCAGAATTTGTTCGATGTACCCGGACTACAGCTTTGCGATGTACGAGATCGCGTTTAAAGACTTGGGGCTGCGGCTGCCGTCCACAGACTTTGAGACCGGGGTTTTTACGCATTTGGAGCTGGCCCCGTCCCAGCTACACCCAAACTCTCTCGCCTTCATCCGGGCGTTTGAGCTGACGTGTCGCTACTTAAGGATAGGGGCGACCATCCCTCTCTTCTTTAGGGTATTCCACCTACAGCGTCAGTCCCGAGGAGGGAAGCACAGCTGGGTGTCCCTGAAGCAGTCGAGGAGACTGTTTAGGATGTACATGGACTCTGTGAGGGGGTTCAAGGATAAGTGGTATGTGGTACGCCCTACTACCGACTCTGCTGTAGATTCCCTCTTCGAGGAGGAAGGGCCGGTCAGCGATGATGACGGGGAAGCAATGTTGACCGATGACGGGAGCCCCGTGTTAGGACGTCGGGCTAAGTTCCCGGTGTACTGGATGTCCCGACACTTCCAGCATGGAACCGGTTATTTCCATACCGCGGTCGGGGACATGTGCACGGAGGATCAGCGGGCGTATGAGGCTCTCTGTAACTTTGTCGACAGTTTTCATCCCGCCCAATGGGTTACGCGGGAAGGGAATGATATCCTCGACAAGGACGGTTACCCGACATTCGAGGCCCGCCCGATCGACACCAAGGCGTTGGTGGAATGTTCAACATACAGGCAGGCAGCCCGCCTGTTAGGTTGTTTGTTTGAAATTCTTTACTCGTCATTTATTTACGCGTTTTGCTTGATACTGACTTTTCTTTTACTTCGTGCAGGTACGATGGCCAGCCGACATGAGAGGCTCCTGAAATTGTCAACCGGCCAGAGGCGAGGCAAGAAGGTCGTGCCGGCCCCGCAAGTGACGAGAATGGGACCACCGCCAAGCACGAACGTTCCTCAGCCGGTGAGGGTGGATTCGACGTCGAGCTCGGGAGCAGCATCGGATCCAGAGGTCGAGGAGATTGACACCAGCGCCGTTTTGACCCAGAGGAAGAGGACCCGCGTGGAAGGCGGTTCGACTGTCGGGGAGGATGCCGGTGCTGTTCAATCCTTTGCCTTCCCCCCTTGCTTCGAGGAGGAGGGCTTTTTCGAGCGGTTCCCTCCGACCGTGGTCGCTCATGAAGCCGAGGCCATAAAGAGGATGACTAAAGAGGAGAGGAAGTCGCGGCTGGTCGCCAGCGTGGACGGGCTGGTTAAAATGGCCGAAATGGCTCTGGTGTTATCTGAGGATGCAGGGGATGCTGCTCGTATTGAAGAGCTCGAGCGGGAGAAGGCGGCCTTGACTGCGAGCTCGCGGAAGTTGAAGGTCGCTCTGGAACGCTCCGAGGGGATGTTCCAAGAGCAGACCGCGATACTTGATGCCGAGAGGGAGATGCTGACCTTGGAAAAGGAGAAGTCGGGGCGGTTGACTGAGGAAGGGGAGTTGCTCCGGACCGACAGGGATCGTTTGGCTGCTGAAGTCGAACGCCTGGGCAAGCAGGTTGAGGAACTGAATGCTGTTCAGCAACCCGCCGAAGATGAGCCCGAGGACCTAATGGTTTTGAAGAGTCGGGCTGAGCTTATTGCCCATATCCGGAACCTCGAGGAGGACGCAGTCGGTGCTCTGGAAGACGGGTTCAATTCTGCAGTCGACCAGCTCTCATTGCTAAATCCCGGCCTGGTCACCGAGGGCATCGGGCACACCCATCGGGTTGTAGGTGGCGCGATCATTCCCCCGCCCGACTCTCCCGGCGTCGACAATGACGATAATGTGGAAGTTTGATATTTGTATTCTTTGGATAGCGGGCCTGCGTGCCCTTGATATTTGAATTTGTATTCTTTGGGCCTGCGTGCCCGTTCATTGTATGTTTTGAACATCGCCGGCCTTCTTGGTCGGTTTAATATTGCTTTGTTGCCTTCGGGCGTTTATACCTTGTTATTTATTTTGGATTTTCTGCCCTTGTATGAACTCACATGCTTGTATGAATTTAGCTCAAGTCCCGGGCCCGAGGAGTGCCCGTAGGTGGCTTTGATTTGGCGAGCGACTATGCTCGTCTCCATTTGTGTGCAATCCCGGCCCTATTTTGGTTGGCCGGGGTGGCTTAAGCGTTGCGCTCGAGGGGAGAGATTTTCTTTTGACCCTTGTAGATGTCCTGTTATCCTTGATGGAATGTCGGGCATTTCGGAGCGAGGTTGCTCAGTCGGGCGTGGAGCCCGTAGGGACGATTCGCCCTTGGCGTGAACTGCCCATCGCGAGCTGGGTGTTCTGCCTTATGGGTACGACGACGGTGGTGCTCGGTACAGCTGTCCACGTCGGGCACTATAGATCGTCAACGTCTACCGCGCGATGCCGTGCCATTTTGGTCGTGTGTCGGCCTGTACCTTAGCCTTAAACGAAGTTGGACGTTTTTCCTCGTTGCCCGAGCATGGTTGCTTTTGGTCGAGGGTCCTAGGTGTTGACAGTTTCTAACTGTAGTACTGCTTCAACTTAGCAGCATTCCAGGGTCTTGGTAATGGCTCTCCGTCTAACTGCTCGAGGTAGTACGCCCCGGTACCCGTGGTGCCGTGGACGCGGTAAGGTCCTTCCCAGTTCGCGGCCAACTTCCCTTCGCGGGAGTCTTTCTGGTTTCTGCGTAGTACCAGGCTGCCTATTTCGAACTCGCGCTTGATGACCTTGTCATTGTGACGTAGAGCCACTCGTTGTTTTAGGGTTGCTTCGCGCAGGGCAGCCCCCGATCGGATTTCCTCGACTAGGTCGAGTTCATCCCTTAGTGCTTCGTCGTTCATTTCTTCGTCGAGGGGTTCCTCTGTTCGTCGGGATGGTTCCATGATTTCGACTGGGATGACAGCTTCGGTGCCGTACGTTAGTCGGAATGGTGTTTCACCCGTCGTTGAGTAGGGTGTGGTGCGGTATGCCCACAGGACGCTGTGGAGCTCCTCGACCCATCCTCTTTTGGCTTCGCCGAGTCGACGTTTGAGCCCTCGGAGGATGACTCTGTTCGCGGCTTCGGCTTGCCCGTTGGTCTGAGGGTGCTCGACCGATGTGAAGTGATGTTTGGTCCCCAGTTTGGTGACGAAGTCTCGGAATCCGTGGTCGGTGAACTGGGTGCCGTTGTCGGTCACCAGTGCCTGCGGAATTCCGAACCTGGCGAGCACGTTTCTTTTGTAGAAACGGAGGATGTTATGTGAGGTGATTTTCGCGAGGGCCTCGGCCTCGATCCATTTTGTGAAGTAATCCACGACGACGATTAGGAACTTGTTCTGATAGGTCCCTTGTACGAAGGGCCCGAGGATGTCCATGCCCCACCAGGCGAACGGCCATGGGGATGACAATGTGCTCAGCTCGTGAGGGGGAGCGAGGTGCATATCCCCGTGTTTCTGGCACTTGTCACATTTTTTCACGTGTTCCTTGGCGTCCTGTTGCATCGTCGGCCAGTAGTATCCTGCTCGAAGGGCTTTCCTTGCCAAGGATTTACCGCCCATGTGCTGGGCGTTGATACCTTCGTGTATCTCCCGCAATACGTCGGGGATGGAGGACTCGTCAATGCATTTCAAGAGGGGAATGGAGAATCCCCTTCTGTACAGTTTCTGCTCGAGAACAACGTAAGAACATGCTCGCCGCTTTATTGTGACTGCGTCGGCCTGGTTCGTCGGGAGTTCTCCCTTTGTAAGGAAATTATAGACCGGGGTCATCCAAGACGTGGCGTCCCCTATAGCGTGAACCTCGACCGTAGTCGAGGGTGGTTCGATGCTCGGCCGTGCTAGAGATTCCTGGATGACGGATTTATTCCCGCCTTTCTTTCGTGTGCTCGCGAGTTTGGACAATATGTCCGCCCTCGTGTTCTGCTCGCGGGGAACATGAGAGATTTCTGCTCGTACGAACTTCGCCATGTGTTTTTTGACCAAGTTCAAGTACTCAATAAGGTTGTCATTCTTGGCCTGGTAGCTTCCTTGTACTTGGGAAGCGACGAGCTGGGAGTCGGTGTAAATTTGAACTTCGCGGGCTCCTAGGTCCCCGGCCAATCTCAGTCCCGCGAGCAGGGCTTCGTATTCTGCCTGGTTATTTGATGTCGGGAAGGAGAGAACCAAGGAGTGCTCGATTACCACCCCTTCTTCGTTTTCCAGGAGGATCCCTGCGCCGCTTCCGGACGAGCTGGAGGCTCCGTCGACGAAGATGGTCCACTTGTGTTCCTTTCCCGGGGGAATGTCGTTAGAGGTCATCTCGGCGACGAAGTCGGCCAAGGCTTGTGCTTTCAGGGCTTTCCTGCTCTCGTACTGAATGTCGAATTCAGAGAGTTCCAGGGACCACTTAAGCATTCTGCCCGCCATATCTGGCCGACCCAGGAGTTGTCTCACCGGTTGATCGGTTCGCACGACAATGGTGTGTGCTAGAAAGTAGTGTCTGAGCCTCCTCGCAGCATTGACGAGGGCCAGTGCAACCTTTTCTATCTGTTGATACCTGCTCTCCGGGCCTTGCAAGGCTTTGCTCGTGAAGTAGACAGGTTTCTGTCCGTCGGGGGTCTCGCGGACAAGAGCTGCACTGATGGCTTCGTTTGAAACTGCCAAGTATAGGTAAAGTGGCTCGTTGTCATCTGGTCGAGACAGCACGGGCGGTTGAGACAGGCTCTGCTTCAGATGGCGAAGTGCGTGTTCGCATTCCTCGGTCCATTCGAAGGCTGCTTCCTTTCGAAGGAGTTTGAAAAAGGGAAGGGCGTGCTGAGCGGACTTCGCGACAAAGCGTGAAAGTGACGTCAACATGCCGTTCATTATCTGTATCGACTTCTTCGACGTTGGAGTCGGGAGGTCGGCGAATGCTCGGCACTTGTCGGGGTTGGCTTCAATGCCTCGTTCCGTTAGATAGAATCCGAGGAACTTTCCTGCCTTAACCCCAAATGTGCACTTCTCGGGGTTGAACCTCATCTTGCACTGTCTTGCCTGGGCGAAGACAGTCTTGAGATGAGCTGCGTGATCGGTGTCTGCTCGAGATTTGACGATCATGTCGTCCATGTATACCTCGAGCATGTCGCCGATCTGTTTGTTGAACACTTTGTTCATCATGCGTTGGTAAGTCGCACCGGCGTTCTTCAGTCCGAAGGGCATTACGTTGTAGTAATAGTTGCCCGAGCTGGTCATGAATGCCGTGCAGCGTTTGTCGCCCGGAGCCATTGGGATTTGATTGTATCCCGAGTAAGCGTCCATGAACGACAAAGTTTTGTAGCCGGCCGAGTTGTCGACCAGCATATCAATGTTTGGTAGAGGAAAAGCATCCTTCGGGCAAGCCCGATTGAGATCGGTATAATCAACACACATTCGCCATTTTCCATTATTCTTTTTAACAAGTACAACATTTGACAGCCAGGTGGAGTACCGGGCTTCAGAAATAAAATTTGCCTCTAGGAGGTCTTTTACAGCTTTTTCAGCAGCCTCCGTTTTTTCTGGAGACTGCCTACGCCTACGTTGTACTACTGCCTTGGCGGCTGGATCAATGGCGAGGTGATGACAGGCGACCTCAGGGTCGAGTCCGGGCATCTCTGCAGCGCTCCAGGCGAAGAGATCAGCATTCTCGCGCAGACAGGCCTTGATTTGCTTCCTGGCCAAGTCGGGGAGGTCTTTGCCAATCTTCACTCCCTTGGTCGGGTCTGCTCCGAGGGGAACGAGTTCGAAATCGCCGTCCGGAATAGGTCGGAGGGGAATTTGCTCGTTGCTGGCCGGCTCGTCTTGGTCAAAACGGGCGTCGAGCGCAATGGAGTCGACCTTTGGTGGAGCCTTCTGAACTTCTGCCTCAGGAGATGCTCTGTCGGGCTCTTGCTTTGTCTTCTTGATGGGCCTAGTGCTGGGACCCACGTCGACAGTATCCCGACCCCTTGAAGCGGCGTTGAAGCACCTGCGGGCAGCAGCGAGGTCGCCCTGGATGGTGGCTACCCTTGCCCGTTTGGTGTAGAACTTCATTTTGAGATGGACAGTTGAGGGAACCGATGTCAGCTCTGCCAATGTCGGCCTCCCCAAGATGCAATTGTACAGGGACGGGCAGTCAATGACGAGGAAGCGGACCTTCACCTGTCTTGTAGCAGTTCCTTCCCCGAATGTCACGAGGAGCTCGACATTTCCCCAAGGTTTGGACGTCGAGTCGTTGAAGCCTTGAAGGTCCGAACCTATATATGGAGACAGATGTGAGTCGTCCAGTTGTAAGGTCCGGAACAGCTGAGTGTACATCACGTCGACGGAACTCCCTTCGTCGACCAGGATGCGATGCACGTCAAAATTGGCCATCTTTGCCCTTATCAGCAAGGGGATGACTGCGTTCGGTGCTCCGCCGGGGAGCTCTTCCAAGTAGAAGGTGATAGGCTCTGATCTGCCCTTCACCATTTCGAATGTCACGGTTTGTGGAGGAGCTTTGTCGACCAGTTCGTCCAACTTCCTCTTTGCTGAGTTGATGGTGAGGTCGTTGAACCCGCCCCCGTTGATGACCATGGCGGAGGGGAAGTATTCCCATCTGCTGTGTGTAGTCAGGGGCTCCTGCAGGAGCTCGGGCAGTTCGAAATCCTCGGGCCTGGTTACCGAGAAGGCGGTCTGGATTGGCACCGACTCGTCAGAAGGCCGGGAATCTTCTTCGGGCTCCTTTGCCTCGCGGGCTTCACGACGGGGAGCGTCGTTTCTCCTGTACTGTGCCAGTCTCCCCCCTTTGATGAGGGTTTCAATGGCGTCCTTCAGGTGGACGCAGTCCTCTGTCAAGTGACCATGACTCCTATGGTACTGACAGTATTTGTTTTTGTCTACTCCTGGCTTGGCAGGAGCTGGTCGGGGACGCTTGACGCCACCGTCTTTAAAATCTGTGCTTGCACACTCCGCCAGAATACGCTCGCGGGAAGCCGTGAGCAGAGTGTACTCAGTAAACCGGCCCGAGGGGCCCCTTTGTTCCCGGACCTCCCGGGGTCTGTCTTCCTTCCTCTTCTCTCCGGTGCGTCGGGGAGAAGGGTCTTGTCTCGAGCTGCTTCCATGGTTGCGAGCCCTGGAGTCTCGTGCCCTGTTGGCAGCTTCTCTCTCCTCGTAGTCCATATATGCTCGGGCTTTGTCGAGGAGAGCATCAAAAGTTGCAGGTGGCTCAATGCCCACAGCTTTCCTGAATTCTGTGCCGGGGAGGAGGCCCCTCTCCAGCAAATACCTCTTCATATGGTCCGCGCAGGGGACCTGTATTGCTTCCCGGTTGAAGCGGTTGATGAATTCCCTCAATGTCTCATCATGTCTTTGAATGATGGCCTCGAGGGCTGCCTCAGTCTTTGGGTGGCGACGAGAAGCCGTGAAGGAACTGATGAACTGATTCTTCAAGTTCCTCCACGAGGTGATGGAGCCCGGGGCAAGTCCTTTGTACCAATCCATGGCCGCCTTCCTGAGAGTTGTTGGGAAGAGACGGCACTTGATGGGCCCCCCGACATTGTGATAGTGGAGCATGGCTTCGAACCCGTCAATGTGGTCGACTGGGTCCGCCACTCCATCATACTCCTTTAGGTGTGGGGGCTTCTCCATGCCCGGGGGAATAGGTGCGTCCATGATTGCCTGCGACAGGGGACCGCGGGGGTCGTCCTCGTCGCTCCTTTCTGGAGAAAGAGAAGGGGTCCTGTAGTGATGTCTGGCACGCTGGTCGTGCTGAGACTCCCTCGAGCGTGATGCTTGGTGGTTGAAGGTCACACGCCCGTCTCTGTTGTGCCTCCTGTCGTGCCTTGATGGGTCGCGACTGGGCTCTTCGGCAGGGATGACGGGCTGTCTTTCATACTGGGGCCGCCTCTGCCTTGGTGGGGGAGAGGGGCTCCTAGAGTTCTCCATGTGATGTCTCCGCGGAGGAGTAGGGTGTCGAACTTCTTCGACCCGAGGAGGTGGAGATGGTGGCCTTTGATGTCTCCTCGGGGGGCGTCGGTCAGTTTCAAGTGCCCTTAGTCTTTCTCCTTGGGCGAACAGGAGATAGTTCGTCTGGTTGATGGCCGCGAACAACGCTTGAGTCGTGGCATCTGCTCCGGCGGGGACTTGGACTTCATAGAACCGGGCAGCTTGGCGGTAGGCGAGAGCCTCCGGGTCGTCTTCGAGTCTTGGAGGAGGTGTCGAGGACGACGCAGTGTTTCCGTCCCTGCGGGTGGAAGGTCCAGGGGCGGTTGTCACGGGGATGGTATTGTGGCCGGCATCACTGGGATTGTCCAGATGCCCATTCTTGTCCGCCAGACCGTTGTTGGTGTCGAGGACGCGGGTGAGTTGTTCTTCACGAGTTGGGGTAGCCATGACAGTGAATGGATTGAGCTTTGGTCTTTGGAACTGTTCGTTAGACGGGGAAGCTTTTTCCCACAGACGGCGCCACTGATCTGACCTGATCAGAAGGTTTGGACCGTCACGGCTTACTCCGAGCTGAAGGCTTTTTGAACGAGGAGGGGGGGTACCTGCAAGGCACTCCGATGCTTAAGTCAGTGGGAGTACTAGCAGATAATAGAGTTGAGGTTAGAATGATCAATACCTGACCCTCTGGAAGCAGAGGGTATTTATAGCCCCCAGCGCTGGGCCAAGGTTCCTTCATTGGGCCGGGCGGATTTGGCCCAATGGAGGAACTGCCAGGTTCTACGTGGGTAGTGGGGACCAGCACGTGGTCCCCTTCCTGGATATGCTGCATGTAGTGCGGGCGGACGGAGACGCGGTCTTTCCGGAGTATCGTTGGGGCAATGGAGGACTAAGTCTGCCCTAGCAAGTCAGCTCGAGGCCATGTCGAGCTGCGCAGCACGGTGCCGAGCTCGACGCCAAGACCTCGAGCTGGACAGCGGGTGTCGAGCTGGAAGCCAGGACATAGAGCTGGACGGCAGGCTGTCGAGCATGACTTCATCGTGGGGCTAGACACCGAGATGTCGAGGTGGACATCAGGGTGTCGGGCATGGACGTGACCCCCTTTGCCCAGTGTGGTCCTTAGTGAGTCCCTTTGGACTGGGCCTTAGTAATGCTTTTGGGCCTGTCCGGCCCAGTCCAGAACAATATGGAATGTTACACCTTCAACTCAAAACAATAACATTCAATCACTTATAGTTCAGATACATAACACATAAAATTCGGATGAACCGGTAACAACATATTTAGTCTTTAAAAATAAAACAACTTCCATTACTACGCAACGGATTGACAAGATTCAACTGAAAACACCATAACATCTTGTCCAACTCAAAACAACTTTAAGACAACAAGTCTTTAATGAAAACAACTTAAAAATTCAGCAACATAATGAAAACCAACAATAAAGAAAATATGCGTTCATCCCCTCGAGTGCTACGTATCAGAGTGACAACACCGACTTGGACTAACAAAGATAACAGCTATCCTTCTTAATTACCTGCATGTTACCAACAGAGGGAAACATTCAAACAGAAGGGGTGAGATATCGAACCATAAAATTGAGTGTATGATAAACAATATATTAGATCGAATTATATAAAATCATCATTCATAACTTTCAAACAATATTGATCATCACAGGTCAATAACACAACAACTTAAATATGCAACACAGAATACGACTCATTATAATGCACATGCATGTGGTACCCTTGGAGCAAAACCCCCAACTTAAAATCTTCCAATTAATAGAGGTGTCAACAAGACATAAGCCTTCAACTTAATTTGCTAATCCAGGCCAACTTATCGAGCATCAGCTCCAACTTGATATGTTATGTATGCGACACAATATGAATGTCAGAATGACGATAATAATGGTTACATAACAACACGATAACAAATCAGCATTGGCCATAGGCCTACAACTTATATTTTACCCATAAATAGAGGCAATTCAACAAGAAACAACATCACCTGTAATTTTACATTTTTCAACAAAAACACACCCAACGAATCAACCAAAAATTACTATAAATAAACCGCGTAATTATTCGGACTATTTCAACTAAAAACCGGTTAATTAATTATCGGCCAAAAAGTTCTATTATTTCTATTTTATACTAAATTTCTTATTACGACTCAGTTAAATTAATACTACACTGCTATTGAATAGTCTACACTGCTGATATTGGTTTTGTAAAAAAAATCACTAGTCTTCTATTTTGGCCTTCTGCTACATGTGTACTACCAGTCAATTAATATTGTCCTACTACATATACATTAGTTTTAATCTAATTGTTACTTTTGTTAATTGTCAAACATGCTATTTTATGCTACTAACTACTAATCGTGCTATTTACTGCAATATATTGAACATGTTATTGGAGCTACTACCAAATATTCATTAAGTATGTTAGACTAAATAATTGATTGAGTCTACTATATAATTACACAAATTATTAATTTCTTGCTAAAAAATTTAACTAAAATTCATAACTAAAAATATCAATAATTTAGTAAAGATGCATTCTTATTTGAACACTTTAACTTACCCTACTGACAACTCTAAACAAGTCGGAATTATACAAAACAATTAAAAGTGACATTAAATAATACAGAACAACTTTATTGATAACCTTAACAACACTATTGACAATTCTAACAACTCTATTGACAACTCAATTGACAATTGTAACCGTTCTATCATAATTAAAAATAACTTAAATTAGCTAAATAATCCAAATAATTATCTCTAACTCAAAACTCTTAAAAATCATTATATTAATAATACTAAATCACTAATATAATTATTATTATTACTAATATTATAATTAGTATAATCTGTTATTTATAATAAATGAAGTATTATATAAATAGCGTATGAATTAGTAATGTTACTAAACTCAATTTCCAAGTGCGGCTACATGATCAAGCGTAAGGCACATATATTCTCAGATTGCCGCTATAGTGCCAGCTAGAGCACTTCTATTTCCAGATTGCCGATACAGAGGCATATATATACATATAACACTTGTCGCTACAGTAAGGTAATATGTATAGTGATTCTTTTAACACGGTGCTATCCGAAACATTATAGCATTTCATCTAATTTTTGCTACAGTAGAGGATCATCCTCACTTTGATTTCTAAGTGTACCACAGTATCTATATAATAAATTGGGTCATCAATTATCTCTCAATTTCAATAATATATCAATTTCAAACACAAACAAAAACAATTTTATAACCCAAATTCACATACCATTAATCACATACCCTATTATAGAGTCAGAACTTCACTCTTACCTTGGATTGAAGGTTGCTCTAATTCTCCGATTGCACCTAATTTTTTCCTCTTTGCTTGAAACTACACGTAACTCTTTCTTCTCCAAACCCTTATTTGTTCTTATTGATACTTCTCTTTTTCATTATTTCCAAATAACTAATATAATAACACTATTAGTCTTATTATATCTTATTGGACTTAAATTCCTACACCCCCTTTTCTACTACTTCTATCATTAAAATAAGCTCATATCAAATAATAATATTATTCTAATATTATTCTACAACTTAATCAAATAAATTAATCCAAATAAAAATGACACAACTTAAATCAACATTTCAGAATTTTGAAAATTTAATCGGAAAAATATTCGAAAATATTTAGTTAAATAATTAATTAAATATTGAGCATTCCACGCTCGGCGAAGCAAGTTGCTCGCCTGAGGCTCACTCGGCAAGGTGGGAGTGATAGCCTATTCCTCATACAAAATCCAGGAGCATTGTTTTTCTTTTGTCTCCTTCACCCGGTGCATCACCTCGCTCGCCTGGCGAGACACCCCTCTCCTCTGCTTCGCCTGGCAAAGCTTGAGCGAGTCAGCTCTCTCCATACAAATTTTCAAGGACTATATTTTTCACCCCTTACCTTCACCTCATGCTCTCCAAGTTCATAAAGAGTGAGATTCCTTCGCCCGATGATGCATCATGCTCGTTTGGCAAGCCAGCACGAATAGGAATTCCCTGTTGCAATCTCTGCACTACACTTGTCCCAATTTCACATGATTTCTTCATATTACAGGTCTCAATTCATCACAAATACTCATGTTTTCATCATATCACAACAACACATCTTATTATACATCTTAAGCATAAATTCATTGCAAATTAGTATCACAGTTTTATCAATTTTCATCAAAGCATCTGTTGTACCCCAAAATTTTCCCTCTCATATTTCTCAAACATTTCAAGTGAGGTCTTCAAATTGCTCAAGGAAGTCCAAGGGTTGACCAGGAAAACTCTCTCCTAAGGCAGTCTACCTCAAATTAGGGTTTCATGTTGCATCAAGATACTTGAGTCCAAGGGATCCCAAATGCTCACCATTGACCTAATATATTTTCCAGATCATCCATATCATGTTTCAAGCCTTGCAGAGGAAGTTTGCTCAGTCAATTACTTAAAGGCCTGAAAATTGATTGTGCTAGGGCAAAAGTCAACTGTGGCCCACATACAGTCAAACTTCAAGATTTTTGGTCAACATCCTCATTTTGAAGTATTACTCATCATTTGATCAAGGGTCGATCATGATTCATCAAGGATTTCTCCCAATTCATCAAAACCCAAAAGTTGCTAAATTAGGGTTTTGCAGGAAAAGTCAACTCAACTTTGACCAAGCATAACTTTCTCATACTTCATTAGAAATTACCTATCCAAAGCTAATTTTGAAGAGGATGCAATGCTCTACAATCCATCTTCAGCTCCCAAGTTCAAAATATACACTCACAAGAAGTTATGAATTTGGACATTATAGGTCATTTTGAAAAGTCAACAAAAACACCTTTTTTTTCAAAGCTTCATACATGAACATGGAAGACTCAATTGATATGATACAAAAAGGGTTGCTTAGAGGACATCTCAATATTTCTAAAAAGTCAAATAACACCTTCAAAGAGTCAAAATTGAGGAAGTTATGCATTGGTGAAGTTGACCTTTTTTGCAAAATTGCCAAAAGTCAAAAATGCCTCAAATTGCAATTTTTACTAAATGAGCCTAACTTTTTGTACTTGTTTTAAGTTGGTAGCATGGTCCACGAGCCCTAGCTCTTCCCATTTGTCTTTATCTTATTTTTTTCCTATTTATTTTGATTTTTTATTTCAATTAAATCATTTAAATGAAAACAAATCATGAAAAAATCCAAATCATTGAAACCTCAAGATCTTGTGCACATATCAGGTCCCATATACAGCTAGCAAGTGAATCAATTCGTGCAAGGCATAGGTGGGCATAAAAAGATTGATTTTGGCCTATTTTGGAAAGATTTTCAAGTGAATCAAATCAAGATCAAAAGCAATAATTGACAAAGATTGAATGGACTTTTGTAAACCTAATTTGATCAGTGATATATAGTGAACAATTGCAAACAAAAATCACAAGGTTAGAGGCGTAAGAAGCTGAGAAGAAACTTGCAAAAATCACCAAAAAGTGTTGAATCAAATTTCAGGTTAGAAGACGATTTACACCATTCCAAGCACTCCTTTCACCTGCTGGACATTCAAGGAGTCCATCCCAATCCTTAGCAAGCAGTTTCGTGTACAAAAACCCACTGTAAGTGTCTCACGATACCAGCACTTTCTTGAAATTCAATATCATGATTCTGGAATTTGTAGCATGAATTATTTATATATTCTTGTTCATTGAAGCATTTGCAAGCTGTTGGTAATGATTAATTGCATTTTTGCTAACAATACTGAGATATGCCATTGTTAGGTTTTCTTGGTTCATTTTAGGGTCTTTTCATACAGGAACAATTGGTCCAAACGGAGGAGACCATTGTGATCAGCGGATCAAACCCAGTTGATCCATGGTCTTGAGTTTTATTTATATTGCTTGTATATAATTTCTAAGATGCACAGGGTTACAGTTACAGCGCCATATCCGTAGGTAAATGTTCTGAGTTTTAAACGACGGATCCGGCAAAGAAGACGATAGCGTGTCACCACTTTACTAGTCGGTTTAAATTCTGGCGCGTTTATTCTGGCCAGAAGCCTTTAGTTCTGATCTATTTGTTTGTTTCTGTTGTATTGATAAACTAACACCCAGCGCAGTTGGTCAGAAGAAGGAAGTTAGAAGTTCATGATTCTGGGTTCGATCCCAGACACCGACCTTTTGGCATTTCTTTGTATTCACCAGATCCAGCGCTTGCACCTTCTGAGGATCATCTTCTGGATGCATCAACCAGGACCGGATTAAACATCCTCTGGTCACAATTTGCTGGATCCATTAGCCATGAGCAGGCCCAGTACCATCATCCTCTGATCACCATCATCTTCTGGACCATCATCCTCTGATCACCATCATCTTCTAGATCTTCATCCTCTTATCAGAGCCGCTGACACCAGGCCCTTTTTCTTTATCCTTCTTATATTTTCTTTTATTTATTTTATTTAATTTATTGTCTCACACAAATTTAATTATTTTTTACAAAAAATTCCTAAAATCAATTTTCATCAAATTAGATTTAGATTTATTTTTTACCAAAACTAATTTAGTTAGTGTAATTTAATTTTAAGGTAACCTTAATTATTTTATAAATAAATTAAAACAAATTAGAAATTAGGGTTTTGTTTAATTTAATTTTTATTTTATTTTCTCAAAATAACCAAAAAAATAAAATAGGTAAAAAATAATTATTTTTATTAATTTAAATTAATTAGTAATTAGGTTTGTAGATATTTAATTTAAAACCTTATTTTCTTAAAATAATCAAAAACAACCAAAAAATAATTCTTCTTGTAATTAGGTTAGACGGGGTCAAAACCCTATTTTTCTCTCGTTCTCGATTCATCGCGTGTTTTTTTTTTTTTTCCAAATATTGATGTAATTTCTCATGGGATGTAATAGATTAATTAGGACTTTTACTTGCGTTTATCGTTTTCTTTTACGGGTTGTTTTTGGCTATGTAATTAATACCCAAAGCCTTGTAATAGCGTAGCTTTTTATTTTCCGCACTTTAATTTTCCACAAATATTAACTGTTAGATGTATGATAATAGGGTTGCATGACAAGACTGTATGTAAACTTTAAAATGGTTAGCAAACCCTAAATGTGCAAAGATAATAAACTTGAAATTGAATCACTCGCACATGCGCACTCCTAGGGTATACTCCCACTTTGGTTGCCTTCGGTAAACGATCATTAAGTATAGGGTATTTTAGTGGTCACTCTTTTTGTCTCAAAGATCAAAGTTGCCTCGGAAAGGTTGCCTCGAAATTGTTGCCTCGAATACGATCTTAAGACATTAGAGTTATTACTAAGACGTCCTAACATTGCTTTAGTGATCGTACGTCCCTTTCGAATTGACCCTTAAAATTCCAACGACGGGGTTACCTACTAACTAATAGTAGGATAACATTGTCTAAAGGAAACGAACATAGAACAATTCTTTTTTTCGAGTAGGTAGATGCTAGTAGGTACTTGCTCAAAACAAACAAACTTTTCTACACTTACACTCTTTTCAAACAAAGTTTTCAAAAACACTTTGTAACACTCTTGAAGACAGAAGCAAGGGTTAAATCGAAGTAAAACAAAAACTTTTTCAAATCAAACACACAAAAGCAATTTTGAAAATTATGAGCAAGTACCTAAGCCCGTGGAAAACCACGGATAGAAAGGGTGATAATACCTTCCCTTTCTATAATCTACCCCCCGTACTCAAAATCTCGAAAAAGGAATTTTTATGTGCTTTTTTCCTTTCCAGTTGGATAAAATAAAAGTCGGTGGCGACTCTTACTTACCGCGACATTTTGCAAACACAAATGCAAAATGCAAACCAGCATTCAAACAGTTTCGGTTCTGCCACCGTATCACAGAACTGGCGACTCTGCTGGGGAAAGTAAGTGGGGTATACCTTAGGATTAGTTCATCATATTGCTTCTATTGTTTGATTTGATTGCTTTATCTTGGTGGGCTTTGTATCGGAGTTACTATAGATCCTAACCCGAATCTGGGGAACACCTTTTAGGTTAGTTGCAATAAATTGTGAGGGAATTGTACGGTGTAGACCTATACGGTTGAAGCAGTAGCTACGTTGATGTGGAACATTGGTTGGTACCGGTATCCCTTGTGGAGAAACGAGGAGAATATGGGGCTTCTATATGGGTCGTTAAGCATCAACTGACCTTAGAACCTATAATTGACCAACTTGGCCATAGGAAGTAGTGAGATAGCTGGTCTCGGTATAAAGCTGGGAAATGGTTGATACTCGATATTACACTCATTAAGACCATACTCTCGAGATAGTTCCGGCTGCAAGAAAAGATTGTGTGAGCTAAAACCATGACCGATGGAGGATAGTCAGTGATACTGAGAACCTCTAGAATCCGATTACTATTATTAGGACAGGTTGAAACCAACTGAACTCCAAGAGGGTAGTGCCTAGACCCCATGCAAGCCTGAAACTTAAGGGGCTCTTGTGTGACTTGTTTGCCTTTACCATGTCTGTTACCTGTTATACCTGTTGTGTGTTTTATCATGACATCATGCATCATGACATAGCATGCACACTTCATTGTACTAACCATTTCAAAGACCGAGGGGATTTATCTTTGTTTTGTTTTGCAGATTATGGCTTCCATGCGCAGAAATACCATTTGAGTCAACTTCGTGCAAACACCTGCTCAACTCAGAGAGTTAGTCTCAAAGGTTCCTGATACTTCTTCATTCGTCATAAGACATGGTCATCTCCTTAGCCTGGTCACTTCAAAGTTGGATGAGCAGATGATGAGCGTGCTTTTCCAGTTCTTTGATCTGGTGCATCACTGTTTCACCTTCCCAGATTATCAGCTAGTTCCCACTTTAGAGGAGTTTTCTGACTTACTGGGTATATCCATTCTCGAGCAGACACCCTTCACAGGTTTGGAAGAGGTTCCTAAACTAGAGGATATTGCTTCAGCCCTACATCTAAAAAGGGTTGATGTAGTATCCAACTGGGAGACCCTGAGCGGGGTTAAAGGTTTCTTGGCTAAGTTTCTGATGGATCAAGCTCAACTGTTTTGGGATAACTTGGATTTTCAAGCGTTTGAAGACATCTTGGCTCTCCTCATCTACGGCTTGGTTCTTTTCCCGAATCCAGATTCCTTCATAAATGTGAACGCAGTTAAGATCTTCCTGTCCCGCAATCCAGTGCCTACTCTTCTGGGTGATATTTTACATGCTCTTTATACCCGTACTGTGCGAAGAAGGGGGACTCTCATGTATTGTATGCCACTGCTGGCGAGGTGGTTTATTTCGCACCTCCCCAAGTCTGTATTGAAAAATGAGGAAGGTTTAGGTTGGGCTTACAGGATAATGTCCCTTGCCCATACGGATATTCTTTGGAGTTTTAAGGCTATGGAGAATATTGTTGTCATTGATCGATGAGGGGAATACCCTAATGTCCCGTTGCTTGGAATTAGAGGGGAAATAACCTACAGTCCTTTCTTGGCTCTACGACAATTTGGTCGCGCTCGGAGAGACGGTCCTCATGAGCTACTTCTTACAGACATGCCTTTGACTACAAGGAGGATGTTGACGAGCACCGCCGAAGGTTTATACGGGCCTGAGCATGGTGAACAGGTTTGACCCTCACGAGCTGGGACCGAAGACTTCTCTCCATATGCAACCTTACCTCCAGTGGGCCGAGCTCGTGCTCAAAAGCTGGGGATGCCTTATGAAGCTGTTTTGCCGGTAATTGTGGAGCCTACCAATGAAGAAGGTGTTCCTTATACAGTCCTCTATCCCTATATGCCTACTGATCTTGGGGCATTAAAGATATCCTTGATCCAGTTGAAGGAAGAAAGCGATACCTACTGGGAGAAGTATCATGAGCAGGAAAGGAAGATCTTGAAGCTTACGAGGCAGCTTGAGAATGAGAGGACAATCAATGATTACGTCAGCACGAAGGGAAAGCGACGATGGGATTTCTAACATCTTTTATTGTTTCTAGCTTAGATTTGCTTTTCAGTTATTTCTTTTGTAACGCCTTGAAGGCATTGTTAAACATTGTTACAAGTTTAATCTAATAAAGTGTGTTTTATTTTGTTTTACAAATTTGAATCTCCCAAAGTATTTGAAATTATTTCATATGCATTCCATTATCATGCACCTCATTACAGGTACCATTACAGGCTTCTTATCTTCTTCGCTGTTTATTTCAGCACAGAATGTCTTCTGAAATGCCTACCGATCAAGCCATTAAAGCTCTTCAAGCACAGAATGCTCAATTCCAAGAGATGTTCTTGAACTTGGCTAAAGGACAACAGGATTTGAAGACTCTCATCTTGAAGGACAAGAAGAAGAAGAAGGTGGTTCTTCTGAACATGGGTCACAGATTTGGGAATAGGTTGCGACAGGAAGCTGATCTGTCTCATTCATCCAGAGGAGGAGAGAATCAAGAAGAAGGAAAGGGTCCTAGTCCTGTGGTCTCTGATAATGATACTTATTTTGATGATGAACAGTACCCTCCTACTGAGGATAGGTACAAACAACTTGAAGACCTTCTGAGTGCTATGGAGATTCAGAAGGTCCCAGGTTTGGATTTTGGAGATCTGGGGCTAGCATCAGGGGTGGTGATCCCTCACAAGTTTAAAGCTCCGGTTTTTGCTAAGTACGATGGAGTATCTTGTCCAAAACTCCATAATCGCTCATACGTTAGAAAAATTCAACCTTACACTGCTGATAAGAATCTATGGGTACATTTCTTTCAAGATAGTCTGTCAGGGACTCAGCTTGAATGGTTTTATCAATTGGAAGGAGCTAATGTCCACAACTGGGAGGACCTTGTTGCTGCTTTCTACAAGCAGTACCAGTATAATGCCGACCTTTCTCCCACTCGTACTCAGCTTCAGGGTATGTCTATGGGTGCAGGCGCAGGCTTTAAAGACTATGCTCAGAAGTGGAGAGATCTGGCTGGAAGAGTCCAACCCTCTCTGTTTGATAGGAGTTGGTTGATATGTTTCTAGGGACCTTATCTGGTCCATTTTTTAATTATCTGATCGGTAGTTCATCATCTGGGTTTACTGAATTGATAATGACTGGGGAAAGAGTAGAAGCTGGTATCAGAAGTGGCAAGATACAGAAAGGTGCTTCCTCAAGTACATAAAAGAAGCCTTTCAGGAAAGAAGCTAGTGTAGTTTATAGCTCGAGGAGCCAAAACCGACCTGAACACCGTCAAGCAGTGAATGCAGTGGTAATATCAAGACCTACAGTTCCCCCGCAACGCAACAATCAGCAAAGAGTGGAGAGGCTGCAGAGACAGTATACTCGGCTTAATATGACCTTGTCTCAAATTTTACCGCAATTGTTGAAGACCAACCTGGTAACTCTAAGGGAAGCCCCGAAGAATCCCAGCACCACATCTCCGCTGTATAATCTGAACGCCCGATGTGCCTATCACTCCGATATCCTGGGTCATGATACAAACAACTACTGGGATTTGAAGAATAAGGTGCATGATTTGATTGAAGCTAAAGAAATTGAGTTTGACGCTCCAGAGAAACTCAACGTCATAACTGCTCCCATGCCCGATCATGATCAGGGAGTGAATGCAATTGAGGATTATGAAGAGTCAGATATCGAAAGTTGGATTTACCCGACTACCAACGGTGGCTTGAACAACTGGACGGCAAAGGACTTCGTACCCGTTTCTTTTATTACACAATAATAGACTTTTGTTTTGATATTTGTAACAGACAATTTGAAACATTGCGGCCCGGTGCCTTGCCCGAGGCACCTTGGCTCTGTTTGTGAGGGCTTATTATTTGACATTTTCATATATCATTAATAAAGCATTGGACGTTTTCTTGCATTAAAAATTTTGCGCTCCTTGTTTTTCCTTTCTATCTTTCACTTTATCAAAATAGTTATTTGTCTTACACACACTCACATATCATAACGTAGATCCATATCCACTTTGGATCCCATTGATAACGACTCTGCTACTGCCAGTTATGACTTCAAAAATCCGATCAACCAAGCCGAGGACGAAGGTGAGGATGATTGTGAGGTGCCTGGGGAACTTGCTAGACTGTTACTACAAAAAGAGAGGGCCATACAGCCCCATGAAGAGCCAGTGGAATCAGTAAATTTGGGTACGGAGGAAGACAGTAAAGAGGTCAAAATAAGTGCCAAGTCTATGCTGATAAGGTGCATATACCTCTTGTTCCTCTGAACGTCTTGACAGCTCCTTGGCCTTTTGCAATGTGGGGCATCGATATGATTGGCGAGATCAGACCTACTGCGTCTAACGGGCATCGTTTCATTCTGGTAGCAATTGACTATTTCACGAAGTGGGTTGAAGCAGCTTTCTTTGCTACAGTAACCAAGAACGTCGTGGCACGGTTCATCCGACACAATCTGATTTGTCGATACGGTGTACCAGAGAGGATCATTACGGACAATGGTACAAATCTCAACAATACGATGATCGCCGAGCTCTGCAAGCATTTTAAGATACAATATCACAACTCTTCTCCCTACCGGCCGAAGATGAATGGGGTTGTTGAAGCGGCTAATAAGAACATCAAGAAGATTGTGCAGAAGATGACGGTGACATATAAAGACTGGCATGAGATGTTACCATTCGCCCTTCATGGATACCGTACCTCAGCACGGACGTCAACAGGGGCAACACCCTACTCTTTAGTGTATGGCATGAAGGCAGTCCTACCCATTGAAGTCCAGATACCCTCTCTTCGGATTATGAAGGATGCAGGTTCGAGTGAGGACGATTAGATCCAGACTCGGCTTGATCAGCTGAACTTAATCGACAAAAAGAGACTTACTGCTATTTGTCATGGTCAGACGTATCAAAAGCGGATGATCAAGGCTTTTAATAAGAAAGTCAGACGACAAGAGTATCAAATTGGGGATCTGGTGATCAAACGCATCATCTTACCACAAGGTGATCCCAGGGGCAAATGGACCCCTACGTACGAAGGGCCATTTGTGGTTAAGAACATTTTCTCAGGAGGAGCTATGATTCTAACCACCATGGATGGTGACGACCTTCCTCACCCCGTCAATGCAGACATAGTGTAAAAATACTACGCATAATCAAAGACCCGCTAGGTCGACTGGCCTAGGCAAAAATAAGGGCTTCCCAGCGAACCGAAAGGGTTCGGGCAAAAGTAAGGGATGAAAATGAAAAATCTGTACACCCGGAAAGTCGAAAACCTGAAAAGGCGGCTTGGGAAAAAAAGGGTATCCCGGTGGACTGAAAACCCGAAAGGGCGGTCTAGGCAAAAATTAGGGATTAAAGCATAACACTATGTCTCATTAGATCATCTTGCAACCAGACTTCGGTATCGACTATCAAGCTCGGACGGCGCCAATCAATCAAATCTACCTTCAACCAAGTGGCAAAGTGATGAGACGCTCGAAGATATAAAGGCAATAGCAGAGTTGGAACCCAGTGGGATTGTTCACATAGCTGTTTTTCTTTGTTTTTCACAAATTGTATAATTCATCTTTCTGCGGCGTTCTCTTACTAGGACGTCAGCCTCTTGTACAAAAACGCCTATTTACGGGCCAACTTCAAAATCAATACAATTCATTTTCACAAAGAAACTTCAAATTATTTTCCTTTTTCTGTTTTGTTTTGCAAGAACGTCCAATGGTTCATTTTTTATATATGCATTTGACAATAATTGTTGCTCATAAATATTTACATGCGAAACAAAAGACGATTACTCGTAATTCTAGAAACAGGGGTAAACAAGAAATGTCCAAGCCTTACAGTTGCTCTATTCACCAGGTACAGGGATAGACCCGGTTCGAGAATATGACTAAAAATGCATACACTCCCCGCAGAGTAAAAAGTGTCCAAAGACAGTGATGTTAGCTTTCCCGAACAAGACACAACTCTCCCCAGCTGAGGTTCGCAATCGCGAATGAGTCGGTAAGATTCTCCCCAAGCAGAGTTCATCTATCACCAACAATGGAAGACCATCCCCAGTGGAGTTTATTTCTTCCACAAACAGAAAGCTTATCCCCCGACAGAGTTTATCATCGCCAGCAACAGTAATTCATCCACAACCGAGGTTATTTCTCCAAGTCAGCTGATCTCATGACAAAGTATCTCGTCCCCCATAGAATAATTTCTCTCGCTAGTTTATTCCCCACAGAGTTATTCTCCCGCCGATTTATTTTCAAATCACCTTCAGTCGTTATCCCCAGCGAGCAAAACTCTTTATTCGCCAGCAGCAGTCCAGGATTTATTTTCCTTAGCTAGAGAACATCATAAAAACATTGCACATCCATACATCAAGGCGTGCACATACGCATCATACAGCACAATCTCATTTATTTTGAGAACATCATTGCTCGATACATGTCATGCGTCATGACATTACATTCGACTAACCCTTTACTTTTCAGGAAAAGATACAATCAAATTCTCACAAAGTTCAAGCTATGAAGCCCGGGTACGACCGGATAGTATCTTGATCTCTCCATCATATTGTGAAGCCCGGAGAACGACCGGATAGTATCTTGATCTCTCCATCATATTGTGAAGCCCGGAGAACGACCGGATAACAGTATCAGAATACCACAAAGCCTGGATTACGACCAGATAGTGGTTTATCTCAGATTCAAGCTATGAAGCCCGGATTCGACCGGATAATAGTTTAATCCCCAGCAAGTATTGTGAAGCCTAGATTATGATCAGATAGAAATACAAGACACCATGAAACCTGGATTACGACCAGATAGTGGTATATCATGAACACAAGCCGTGAAGCCCGGATTCGACTGGATAACAGCTCAGCAAGTTATTGTGAATTCTGGATTACGACCAGACAGCAATACAAGACGCCATGAAGCCTGGATCCGACCAGATAGTGGTATATCATAAACACAAGCCGTGAAGCCCGGATTCAACCGGATAACAGCTCAGCAAGTTATTGTGAAGCCTAGATTACGACCAGATAGCAATACAAGTGTCTGTGAAGCCTGGACTACGACTAGATAGCAGCCAAGAATACTATGAAGCCTGGAGTCGACTAGATAGTGGTATACCTTTAATACAAGTTATAAAGCCCGGGTTCGACCGGATAGTATCTTGATTTCTCCGAACACCATGAAGCCTGGATTCGACCAGATAATGGTATGATGCATCATGAAGCCTGGATTACAACCAGATAGCGGTAAAGAACACTGAAGCCTGGGATTACGACCAGATAACAGTAAGGGACACTGTGAAGCTTGGGTTTCGACCAAATAGCAGTTTACCCGGCCAATTACTATGAAGCCCAGAGTCGACGGGATATTAGTAGGCCTTAAAATAAAATGGAAGCCCAGATGCGACTGGATAACCACTTGATTTCTTCTGAAGCCTGGATTTCTACCAGATAAAAAGTGAGGTATTGTGAAGCCTGGGTTTGACCAGATAACAGTACAAGACACCATGAAGACTGGATTCGACCAGATAATGGTATGAAACATTGTGAAGCCTTGATTACGACCAGATAGCGGTACAAGACATTGCGAACTTGGATTTCAACCAAAAAGCAATTTTACTTAGACAATTACTAAGAATCCCGGAGTCGACCGGATATTAGTGTGCCCTAAATTCAAGTTAAAGCCTGGATGCGACCGGATAACAATTGAATTCCTTCTGAAGCCTGGATTACGACCAGATAAGAATTGAGAAATTGCAAAGCCTGGATTACAACCAGATATCAAGTTTAATCTCATCTCCCCAATAAGTCACTGTGAAGCCTGGATTATGACCAGATAACAGTCGATCTTATCACTATGAAGCCTGGATCACAACTAGATAGTAGTTAATTTTCTCCTCTTCGACCAAGAGACTATTCCCCAGTAGAATAACGGACGACCGAAGCTCCTAAAATTTAACTTTTACCAAGACAAAGAACGGCATTCCCCAGCAGAATCTTCCTCAATAACGGGTATACAAGCTCTCGCTAAGGAATCTCTTATGCGATCGACACTCCTTTGGATGGCATATTTAAGCCCGTCTTCTGTCATCAATCTCCAAATGGCATCTAGAAGCCCATTCCCGACATCACAAGACTAATACCACTTCATGCGAGTGCAAATTTCTGGACACTCTAGTGTTCAATCATCTTCAACCTTCGGATCACGAAAGGCAAGCAAGCCAATCTACATCCTCGGGTTTAAGAAGATTGAACAGGGGAAGCTGTTGTACCCCAAATCTGCCCTCTCATATTTCTCAAACATTTCAAGTGAGGTCTTCAAATTGCTCAAGGAAGTCCAAGGGTTGACCAGTCAAACTCTCTCCTAAGGCAGTCTACCTCAAATTAGGGTTTCATGTTGCATCAAGATACTTGAGTCCAAGGGATCCCAAATGCTCACCATTGACCTAATATGTTTTCAAGATCATCCATGTCAAGTTTCAAGCCTTGCAGAGGAAGTTTTCTCAGTCAATTGCTTAAAGGCCTGAAAATCGATTGTGCTAGGGCAAAAGTCAATTGTGGCCCACATACAGTCAAACTTCAATATTTTTGGTCAACATCCTCATTTTGAAGTATTATTCATCATTTGATCAAGGGTTGATCATGATTCATCAAGGATTGCTCCCAATTCATCAAAACCCAAAAGTTGCTAAATTAGGGTTTTGCAGGAAAAGTCAACTCAACTTTGACCAAGCATAACTTTCTCATACTTCATTAGAAATGACCCATACAAATCTAATTTTGAATATGATGTAATTATATACAATCCATCTTCATATCCCAAGTTCAAAATATGCACTCACAAGAAGTTATGAATTTGGACATTATAGGTCATTTTGAAAAGTCAACAAAAACACCTTTTTTGTCAAAGCTTCATACATGAACATGGAAGACTAAATTGAGATGATACCAAAAGGGTTTCTTAGAGGGCATCTCAAGATTTCTAAAAAGTCCAATAACACCTTCAAAGAGTCAAAATTGAGGAAGTTATGCATTGGTGAAGTTGACCTTTTTTGCAAAATTGCCAAAAGTCAAAAATGCCTCAAATTGCAATTTTTGCTAAATGGGCCTAACTTTTTGTACTTGTTTTAAGTTGGTAGCATGGTCCACGAGCCCTAGCTCTTCCCATTTGTCTTTATCTTATTATTTATATTTATTTTGATTTTTTATTTCAATTAAATCATTTAAATCAAAACAAATCATGAAAAAATCCAAATCATTGAAACCTCAAGATCTTGTGCACATTTCAGGTCCCATATATAGCTAGCAAGTGAATCAATTCGTGCAAGGCATAGGTGGGCACAAAAATATTGATTTTGGCCTATTTTGGAAAGATTTTCAAGTGAATCAAATCAAGATCAAAAGCAATAATTGACAAAGATTGAATGGACTTTTGTAAACCTAATTTGATCAGTGATATATAGTGAACAATTGCAGACAAAAATCACAAGGTTAGAGGCGTAAGAAGCTGAGAAGAAACTTGCAAAAATCACCAAAAAGTGTTGAATCAAATTGCAGGTTAGAATATAATTTACACCATTCCAAGCACTCCTTTCACCTGCTGGACATTCAAGGAGTCCATCCCAATACTTAGCAAGCAGTTTCGTGTACAAAAACCCATTGTAAGTGTCTCACGATACCAGCACTTTCTTGAAATTCAATATCATGATTCTGGCATTTGTAGCATGAATTATTTATATATTCTTGTTCATTGAAGCATTTGCAAGTTGTTGGTAATGATTAATTGCATTTTTGCTAACAATACAGAGATATGCCATTGTTAGGTTTTCTTGGTTCGTTTTAGGGTCTTTTCATACAGGAACAATTGGTCCAAACGGAGGAGACCATTGTGATCAGCGGATCAAACCCAGTTGATCCATGGTCTTGAGTTTTATTTATATTGCTTGTATGTAATTTCTGAGATGCACAGGGTTACAGTTACAACGCCATATCCGTAGGTAAATGTTCTGAGTTTTAAACGACGGATCCAGGGAAGAAGACGATAGCGTGTCACCACTTTACTAGCCCGTTTAAATTCTGGCGCGTTTATTTTGGCCAAAAGCCTTTAGTTCTGATCTATTTGTTTGTTTCTGTTGTATTGATAAACTAACACCCAGCGCAGTTGGTCAGAAGAAGGAAGTCAGAAGTTCATGATTCTGGGTTCGATCCCAGACACGACCTTTTGGCATTTCTTTGTGTTCACCAGATCCAGCGCTTGCACCTTCTGAGGATCATCTTCTGGATGCATCAACCAGGACCGGATTAAACATCCTCTGGTCACAATCTGCTGGATCCACTAGCCATGAGCAGGCCCAGTACCATCATCCTCTGATCACCATCATCTTCTGGACCATCATCCTCTGATCACCATCATCTTCTGGATCTTCATCCTCTGATCAGAGCCGCTGACATCAGGCCCTTTTTCTTTATCCTTCTTATATTTTCTTTTATTTATTTTATTTAATTTATTGTCTCACATAAATTTAATTATTTTTTACAAAAAATTCCTAAAATCAATTTTCATCAAATTAGATTTAGATTTATTTTTTACCAAAACTAATTTAGTTAGTGTAATTTAATTTTAGGGTAACCTTAATTATTTTATAAATAAATTAAAACAAATTAGAAATTAGGGTTTTGTTTAATTTAATTTTTATTTTATTTTCTCAAAATAACCAAAAAAACAAAATAGGTCAAAAATATTTATTTTTATTAATTTAAATTAATTAGTAATTAGTTTTGTACATATTTAATTTAAAACCTTATTTTCTTAAAATAATCAAAAACAACCAAAAAATAATTCTTCTTGTAATTAGGTTAGACGGGGTCAAAACCCTATTTTTCTCTCGTTCTCGATTCATCGCGCGTTTATTTATTTTTGCAAATATTGATGTAATTGCTCATGGGATGTAATAGATTAATTAGGACTTTTACTTCCGTTTATCGTTTTCTTTTACGGGTTGTTTTTGGCTATGTAATTAATACCCGAAGCCTTGTAATAGCGTAGCTTTTTATTTTCCGCACTTTAATTTTCCGTAAATATTAACTGTTAGATGTATGATAATGGCGTTGCATGACAAGACTGTATGTAAACTTTAAAACGGTTAGCAAACCCTAAATGTGCAAAGATAATAAACTTGAAATTGAATCACTCGCACATGCGCACTCCTAGGGTATACTCCCACTTTGGTTGCCTTCGGTAAACGATCATTAAGTATAGGGTATTTTAGTGGTCGCTCTTTTTGTCTCAAAGATCAAAGTTGCCTCGGAAAGTTTGCCTCGGAATTGTTGCCTTGAATACGATCTTAAGACATCAGAGTTATTACTAAGACGTCCTAACATTGCTTTAGTGATCGTATGTCCCTTTCGAATTGACCCTTAAAATTCCAACGGCGGGGTTACCTACTCACTAATAGTAGGATAACATTGTCTAAAGGAAACGAACATAGAACAATTCTTTTTTTCGAGTAGGTAGATGCTAGTAGGTACTTGCTCAAAACAAACAAACTTTTCCACACTTACACTCTTTTCAAACAATGTTTTCAAAAACACTTCGTAACACTCTTGAAGACAGAAGCAAGGGTTAAATCGAAGTAAAACAAAAACTTTTTCAAATCAAACACACATAAGCAATTTTTAAAATGATGAGCAAGTACCTAAGAGCTCGTGGAAAACCACGGATAGAAAGGGTGCTAATACCTTCCCTTTCTATAATCTACCCCCCGTACTCAAAATCTCGAAAAAAGAATTTTTCTGTGCTTTTTTCCTTTCCAGTTGGATAAAATAAAATTCGGTTGCGACTCTTGCTTACCGCGACATTTTGAAAACACAAACGCAAAACGCAAACTAGCATTCAAACAGTTCCGGTTTTGCCACCATATCACAGCATCATATTAACATCATCAACCAAATCCCCAACACAAACCTACAATTATCTAAACCTTAGATAGATTATAATAACAATGATAAACTCCCCTTACCTTGGATTCTCTTAGCAATTGATTCTTGTCCCAAGCTCTACAGATGGTTCTCTCTCTCTCTCTTTTCCTCTTCGGGCCCTAGTTCTCCACAATGTTCTTCTCTTTTCACGATTGCACAGAATGACACAATTTTCCCTCTATTCCTTGTTTAACCCTTGAACCCTTTCTATGGTCTTCTCGTCTTACCCTCGTTAATCACTTCATCAATTATCATCTTATCCTCATAGTCTCTACCTCTTATTATCATTTTATTTATCTAATTAAAATAATTCTAACTGATTATCTAAATTGTCCTAAAAATACTCAATATCATTTTGATTATCACTACCTCATCATATACCAGACAAAGCATCATCTAAAGCATCATTATCATTAATACATCACATATACACCACAAATACGTCACAAATACTCATCATAAATCAATTAAATAATTAAATAAGTAATTTAATTATTTTGGGGTGTTATAGTGATGAATTTAAAGGTGATGATTCTAATGACGATGATGATGTTGATGATGAAGATGAACAAGGTGAATGTAACGAAGAAGAAGGAGAAGAGTATGCCATTGCTAATGATGCTTGACTGTACTGGTTGTTTGTGGTCTTATTGTTTAGTTTTTTTTGTAAGAGTTAAATGCCCGGACCATTTTCTCTTTTGTCACCTTGTGTGCATTTTGTGCCTTTTAACTTTATGTGCTAATGTGGTTTGGATTTTTTGGTTAGGTGCTTACCCATGTTATATTATGGCTAAAAAGGGGGAGTAATGGTCTATGTGCTCTAACCACTAACTGATGATGGTTGCTGCTATTGAGGGGGAGAAATCCATAAGGTTATCTTAGCAAGTATTGAGGGGGAGTTCTTATTCCAGAACATTTTATCTTCTAAGAAGAGATGTCAGATATGATGTTCTGACATCAATGTGTGACTGAGAATTTATTTTTCTCAATGTAGTTGTGCTCAGTATCTTCTGCTGATTGATACTCTGATAATTTTTTTTTTTTGTTGATATGTCTGGTAGTCTGATTTTTTATGTTGTTCTACCTCTGATATGTGTGTGTTTGATTTATTTTCAAACTTGTGTTGTTCTTTTGGAACCTGGATTGTGGTGTTTGTGTGCAAGGGTTATGTGTGAGTTTTAGCCAAAATTTTCCAAAGGGGGAGATTATTAATTCTATATTTTTATGATTAAAATTAATTTTGGTAAAACTAACTTGGCAGTAACATGTTGAACAAGATGTCATATCACTAAGTCTCGACATCTTGTTTGTTACAGTTTTGCAGATTGGTTTTGTTTGGATTAATTAATGATTACAGAATATTCTGAGAATATTAAGTAATCCTATGTGGCACCCAAGCTTGAGGAATCAGATATTTTGTTTATGTTTGAGGTTATTTTTCTTTTCTAAATGTTGAGACATTTTAGGAAACATTTGATTGAAGACCTACTTTTATGCAGAACATTCTGCAGATTTTTAGCAGCTACCTTGCTGCATTTTTGAAGCCCAAATCCAGTCTAGACAAGGTTATAAATAGAAGACTACAAACCTAATTGAGGTGTGGAATGTATTATGTTATGAAGTGATCGTTTAGGTTTTGTGTGTCCATGTTATTTGTGAGTCTCTCTAGTATTATCTTGGTATAAGAGAAGGAATGTCTCTATTGAGTTGTAAGTTATGTTAATCATTCTTAAGCTTTTAAGAAATGAATGATTGTGTGTCTTCTGAAAATTTTGAAATTTCACCACTGTTGTGATTGAAAGGGAAGTGAGAAGGGTCTCATACCTATGTGAGTCTTAGGTAGAAGTTAAGCACGGATGGTGATTAGGCGCATAGATTGTAAACTGGAGATAGCTTACTAAAGGTCTACAAATTGATACTATTAAGTGGATTTCCTCCCTGGCTTGGTAGCCCCTAGACATAGGTGTTGTTGTACACCGAATAGGGTAAACTACTTTGTGTGTTTCTTTTCTTTTAGTATTCTTAACTATGTTTATATTGTCATTGTTTTTTGATCAGATATCAATGTCTCGAGATTTCTTAGGACATTTGATGTCTGCATATCAGAATTTAATAACTTTTCCTTTTCCACCGGCTATGTCCTTAACCGTATTCTTGGTGGACTTATTCTTCTTTAAGGATTATTTTTGTCCCCTCTTATCTTCCTTGGTGTATTCAGACAATCACCTTTTTATATATGCCCTTCAATTGCATTCTTAGGTTGGATGTAATCGTTGGAGTTATGGTTATGACTCTTGTTGGATTTGTCAGTTTGGGCGGAATCTCTGACTGGATAAGGGTTTCATATCCCGACTTCCTTGAATTACATGTTAGCAAACACTCTGTTAAAATCTTCTCTCGCGAGGTGTTCAAGGGGGTGTAGGATTCAAATTTCGAACGGGACCTTCGTTCGTCTTTCTCTTTGATCTTCCCATAATACTTTTTTGAAGTTTGACTAGATCTAGAGTTCCCTAGATCCTAGTTGCCTCCATCGGCCAACAATTTATCCTCGTAGTTAATGTAGAGTACACCCTAATCAACAGGCCTTTCATGTTATGGGCCTCATTTCACCCTAAATTTTCTCTAATCTATCCTTCTTAAGTCCTTTTTTAATGATCCATTACTTTAAACTTTCATCTAATCCTCCAACAGCCATTGCCACCTTGGTAAAAAAGTCAATGTACACATGTAGGTTTTCTTTTTTGTCCTGAGTAACTCCAAAGAGAATGGCCATGGTTGTTGGTTGTCTCTTCCTGGCATTGAAGCGGAAGGTTAAATTCTCGTATAGTTCATGATACAACCAAACACTGATGTACGAGCCGAATAGGGAAAAATATTTCATGACCAAACATGCAAACTACCAATAGAACATTATGTCCTTCAGATTGAAGAATGTTGCGACTACATAATAAAGGATGATAAACAAAGTTTTCAAGGATGAAATGTATGAGACATTGGAGGTATACATATATGACATGATAATCAAGTTAATAGAATAAGAGTTGCACAACAAATATCTTTCCTGAGTCTTTCGAAGAGTCTGACAACACAATATGAGGTTGAATTCGTAGAATTGCACCTTCAGCATAGTCACTAAGTTCCTGGGATTTTTTCTGACATGGAGGGGGATAGAAGCGAACGAATACAAATATGAAGTACTTATACAAATGGTTGCGTTTATCACAAAGAAAGAAGTAACAAAATTGAACGAAATGCTAACGGCTTTGAACATATTCATTTCAAATTTGGTAAAGCATGCCCTCCCTTTTTGAAAGTTGTTGAAGAAAGAAGTCTGATTTGAATGTACACCTGGGTGCTAGCAAGCGTTCACTCCCTAAAATTGACATTGTCCACTTCAGTCGCCATATTCCGGCCCATGGAAGGAGAACTTATGTTCCCTTACTTAGTTGTCTATAAAGAGGCAGTCAATGTCGTTCTGTTCAGAGAAACAAATTATCAAGAAAGTATGTTTTACTTTATATCAAAGGATTTGGTCAGACCAGAAACTGTCGCGGCGGGAAAATTTGAGATTAAGCTATTGATTAACTTAACTCATAAAAATAAAGGGTCGCCACCGAACTTTATTGTTTCCAAATGAAAACAGAAAAGGTCGGACAAAACCCACAAAAAAATTTTAAAACAAAAACTAACAAAAGAGAGATCTGGATACGGGGGTTGGTTATGCAAGGGGAAGGTATTAGAACCTCTCACATCTATGGTACTCCATATGAACCTCTTGAAAATTTGTTTTAAAAAAGGAGTTGTTTACAAAAGAGATTTATGGGATGGGAAAAGAAGTTATTTTTATGATTTTTGTTTGACAAGACTTCAAGAGCCTCGTTCCTACGTATCAACCATATGCAATGAAGAATCAAAACCTCGTAGTTCATGGTAAAAATAACAAAATCTTGTTTGTTTTGGTTGAGTTTAAATGAAGAGACGTGTTGTCGTATTCGAGTGGAAAACTTACTACCCACAATTATGAGGAAGGAGCATTTGCATCATCTTGATATTGAGAATTTTGCTTGGATTTAATCAATAAGGAAATTCTCAATATTCAAGTGAAAAATATCAATCACTTCATAACATATTGTAGAAGTATAGTAGTTTACATCACTACAAGAGTCAACTAATATCCAATCTTTGAGAAAAAAGTTTAAAAGGAAAAGTGCACAATGGGGCACAAAATATTTGACTAAGTTTGGTGTGTTTTAGTCTTTTGAAATTATTTTGATATGCTTAAAATGTTTTAGAATTTATTAGGAAAAAGATTTTGAAAATCACTTGACAAATTCAAGTT